>JAXCLO010000026.1:185562-195990 GCA_035583995.1 Arremon aurantiirostris | reverse complement strand
CTCCTCTGGGCTCTCTGCAGCAGCTCCAGGTCCTGGGTGTGCTGGTCCCAGGGCTGGGGCAGCTCTGCAGGTGGGGTGTATATATATAAATAGAAATAAAGCCATAAACACAAAGTTGAACAATTATGTTGAAGGATTTGGAAGATTATTTTCTTGTCCACTGAAACAGTCATTAATGGGGAAGGCCCATTTTGGCTTTTCAGCATTCTGGGTTTTTTACACAAGCAGTAAAATTTCCAAAGAAAAGTCAGCAGCTGCAGCTTCTGATGTCAAATAAAGTTGTAGCTGCATGCAAGAATGTGGGCACATAGTTGGAGTGAAAATTTATTATGGAAAGAGAATGTTCTTTGAATGTCTGGCATTTCCTTTCTTGTTCTGTCCTTTCACTTCTGTGAAATATTGGTGGGACTTTATGTTCCATGAAAATATAAATACATAGCAAATGTCCTCAGTAAAAGAGAGAGGCCTTAAAATACATGCAAAAATAATTACGTCCCCTTCCAGCTACCATGTGGAATATAAAGAGCTTTTTGAAGGGGTAGGAATCAGTTCTATTGTCTTGTCTGGCTTGGATAACTTAGATACCTACACGATTCTTTATATAAAAACCCTGAAATTCATGCTGTGCTGCAGCCTTGGGCTCTCCACAACATGGACTTTTGTCAGAATTGCATGTAACACAGGCCTGGCATTACCACTTATTTCATTAAATCCACCTTTTCCAGCTATTGCAAGGGCTCTTTACTTTTTCTTTTTCATTTCCAGATAAGATTAGACCTGAAAATTGAAAACTTGTTAAAGGCCTCCAGATTCTTTCTCTAGGGCCCAGTAACATTTTTTTTCTTTCTTCTACTATAGGCTCTGTTTTCTGATTTGTTAAAGATGGCTGTACTTGAGAGAAATGATCAAACAAATAAATTGAACAAATAAATGTCTGCCATTGCATTTATATCTGTTTATGTACAATATTGTCACTGTTTCTTTCAGTGTTCATAACAGTAGAACTAAAATAAACTAGCAAATTAATATTAATAGAACACCTGAGGTGTTTCTGGTCCTGCACTGATTATCCCAATTGTTTCGATTTTAGTAGAATTGAACAAAACAGGATATAAAATACATGGAGAGGGTTAGACTGTCAGCAGTTCCAAGCATGAGGCAGACAGCAAAATTCCTGGATTACAGGACACAGGACAGAGCAATCCCAACCAAATCTTCTCTCACCTGAAGAGGCAAAGGGAGAATCCAGATGTATTTTGTAGAATCCCAGAATGGTTTGGGTTGGAAGGGACCTCAAAGCCCATTCTGTGCCACCCCTGCCATGGCAGGGTCACCTCCCGCTGTCCCAGGCTGCTCCAGCCCCCGTGTCCAACCTGGCCTTGGGCACTGCCAGGGATCCAGGGATCCACCCTGTGCCAGGGCCTGCCCACCCTGCCAGGGAGGGAATTTTTCCTGATGTTTGCCACAAGGTATTAAATGCTCTGATGCATGGCGAACATCTCGTAAACAACAAAAACTCCAAACCTCCAAACCAGAACCATTCAACAACCTGTTCAGTTTGGGTGTGAAGCTGAGGATGCAAACATCAGGAAATATTTCTCAATGGGAACAGAATGGTGACACTAATGTGCATCTCTTCATGGTTCATTTCATCAGCAGTTCTCCAAGCACTCCAAAGAATACGAATACCAGAATCACAATTTTATTACTGAGGCTGAGTCAGAGAGAAGTGGTGATTTTCATCAAAGACTTGAGAAATCTAGGGCACACATGGAAAAAAAACCTCAGCTAAGAGTCTTGGCTCACTGCTTTCCTTCTCATAGGTGAGGCTGCTCTTTAAGACCAGCATGCCCCAAAGAGCACAAGGGGTGTATTTACTGGAATAAAACAACAGCCTAGCTTTATCCATGCATTTTGTAGGCCATTGTAATGTTTTAGCCAAAATATTAGAGGAAATAAAAATAAAAAAAAGGAAAAATACAGTTGGTATTAAATGTCAATACCAAGGCGCTTATACTGAGGTCAGGACAACCTGTTACTATGACTGTGACTTGAACAATTTCCTACATTTGTTCTACAACTTTCTTTGTCCACAGCCCTGGAGATGTCCAAGGAAGGCCAGACATGGCACTCAGTGTTCTGGGATGGGTGACAAGGTGGGGATCAGTCACAGTCTGGACTCGATGGTTTTGGAGTTCCTTTCCAACTTTACTGATTCTGTAATTCTTTAAGATTATTTTCCTGTTGGTAAATTATATTATTTCAAATGTTGAGTTAATACTGAATGCCTTGACATAAGGTTTCACCAGGAATTCCATATCTCTCTCACATCCAGATTCCTGCTGATTCAAGTACACCGCTGAATAATGCTAAAGAAGAACCAGCTAATTTGTAGGGGTGTGCTCGTGCAAGGTTTGCTCAGTGCTCACTGACCTCAGGCACTAGATGCTTCCTTAGGTGCTGATATTTCTATCAGACAATGTGTGCAAAGCCCTTGCCAGACTTCTGAGGTGAACCTGCTCAGCACTAGGGGTTTGTAAAGGAAGCCTCAAACCACTTGAATCACAACTGACTTTAGATTTACAACCCAAATCAGAAGTGAAGTTCTTGAGCCCTCTACTGAACACCAGCTTCATGTGAAATTTTTTATTCCTACCATAAAGTGGAGGGGAAGCTTTATTTGAAATTACGTCTGCAATGTTGTTAAAGCTAGAATCTAAAGGTATGCATTGTACTAACTAGCAGTATCATTAGACCCCTATTTCTACAGGAAGCTTGCTCTGATAGAATTTTAGAACAGAATTATCCCATTTAGAATGGGATAATTCAATCTGAAGGAAACCACTTGCAAATCTTACATGTTACTGCATTCTAAATTAATTATAAGCTTTCACAGAAAATAACCCGAATAGTTTTTTCAGTTATTACTCCCCGAGAAAATAAATATTTAAAATATTTAAACACCAATATTCAAGTCATATTCAGGTATTATTATTTCTTCTTCAAAAAAGACGCATCAAAATCATTACAGTTACCAGAGGATTATATTTATATTATATTATACTATACTATACTATATTACATTACATTACATTACATTACATTACATTACATTATATTAATGATACTGTATTACCTGAAAGAATATAACTACATATTTTTAGGCTGCTAGAACTTTCCCATCAGAGGTGACATGAAAGTTTCAACTCTTTATTTTACGTAAAACAGAATCAGAAGCAGTTGTTAGCATATTTAGAACAAGATATTCAGAATATAACTAATGTTCTTATGTAATCTGCTTTTTCTTGGACTTGTATCTCTATTATTTTTATAATCATGTGTAAAACCAGTAATCTTAGTCATAAAGGCCTTGTGTTCTTTAAACCACTATGATTTCAAGGAAATTAATTGTAGATTCAGGTCAAAATGGAGTAATTTTACATGTTATAAAGTATTTTTAAAATTTACAAGGTTCAAGTTTTACAGCATATTAGAGTGGCATTATTCTACTAGTGAATATAAACAGACTTAGAAAAATACTCACACACTCCTACTGATGGACGCATACTTAAGTCTCAAGCTGCTTGCAGAGGGGTTATAATGGAATAGTCCCTATAGAGAAATCATTTGTTATGTAATAGTGAAAATGTTTGGGGTTACACACTACAGTGTTGCCTGTTTTATTTATCAGATTCAGTGTGACAATTTTTATGCTGAGTCAAGTAGAGTTTATCAAGTTAGAGCCACCCCAAATCTACAAAATCCCTACAATTAGCTGTCTTTGCAACCAGTGTTTGCATTAGTTATGTGAACTGAGCTGAGATTTCAGCAAAACTCTGCAAGGCTTCAACGAATTAAATAAGGAAGTATTACGTTTAACAGCCATTCCATGGGGTCAGGGGTCAGAGACAGGGACAACACACACCTGAAAGCTCCATACGACAGCAGCCTGTTTTATTGTTGAGAGCCTTCTTATATAGGGAGTTCAAAACTGCGAGGTCTCAGCTGCTGATTGGTCTGATCCCAGTCACAGCCCGGCTCCTGACCAGGGAGATGTTCGCAGCCCAGGATGGTACATGACTGGGTGAAATCCCTGTGTAGATTTAAATCCAATCTGTCCTTGCCCACCCAGGGACTCCAATGCCACAAGGAAGAGAAAATCTCTGAGATTTGTTTATAAAGTAACAGAGTTCACAATCAAGCCTGAGGTTCCAAGCTGGAAGGGTCTCTGTGATCTCATCTGAGCAGGTCATCTGGACTGAAAACTCCTCATTTCTACCTCCACCTTCTCAGGTATTGCAATATTGATGAACTCGGTCCCAGGAGGAGTGGATGGTGTAAGTGATAATGTGAAAAGAGCCCAGTAAGGAGCACCTGACTCTGGAGTCAGAGCTGCTCATGGAATCAATCTGCAGATCAATGCACAAGCTCAGCTTGGTCTCTAATTCCCTTATATTTTTAGCTGGCAGTGACTTCTCCTTCTTGCTTTCACTTTGTTGTTGTTGTTGTTGTTGTTGTTGTTGTTATTTACAAATTAACCCCTCTCAGCTAAGTGTGAATCAGGAAAAGTAAACCCACACGATGCCATCTAAAAATCCCAAATGACAAGTGCTCCCAACTTCCCAGCTGTGCTGGGAGCTGTTGGTCTGAAATGTCTGTAGGAGAAAGGTAGAGGCTCAGGTGGCACAGCAGGAGGGCAGCACAGGCTTTGCAAGTTATTAAGAGTTGTGAAATGAGGTGATCCTGCACACACAGAGCTCCAGGAAGGATGTAAGTGAGCTGGAAATAAAACCCCAAGAAACAAAAAGCTTGCAAGCAACTCAGATGGTTTGTGAATGCTTAGCTCAAGCTGAGAGGCCAGAGGCAAGGCAATCATATATTAACTATTTATTGAAGACTGAGGGAAATTTCCAAGTGAATTGGGCTGCAGACATCTGTCCTGTTCTGGCTACAAACAAGCTGCTGAGGAGAATATTGTCCCCAGCTCCTTGTTATCCCTGCTGGAATTTACTGCCTCCACATTACTGGCAGCCAAACTCCTCATTAGTCCTGCCTTAACACGTTGTTTTAATAAACCCACTCTGATAAAGCTGATAAAAGTCGGTGGGTACCCACAGAGCAGCCCAGGCAGCCTGTTTGGAACTCCAAGTATCACTGAAAACAGGAGGCTTACACTTAAAATGGTTCTGAGATTATTAGATATTGGTTTACTTCTCCTGAAGATATTAAATCTCAAAAGAGAAAAAAAAAAAAAAAAAAAAAAAAAAATCTTATAGTATCTATTCAAAATATTTAAAAAGTTATTACTGATTTCAAGCTAACCATTTTCCAATTACCGTTATTTTAAAAGGCAGAAAAGATCCTTAAATACTGGGAGATAAGAAAATTAATGTGTTTTTTTTCCTCAAGATGGTGAAAGGAAAAAATAGTTTTTGTAGGGTAGATTTAATTGTATCTTATGCAGTACTGAGTGACTGACCTTATATTCCTTTGATTTTATTGCAGTCTTTTGAGAATTGAAGTTTGCAACTTACTTAAAAATAGTTTTTGGGGTTTTTTTCTGACTTTCAATACTTCGAACTCTTAGATTCTGCATTTGTTTTCATTTTGATTTACATAGCTACATGTTGGGCCTGAAAAATACTGCATAACAACCTGATATAAATAGGAAGAATTTACAGATTTTCTTCTTAAATTATTTCTATGTCTGGAAAACTCATGGATGTAAACTCTACTATTGCTTTCTTCCGCTCACAACTTGCTTCAGGCATTGCAAATGATAAATGTTGCATTCTTTATGAGTTTGGAGTACAAAAATATACTGTAACTCTGGCACGATTAACTTCCACCTTATTTTCTTGACTTTTTTTTTTGCTATTACTTGGTTTCCCATTTTTAGGTTTTTTTGTAGCATGTCTACTCTGGATAAGGTGAAAACTTTAAGAATTCTAAAGAAATCATTCCTCTCTGTAGTAAACTATAACTTCCACTAAATAGAGGACTATTTTATTCATTGCTATGCAACCAATTTAATAAAAATCCTTCCCTCTATGTTATAAATGATCAAATTGTGAGCCAAACTTATAAGAAAATTTAGCAAAGATTTATTAATTTTTCTGCGAGACCGAAATTTGGTCTTCGAGACCACCACAGTACAGGTTCGAGCCCGGGGTCAGCGCCAGGTGAACACGGATCTGACCTCCCAAGTGTCAGAGTCTCCCCAGTTCACGCTCGCGGCTTTGTGCAGCGAGTTTTTATACAGTTTATTCTGCCCGAGGCAAAGATGACCGAATTTTCTTTGTATCTCTTCACATGCATCGCTGTTGCTTTCCATGTGCAGAGCTGGACAAAAGCCACATCCAGGTGTGTAGTCAGTGACAATTGGCTCCAGGAAGCCGTGTATTCAGATGTATCAGGGTGGCGCCACTGACTATCTTGGTAGATGCAATCGGCAGGGCGATAATCACTCTGGGGTGGCTCTGGACAACTCAAGAAACCGGTGATTTTCACCCTGGAAGCTTCTATTCTTATGTTAAGGCATTGATCGTTATCTTAACTTGTGTCCAGGAACTAGCTGAATCTAAATAGACAGCTGCTCCCAGCTGGGATGGTCAAAAGACATGCTTTTGTATTTCATAATATTTTATACCATACATTAATAGCATGAATTATCCCTACCTTATATTACACTCTATAAAGTTCCTGTCTGCAGGAGTTGCTCTGTTTTATTTAGAATTACCATCTCAAGGACCCTTTCCATAGAATTCCAGTGTTTTACTTTTATGAACAGCTTGGTCCTAATAAGTAGAAAATCATGCCAAACTGATGTCTCAAGATAAGAAAATTACCGGAAAATCTTCATGGAGGTTCAGAAATGACCTGGCAAGGAGGAGTGAGCTGACAGGGTTTTCAGATGATGCGGACACAATAAACAACATAAACAATAAACAATATTTTAAAAAAAAGCCAAACAAAAACACCTTTTTAAGAATCATGGAGAAAGGATTGAGGACAAAATTAACCACAGAAGGGAAATGTCTAACTTCTCTTTCCCTTCGGAGCTGCAGAACTCTATGTTAAAAAATGTGGATTATGTCACCTAAACAAAAGCATACAGTTGAAGTAGAAATGACCCAAAAAAAGACAACAAGAACTATCAGAGGTATACCATGACTTTCATGAAAGGAGAGATAATTTTTGTGAAGCATCTTCAATTTGGAAAATAGATGACTGAAAGAAAGGAAGAAAACGGCCTATAAAGAATTAGTGGGACATAAAAATGTGAAGGTGTTTCGGTTTGAAAAGACAGGTGTCTCCTAAAGAAGGCAGGAGCCTTCCTTGAAATGGAAAATGTAAAGCTCTCCTCTCCAAATTATTATAATTTAGAAATTAAGATATTTTCAAGCAAAGATATGGGAATAGGAATGAACAGTTCTTTATTAGGAAAACTTGAAAAAAACAAAAAAAAACCAAAACAAATGCAATAGTACAAACAAAATAAACCAAACAAACCACTGACAGAGTCAAAATTATGACTTGACACCCTGTGTGTCAGGGTGTTGGTAGCACTCTGATTGAATGGTGGCTTCAGTCTTTTTGGAGTGACAGGTGGGGTTTTGTTGAAGCAGCGATTTTGTAGAAGGGTGTAGGGGTTTTTTTGAAGGTCTAGTGGTGGTGTAGATGGGCTTGGTCTTCTACTGGGAATTTAGTGGAGAAGAAAGCTGTTCTTTTTGGAATTTAGTGGAGAAAGGGCTGCTCCTCTGGGAATCTAGTGGAAAAGGCTGACTGTGGTGTTCTAAATCTCAGATTATATCTAGGTAGGAATGCTTGGCTCCTCTCCCTGGGTAGAGCATCTCACAATGGGATGATGTAATTTTATCAGTGAGACTCAGTGGTCTGTTAACAGAGGGTATTTCTCCAGAGGTTGGATTGTTTGTGGAAGAGATAAACTGCCCATTTAACAGAAGATAACTGCTTTACCTCTAACAGTTGATAATAGAATACACACCTCTACCCACATCTTGCAGCCTAGGACATCATTCACTCCTTATTCTATTACTATCTGCATCATATCCAAATCAATTAACTCTACACAATTAAACTTTACACACAGTTTTCATTTAACACTAGATTTCCCTGGTATGTGGTACGTAAATGGTACACAAATATTTCTGTATTACCCACCAAGTGTAACTAGGTCTTCGAGCAAAAACAATCCCATGGATAGGTTTATCTTTGCTTGAGGTGGGACTAATCTAAACAATCTTCCTTAAAATACTTTTCATATATACCACAGGGATTTTATCTCTATCTACTGTGTGTAAGGGTTCAGATTGGGTAGGACTAGTTTGATTGATGGACTTTCAGGTGTTGAATATTTAGGTGGTTTTTGTTAAATTCATTTCTCACTTTTTGAAGGTTTTCTTGTTTAGTGTTTTTAGGGTAGTCTTATGTAGTTTGTTGTACTGTTTAACTTTCTTGGCAGCTCATGTATGATAAGGGATATATCTATTCAACACTATTTTTTTTCCCCTCAGGTATTTATAAGGATGTTTTTGAAATGGGTCTTGTTTGACTCAAGTCTCTTAGGGGTGCAATCTCTTCACAGGATTTAAGAGGGTGTTTTGGGCAGTAGCATGAAGCACAGTCTTTATCTAGTGGTGGTTTTAACTCCAATCAGTATATGGTGCTTGCCTTGGTGTGTCTGAGGTAGTGTGTAGCGCGATGTAGTTAATCTATTAGGCTTCCCCATATTTATATTTGGACTACTGCCTACTATACTATAAGGGCTTTATTCCTTTGGTTTGCTTGATTTCAGTACATGTTTTCCAGTTATCCATAACTTCAGAAATGTTGTCTATGGTTAGATCTACTTCTCAGTCTCATGTTTAGTTATAGGTAGCATTTTTGTTTTCGTGATTTGAGGTATTATGGGCTCATTCATTATTATGTTGCCAATTTAAGTCTATTTTTGACATTTTAATTTTTTTTGCTTGATTTACTTGCTCGTTGTTTCAGTGTTCTTTATTGATTCTTGTGGATATGGGCATCTACATGACGGACTTCTACAGGTACCTTCTCTACCTGAGTGGCAATGTCTTTCTACTTGCCAGCAGCTTAGATTGGTTTTCTTCTACGCTGCTTGTTGGTTTTTTCTACTTTTCTAGCCAGCCCCACAGAGCATTGGCTACTATTTACAAAATAGTATAAAGGTATAACTTTGGCTACTTTTTACTTTTAGTAAAAAGTAAAAGTAAAAAGTAAAAAGACATTTTAGTAATGTCTAGGGCTAACTGAACAGCTTTGAGTTCAGTAAGTTGGCTTGATATACTTTCTCCTTTGGTAATTTGTGTAACTTGTTGTGTGGGGCTCCATATGGCGGCTTTTTACTCCTGGTTTATCTTTACTATGCGACAGGAACAGTGAAAAGAGCATAGCGTGTTTCTTCTGTTAGCATTTGGTTGTATGGTGGAGCTTTTTCAGCTTTTGTTACTTGTTTTTGTTCTTCATTAGTGAGACTAGAGCTTTCACTTTTCTGACCAGTTTGTAATTCTCTCTAAAATTTTAGGGTGATTCAGATTTCTAATATAGGCACACTGCATGCTGTGTGATGAGGACAATCTATTTGTTCTATGTGGTGTTTGTGGTATGGTGGGTAGAGGGAACCTTTCCTTTAAACATCCACCCCAGCGACGGTAGTCAGGGTATTAGGAGGAGTTGTGTTTCTGTGCCAGTCACTTCTGAGGCAGCTTGAACTTTTGTATAGGAGACTAAGATTTTTTCTTTGTAGGAGTATAGTTGGCTTCAGACTCTTCTGTAACTTCAGCTCTAGAATTTCAGTGGTCAGCTTTGTGTCTACCCAGACACCTTCTGTTAAATGCTTCAGGATAAACTATTGTTTTTGTAGAGTACATTTTTCACTTCTGGTCCATCTTGACTGGGCTAAGGGCTACTGTATGAGCAATTTCTTGCTTGATTTGGGTGAAGGCTTGTTGCTCTTCAGGGGCCCAGTGAAAATCGATTTTTTTGTGGATAACTAAGTAGAGAGGGCTCGCAATCTGGCTGTACTCAGGAATGTGTATTATTTTAAAACTTATGGTGCTTAGGAAAACTTGTGGGGTTTTTTTTGTTGGTTGGTGGAGACATTGTGATGTTGTTTGTTATGCATATGAACGAGGCCAAACTTTCTCCAAACAAAGAGGTTCTCATTTATTAAAATAGCTACAAGAAACAGAGTGCCCAGGATAAGCCCAGGCACCCACACAGCGAGCCAAAAACGAAAACAGAGTGCTCACGCCAAGTGCACTGGGTTCTCCCAAACAACATGCACCCCAAAAGAAAAAGAGCCCCAACCCAAATGAACTCCCCACATTTATAGTCCCCCTCGAGTCCAGGATTGGTGCATTTTGGATCCTCATGATGATTGGT
>JAXCLO010000026.1:169592-185462 GCA_035583995.1 Arremon aurantiirostris | reverse complement strand
TTACCGCCGTTCATTCTGGACCAATCGTTTCTGCAGGGCTTCGAATGATTGGTCAGATGTTTCATCCAATCTCTCTTTGACCTTGCCTTGCCCCATCAGACCCCTCTTTCACCAAACCCTGGACCCTTCTAGAATATTCTTATAAGCCCCTCCCGTTTAACATAATACAAATAATAGAACATAATTAATACTATATAATTGAACTATATCCTATTTTAAATTAACTTAACTTTTACCTAGAACATTGTTGATAACTTCAATGGGAATCTGATGCTGTCTGTCGTGCTACTTTACTCTAAGAAACTGGATTTCTTGGGAAGGTCCCTTGACTTTGCTGTTCTTGATGGCAAAGCCAGCTTCTTCCAGAATTTGGATAATCTTCTCTCTTTTCTCAAATTCTCAAAAATTTTCTCGAATTTTTTCTATTGTCATGTTTCTCCACACAGTGATGTCATTGATATACTGTAGGTGTTCTGGAGTTCTATTCTTTTTCAGTGTAGCTTGGATCAGTCCATGGCAGATGGTGGGGCTGTGTTTCTACCCCTGGGGCTGTCGGTTCTAGGTGTACTACACGCCCCTCTAGGTGAAAGCAAACTGAGGCTTGTATTTTGTTGCTAGAGGACTGAAGAAAAATGTGTTAGCAATGTCAACAGTGGTGTACCACCTTGCTGCCTTGGACTCCAGCTCGTACTGGAGTTCCAGCCTGTCTGGCACAGCAGCGCTCTGCAGTGGAGTCACTTCATTCAAGCCGCAACAGTCCATAGTCAATCTCCATTTTCTCTCAGACTTGTGCACAGGTCAAATGGGACTATTGGAAGGTGAGTGGGTTTTGTTGATTACTCTTTGGTTGTCCAGTTCAAGGATTATTTTGTCTATGGGGATCACGTATCTTGATTCGTCTGATACTGCCGGTGGTGCACTGTCAAGGTGGCAGTTGGTACTTGTTGCTCTTCTACTTTCAGGAGTCCTACTGCAGATGGGTTTTCTGATAGTTTAGGCAAGGTGTTCAACTGCTTAAATGTTCTCTGCTTTTACAGTAGTTATTCTAAAAGCTCACTTGAGTCTTTTTGGGTCTTTGTAATAGCTGTTCTGGAGGAAGTTTATATTTAGAATACACGGAGCCTCTGGGCCGGTCACAATAGGATGTTTCTGCTACTCTTTCTCAGTCATGTTCAGTTTGGTTTCTAACAGAGTTAATTGCTGCCATCTCCCTCACCTGGGCAATGGAAACAGGTTCTGCTTCTACGTGTCTTGATGGTATTAGGGTACACTGTGCACTGCGCACTGCACAATATTAACTAAGGCATTATATTTTTGTGGCTCTCGTGCTAGGCTATTGGATCTATACTGTCTAAAAGATCTGGTTTTCTCGTGCCTCTTCTTGGCTAGAGGCAGGGTCCCTCTGGTCCTGGTTGTTATTTCTTTTTTGGTCATATATATTAAAAGGTTTTTTTAAGGGGATCTGACAGATCATACCTGGCAGCTTGGTAATGGGAGGTTGAGGTTACTTTTACTTTAGTGGAACTCTCTTGGTTAGTGTTTCTTTATTTGAGTTGATGCATTCATGTTCCTAGGATAGAAGTAGGTTTTTTATCTCAGTTTCTTATGTCTTCTCTATGGTCATGCAGGAACAACTATAGGTCAGTTTGTGGGGTGTACCCTCTCTCTCTAGTTGGGGCACATTGGGCTCTGACTTTGGGGTCTGTGAGTCATACGGGTGCTGTATTGATCTTCTTCACCTCCTCCCTCATCTCCCTCATCTCCTCTTTGAACTCTTCTTTGAGTTCTTTTATTATGGTAGAGACATGAGCTTGTATCAGGTTGATCATACTCTCGTAATTTCTAAGCTTGCTGCTGACGGAACTTACTATTTCTCAGTTGTTAATGTCATTAATTGTTGCAATGAAGGTGGTATATTGAGATGGTCTTAGATTTGCTAGACTTTACAACATTTGCTCTGTGCACTTGACCTTGTTGCGGTCATTATTACGTTGTTCATCTCTCTTAAAGAGTACTCTTAATACAGTCACTTCTCTCAGCTGTTGGATCTCTTCTTTAAGGATCTTCCAGCGCATTCTATATTCTCTCTCTATGGACAAACTTCTCTCTGACATTCATTAAAAGTCATTCCTAGAAGGAAAGGACCCTGGCTCCTTACAAATACTTGATTTATACTTGAATCTTGGGTTAAGGATCCCATATTTCTTGATGCATGACCATCTAGTTGTGCACTTGTACTCATAAGATCTCAGACCTGGAGTAATCAGGTTGCATAAGCCTCACACCCCTGTCATACAATGTCTTTGTGCAGATTATGGAGACTTTTATATGTCAGGGACTCAGTGATGATCTCAACTGTTGGCTCCCCTGCAGGTTATGGGGGCCTTCTTTCTTATCTGGGTGCTCTGATATCCTCTTAAACATCCTTGTTTCCACAGCGGCAACTGCTGCTAGTTGTGACTGTTTTGTGGTTTAGTTGGAAGTTGGACGGTTGTAATGTGTGGGTTTTACTGTTGTACTATTAGACTTTGCTTCTTTGAGGTAGGGGGAAGGTTTCTCACTAGCTGGGGAAATGTACTCTTAGTATCTGGCTCAATTCACACATCTCTTTTACTGGAACCTCTGCCTGATTTGGGTGTTTCATTTTTGATGTGGGTTGTGGGGTAGTGTCAGGTAATATAGTAGTATCTCTAATTTCTGGGGCTGTGTTAGGTTTTGGGGTAGTATTTTTTGGTTTTTGGGGTAGATATTAGGGTGGTTTTCTGAGTCAATCTTCTTTTATCTCTGAATGCTAAATATAACAGTAATTAGTATATTAGTAACAGTAGCTACTGTATGTTATTATTAGCATTTAGAGAAGGTTTGAACTTTTCAAAAACTGGTGGGGCAGACTTAAAGAGCTGGTTGAAGGGTTGGGAGAAAATTACTCCTGGTGTCACTTCTTCACAGTAAGTACTATTATTAAAGTAACCCCAAAAACATATAGTTAGTGTATGATAGCTTTGAATTTATGTGTCTACTTTCTAGAGGAAGTTGCAGATCTATGAATTCTTCACCTTATTAACTTACAAAGCAAACTAGATAACAGCTCCAGTAGCGTTAGTTATAGGAGTTACGTGTAGATAAGGGCTTGTAAATGGGAGAACTATAGCTACCACATGCCGCCCAAACCAAGTAAGCTAGACCACATGGTGACACTTCGCAACTAGCACACAAAAATTAGGTTATTTAAGAACTGTTATTCCTTTGTGACTCATGTTGGGCACCAAAATCTGTTTTGGTTTGAAAAGATAGATATCTGCTAAGGAAGGCAGGAGCCTTCCTTGAAATGGAAAATGTAAACTTCTCCTTTCCGAATTATTATGATTTTGAAATTAAGAGGTTTTCAGTCAAAGATAAGGGAATAGGAATAACAGTTCTTTATTAGGAAAACTAAAAAAAAAACCTAAAAAAATCTAAAAAAAAATAACAAAAGAAAAAAAAAGTAACAGTACAAAAAAAAAAGAAACAACAAAACCCCCCCACCACCACTGACAGAGTCAAAATATGACTTGACACCCTGTGTCTCCAGGTGTTGGTAGCAGTCTGATTGAATGGTGGCTGCAGTCTTTTTGGAGTGACAGGTGTGAGATTCAGTGGTCTGTTGACAGAAAGTATTTCTCTGGAGGTTGAATTGGTTGTGGAAGAGATAAAGAAAAACTGCCCAATTAACAGAAGATAACTGTCCCACCTCTAACAGTTGATAATAGAATACACAATCCCACCCAGATCTCGCAACCCAGGACAGAAGATTATTTAGAATTTCTTACATTACGTTAGCTAGAAATCAACCAATAAAATGGGGCAGTGTAATTTCAAAAGATCTTGAAGTTTTCTTTTTTTCTCCCTAAGTCTGGGACATCATGTCACAAGAATCCATAGATACTGATACAAAGGGATGAAAAAAGGTGCTCTCCAAAATATACCTGCACTGGTGGCTCCCATGACATGTCCCTTACCTGAGCCCCTTTATTGCCAATTTTTAGAATCTGGTCTATTTAACAGAAACAATGATTTTATACTTGTTCTATGTCTTTTATTGTTTCACTCACAAATTGTTGCTCTTGTCTGTTGGAACGGCCCATCTTCAGCTCTCAGGAGATCCAATTTACCCCTTTGTGAAACTGTTTTTATAAAGCTCATGGCTGCTTGTCTGCAAGCTAAAAACACACTCCTTGTGTTTCTATATACAGCAACTACTGAAATGTCAAAGATTTAAGTTCTAATTTCGCAAGCAGAGATACCTGTCTTTTTAAATGGACACACAGCAACAGTGGCAGTCAGAAGTTACCTTGTCAGTGATAAAAAAGACTCTAAGCTCCAGGAACAGCAAAGCCAGAGCACTCAGTGCAGTTGTGCTGCAGCAGCATGTCATGAGGAGTCAGATCAAACATTTCCATCATAGAAAGAAATTTAGAGATTTTGTACTTTGCTTCAATCCAAGATCCAGAATTAAAAACAAAAATACAAAAATTGTTCAATATTTCCATGGTGATACAGCCATAAAAAAGTAGAGCCATGCGAGCAACTCCAATGCCAGTGGCAAGCTCAACCTTGATACCTCTTTGTGTAAGTCTGGAATGAACATTTATGCTAATGTGAGCATATAGGCATCACTCATTAAAGCCAATCCATGTGTCTCACCTCCTGTGTCTGTCACTGCCAGCTCACCACTTTACAAGCTTCCATATCAGTAAGGTCACTGAAGCAGATGAACAGGGAAAGTGAACAAGAAAATGCAGAGATATTCTCTACATAATGGAAAGCCTAAGTACCAGCCTACGTCTGGGAAAAAATATGTGCTGCAATTTCCCACCAGCTGTAGGTGAAAAAAACCCACTCAGCTTGTCATAGTTAACTAGAGATGTTAATTTTATTATCATCATTATTACTTGTACATTATGACAGCACCTAGATGATTGGGCTGGAAGCTGTGGGCCCCACTGTGGCATGAATTGAACACACAGAACACAAATACAGCCCCTACCTCAAATCACCTGCGGATATCTACAGAGAATTGAAGTGCAGTTTGGTTTTAAGGGAGATTTTAGTGTAGAATTTGGTGCAAAATGTTGTATGATATCCTAAAATAAATACCCATGCACAATACGCATTTTTATCAAACTTTCTTGCTTTGCACAGAACAGGCCTGATCTTTTCTGGGCAGCTACTGTGAATAAATAAACCCCAGCCTAATATGAGAACAAACAAACAATTTCTGTTTTCTAAATGTGCAATGCATTGTTAGACACTGTGTCTGGAAATATGCCTGCATTTGATAAATAGTAGCTGTCACTACTGTCCAATAAAATAAGTGGCATTGACAACCTCGCTCTTTTCCAGTAACCACTCACTAGATTCCAGAAGCAAGGCTGTTTGGCTGAAATTTTGTTCACCTTGCTGGCATTCACTCTCATTATGAATAACATTTTGTTTTTAAGAAAGATTCCAAACACCCTGCTGCCACTTCTAGAAGTGCCAGTAAACACTAAAGTCACAGAACCACTGAATTATTCAGGTTGGAAAAGTTCTCCAAACTCATCAAGTTCAGCCTTTGATCCATCACTCCCATGCCTACTAAACCATATCATGAAGTGCCACATCTGCTCATTCTTTGAAGACTTCCAGGGATGGTGACTCCACCACTTCGCCAAGGAGTCCATTCCAGTGCTTGACCGCCCTTTCAGAGTAGAAAGTCCCAGCACTTGTTAACAGGGATTGCCCCTATGAGACCACATTCCCTTGTAGAATTAATGAAGAAGTTTCATGAACTCTGGAAAAACTCACAGTAAAATGATAGTTTTGGTTGCAGGATCTCAGTTCTGTAGTACAAACCAGCAAAATGCCAATCCCAGTTCATCAGTTGCTCATCTGGTGCTGGGTGGGCAGAGACCTCACACCACCTCTTACTTTAACAGACAGCTTAGAGGTGCCTTGACTGATTCCTAGTAATGAATGACCATGTGACACCTGCAAATCTGCTTCAACACCTTGTCCCCAGTGTCAGCCCCTGCTGCAGTCCTGTAAATAATGCAGGGTTTGCAATGTGAGCTCTATTCAGGAATTCGATGATAAATTATTAATAATGCTCAGGCTATTGTAAGGCAGAATGAAGCATCTCTAGAATCCTGCCTCAAACAATGATGAACATCAGATGCTTCAGAGAACAAATCACCAAACACTGATCTATAAAAATCTGCTTCTCAGCCCCACAAATTCTTTTCAATGGTGGCTTTCATGAGTTAATTACATCCTGCTAAAAACTAAATAATGCAGCTCATATGTCTACTGTAATGTTTGCTGTGCCTGCCACTGGGACTTCTGATTTATTTCCCAGAGTCCTGCATCATGATCACCTTATGTGATAACATCTCCTTTACTAGGCATTCTCCCAGGCATGGCCATTCATTGATGCTTCTGACAGTGACACTCTCAGTTATTTTTTTATTGAAGTGCAGCAGTTGAATGGTGGAACATCTCACAGGTGTATTTTTTAGAAGTGAAATTAACTAATTTAAAGTTTTCATTTTCCCCTATCACACAGATATCAAAATAGTATATGGAGGCAGTCGGAGTCACTCTGATTTAGGTTGTTATAGTAATGTGCACAGAAAGTCCAAAACACTCAGGGTGTTGTCATGAAAAACTGAAAATCTGGTGTTTTTACATGGAAAGAGCTAGGAAATCTTATAGAAGAGTTGCACAAATGGTATCTACAAAACACCAACGTCTCATCTGATTTGACCGTTCCTTTGGCATTTTTAATGTGCGGAACTTGAATTAGTGAATGATGTGGATAAAGATGCCCCCTAGGACAGTAATATTAAAAGGTAAATAAACACAGTTAGCACTCAGCTTTCATGGAAGTCATTGGGAAGCCAAAATATCTCATGAAAAGCTGAATAAATAACCCTCCATTGGCTCCTGTGCTTCGCTAATGTAAAAGGCTGGACTGCTGTGCCAGATAATGCATTTATAAATCAATGCAGCACCCTGGCCCCCTGGCCCAGCTGACAGCAGCACAGCTCCATCCAAACAGCTCCAGCTGTATCTAGGCAACACCAGCAGCTCCCTCACAAGGACCAGGTAAGAAATTTGTTTACCTGCAAGAGGAAGATACCCCAAAGTGTCCAAAGTTGTCATAAAACCAAAGCAAAGCAGATTAGCATTAGATTACCTTCCATAAATAAACTTCAAGGCTGTTCCTATTTGTTTAGTAAAAACTGGAAGTGGTTATGATTGTTTAAAAACAGGGATATTATGTATGGTATGTGCTACAATAAAGAATTTTTAGTTGACTTTATTATATCATTTACAAACCAGAACAGCTGGATTTACAAATACCAGATTACTTCCCTGTGTTTGCACATCTGTGACCACTGCCGCATAATAAAACTGGGAAGTTTTAATGCAAGTTGATCTTGAAATAAACCATTTTTAGCACACTGATAGTACAGAAATTATAGAAAGCCACAAAAAACACCCTGGTATTTATTAATGGTTATACTCAATCACTCCAACTTTTTATTTCCCATCATTGTGTGTTTGAGTCTGACAAAATAAGAATGGAAAAAGTTTTCCCCTCTCTCCCCCAAGGAAAATATAGTGATGGGAGGAAAAGCTCTCTCGGTCTACAAAGCTTTTACAATGGTATAAAAAAGATTTATGGCAGAAGTTTGGCATCTGGACTCTCATCTGAGGAGTTGGAGGGAAGGAATTTGCTCTAGATTATAAAAACCCAAGTCCAGAGTATTTGCTAAAATCCATATTTCTCAAACAGATTGTAAATAAAACTTCATAAGGTACTTTATAAGGGTGTATTTCCATGTACCAATACTCATTTAGGATTGCAGTAGGAAATTTCTATACTAAAATAAAAATAGTTAGTAATAAACTAACTCAAAATTATTTCTTTATTTATTCTGTTTGATTGTACATTTAAAGATTTTTTAGATATAGCACCAATAATTTTTAAACTCACAGGTGCTGTCCTATATAAAAAAATTTATCATAGTTATAGTTTTAAAATTAGTTTAGATTAATTAATTTGTATGTTTGTTTTTGAGTTTGGCTTTTTGTTTGGTTTTTGGGATTTTTGTGGGTTTTGATGGTGGGTTTTTTTGGTTAGTTTTCTTGGGTTTTTGTTTGTTTGGGAGTTTTTTGGTTCTGTTTTGGTTTTGGAGGTTTATTTTCTCCCTTATGCAATGACAAACATCAAGTCTTAAAGAAGTAATGACTTCAGCCATAAAATATCTAACTGCACAGTCAGAGTAGAATGCAGCTTTTATGATCACTGTTCCACTTTGAATTTACTATACTGTGTCTTAAAGGTACATTTTGGAAAATGAATGCCTAAGCACTACCTCTGGCTATTTGGGATGCACGTCAAATATTTAATAGATGCTTAAACTTCAAGTTGTAGATCAATGTTGCTGTTCAAGTACCAGTAATACTTTTGAAAGCAAGGAACCATCGAGTCAGCAATTAAACAATGAATCAAACATTAAGAACCTTTTTCCAAGGGTATGGATAACCAAACAATATTTCTAATATTTTTATCTTATTTTTAAATATTTACTTGTGAAGTAATGTGAAGTTATATCATGTTTAAGGCAATGTCTGTGGGGAGGTTCATTACCAAGGTTTTTCACTACCCATTAAAGAAGGGGGTTTTTATGCTTACACTGGGCACAGCTGTAACTTTCTTTGAGAAAGCACTTCAAGATTTTCTTCAAAATACCATGTTAGATTTTACAAGTACTGAATTTCCATTGTTACAAGGGCACTAACAAAGAAGATACTTGTATAAACTGGAAGCAGAACAACTCCAGGTACCACTCTCTTCATTGTTATCCCACAGCTATCCCAGTCCTTATGCAACAATGCAAAGCAAAGTACTTCAGATCTGTGATTTTTACTGCAAAAACTCTCTTCTCTCCTTTAGAAACCTCAGGAGTTACCAGAAACAGATAGAAAGGAAAGGACTTCTCTGTGCAGCACCTCACAGAAAGGGCTACAATGTTGATGGGATCCTGCTTATTTGTTTGGTGATGAAATCACCCCCAGAAGTGACACACTCTGCCTTGGATGAGCCAAGAGGCAGCTTGATCCCTTGGATTCGTGTAAAAGGAACAATTTCCTGAAAGGCACTGTCTCAACTCTTATTGGAAGAGCCCTCTATGTCTGCCAGTGCCATATGAAGGGATCTTTTATTAATTTCATGCCCTTTTAATAGTTTCACTCTCTCATCTCTGTTTTCTCAGTGGGTCTTCATGTAAAAAAAGAATTTAGAAACTATATATTAGTTTAGAAACTAATATATTTTCCTAATATATAGTTTAGAAACTATATATTAGAAACAGCCCTGGCAGGCTGGGCTCTTGGAGACACTGATTTTTTCTGTGGCACACCCTGGCTGCAGCTGCACTCGCAGCCCCTACTCCCATCGCCTTTGTAACTTAGCTTTCCAGATAGCAGCATTTCCTTCCCTGCACAGCTCCAAGAACCTCTGCAAAGCCAGTGGGGATCACTGACTAAGAGGCACTAAAGGAGTGTTTATCTTATCCTCTTTACATTCCCCTCTTTTATTCCTAACTCAGGTTGTTTTCATCACTTTAACTCTCACTCAGTAAAAGTTAGCTTGCCTCTCTCCAATCAGATTCAGAACTTCTTTCAGAAGGATCTGAGACATGCAGGCCCTAGACATAGCTGAGCTATGGCTGAAGGAAAGGGTAATTAGTGAAAAAATACTGCACATTTTGCTCTGCCAGTGTTAGACACCACAACTGCATTGGAGGAGGGGAGCTGACAGTTTTCTGTGCTGTTGAATTGCCTTGAGCATCACTGAACACAAAAACCTGTGAAGAACAGTCTGCCAGTACCCACTCTGTAAGTGTGTATCACTTATTATTCACATGCTCTTTCATCTCTCCTCTCTGAATGGTTCAGTCAAGGACTTGCTAATGAAAAAAATTAATTGGGAGGAAACAAGAAAAAGCATGCAAGTACTGACACACATGAAAGACAGTAAATGAGTGGAAGTTTCATTCTGAAATGTTTTCCCCACAAAAAGACTATGGTAATACTGTCATGGCAAAAGGAAGAATGAAATAGATAATTCCTTTACAGGTCATTACTTGTAAATGAACAATTAGGTATTAATATAGGCCTATGAAAAATTAAGTTCATTAAAGTGCAAGTGAAAAGGAAAAATGAAAAGGAGGCTCAGGGGGGCCCTTGTGGCTCTGCACAGCTCCTGACAGGAGGGCACAGCCGGGGGGTCGGGCTGTGCTCCAGGGAACAGGGACAGGAGCAGAGGGAACAGCCCCAGGCTGGGCCAGGGGAGTTCAGGGTGGATATTGGGAATATTCCTTCCTGAAAAGGCTGTCCAGCCCTGGCACAGCTGCCCAGGAGTCCCCATGCCTGGAGGGATTTAAAATCCCTGTGGATGTGGCACCTGGGGACACGGGTCAGGGTGGCCTTGGCAGTGCTGGGGGAATGATTCAACTGGATTGTCTAAGTGGACTTTTCCAGCCTAAACAATTCCATGATTCGAAGCTTCCCTTGGTTGCCATGAGACCAAGACTGTGTGGCAATGGAGACGCTGGGGTGCTCCTGGGGGTGTCCCAGTTTAGAAACCCAAACCAGCTGGGGAACAAGGGACACCTGCTGTGTCTGCCTTTCATGCTCTGTAAATAATCTATATCTTGGGTGTGCAGCTCAATTGTACTGTAAATTAAATCTGTATTACTAAATAAATTACGTAATTGGCTGTTTCCATATGAACTGAACTAACCTGGCTTGCGTGTTTGCAATCTATCGTTCTTATAGGAAGGGAAATTCATTTCATTGGAGTGGATGCTGTGTTTTGGAGTGAGGATACATATTGGATTGGAAGGATTGAATAAGTGCAGGTTAGAAAAGCAACAGACCTGTAGTTTTCCAGTTGATTTTTTGATGAAGGACATTCAGGTGAAGCCATCTGTCAGCAATGAAGGAGCAGCTCTGCTGTCTGATGGAGCTCCTCTGGCCTTACCTGCTGTTTCCAGCAGTGCTTTTCCAGGAGCTGGTGACAACGTTTGTTTTATGGCACTGTTTATGTATCCTGTAAACCTTTCAGCTTGGAGACATGCCCTGACACATTGTTTGTGCCTGGAGAGCTGGATGGGGACTCACTAATAACTCTCAAGTTGCTTTTTTTATTCCCTTCTTCATTTTGTTCTACCCTAGAACTCTCTGGTTTTCTGGAAGGCTCTTCATGAGGTCAGATGTGGTGAGACAAGGTCACAGAAGATGCTGACACAACTTGTTGAGTTGCTTTTAATGCCTCCATAGTGTCTTCTCGGGATCACGAGTTGAACACTCTGAAAATTCCCTCTGGGATATCCTGAAGGAATCCCCAGAGCTGCTGCTGCCTGGTGCTGCTCCTGGTGAAGGCTGGGACTGTGAGGGCAGTGAGTGACTTTGACCTGAACCACAGAATTGTGGAGTCATTGAGGTTGGAAAAGCCCTCCCAGACCATGAAGTCCAATCTGTGTCCATCCTCCCCTTGTCACCCAGCCCAGGGCACGGAGTGTCCCCTTCCTTGGATGGGGACTCCACCACCTCCCTGGGCAGCCCCTTCCAATGTGCACCCTTTCCATGAAGAAATCCTTTTCCTCTCTGGGATGCTGAATTTCAAGCATCTCCCAGTCAGTACTCCTTATTTCCACACAACACTCGTTGACAGGCCTGAGGCAGTTCCCTTCCCGAGTTCGACGACCAAAATCAGTGTCAGGAGAAAACACTGGGAAGGAGAATCACGAACAGCTCTTCTTGCGAGAGAAAAATGTGAGCAGTAGCTGGAGCGTCCACCCACACATGTATTTTAAAAACAAGCAGACAGAACACTGCTGTATTCCAATTCCTCTTCCCAGAGCAAAGCAGGCTCATGATTAA
The DNA here is from genome assembly GCA_035583995.1 of Arremon aurantiirostris. NCBI lineage: Eukaryota > Metazoa > Chordata > Aves > Passeriformes > Passerellidae > Arremon > Arremon aurantiirostris. The sequence continues at coordinate 173,486 of JAXCLO010000026.1, read as the reverse complement.
TGGAACAAACAGCTCGGAATAATAAGCAATATTGCTTTATATGCAGGGTCCGTAGCCACGAGGTGCCCGGCGCACTCCAGAAGAGTAAAAGCTCGTCTTAATCATCGCCTGCCTCCTCTGCAGTGTCTGTGCCGTAAATAAGGGACATCAAAAGCTTTGGAGAGCTAATGAAAATGCTAAAGAGGCTCCAGACCAACGACAGCCTCCTGCTTAATGGTGCTGCTGCATGTCAGGCTAGACCTGCCACCCCTAATTGTTTCCTTTTTCCCACTTTGGGGAAAAACGATGACATAAAATCCTGTTGGATGGGAGTAGATTTAATAATGCAAAAAGGATTGAGGAAGGAGGGGAGCCCAGCATTGCCGTGGCTCAGCTGGGTTTGTTCAGTCCCGTGATGATGGAGCCATCCCTGGCACAGCTGGGCACTGGAACAGGGTCTGGCTTGGGTGGCTGCCTCCATCCCATCTGCTGCTCTTTGTCCTCATCACACTTCCAGCAGGTCTGAACATTAGAGGGAAAGGGATGATTGTGTTTTCCTGGATCCAGGACATGATTGTGTTTTCCACAGATCCAGAGTCTTCCAACCCAGCCATCCCAACTGCTCCTCCCGTTGCCCTCAGTCCTTATCCAAGTGGGAAGGGGGACATGGGGTCCCAGCAGAGCCCATCTCCTCTTGGCAGCCTGTGCTGAGAACTTGCTCCAAGCCCTGAGCACAGGGCAAATGCAGCTGATCTGCTGTGAGAGGGGCTTTTCACAAGGGGGATTGGACTTAAACTGAAGAAGAGCAGGTTGAGATTGAATTCTTCCCTCTGAGGGTGGTGAGATGCTGCCACAGGTTGCCCAGAGAAGCTGTGGCTGTCTCTGGATCCCTGGAAGTGATGGGCCAGGTTGGATGGGGCTTGGAGCAGCCTGGGATAGGGGAAGGTGACCCTGCCAGTGGTGGCTCCTCCAGCTAAAGGCATGTGGTTTTCCTCCACCTGGATATAGGTGCCCACAGGTACCTCCTCCAAAGCAGGCAGAGCACTGCTCTGAAGCCTCTGACATGGAGAGCAGCAGGGAGCTTTCCTTTCACAACTCAGTGATGCATTTGTGCCTTTCAGACTAAAAATACCTAAGGATGGAGATATGAAAACTCTTCTCTCCTACGTTATGGTTCTCCTTTGTTCCTACATGTTTTCCTCCAACCCCTGCATCCCATTATCTGCCTCAGGCTGCCCGTGGGTGAAGGATGAGCAGCTCACACCCAGGCAGTGAAAATCCCTCCTTGGAGGGAAAAACCCATCCATCACACGGAGTCCTTGGATCAAGACCAAGGTCTCATCTGGATTGGGAGTGAGGAAAAGGCTCCTTCTGCCAGAGCTGGCTGCCCACATCCTGCTGCCCACATCCTCCTGACTGCTTGGAGCATCCCTCGAGCAGGGATGGAGCAGATCCCAGCCTGCACCCACGCCCAGCCCTGTATGGTCCATATGGACCTGCTGGGATTGATGTGGAGGTGAGGGAACAATGGGATCTTCTCCTTGTGCCCCCGAGGAAGAGCACACCTGAGCTGCAGCACACAGCTCTGTCCCTGGGCAGTCCCGATTTCAACAACATGAAGCCCAAAAATAGGGAAGAAAATTAATAAATAAGGGAATGTTCATGCTCAGATTGTTGTAGCTATTTCTGCTGTCAGATGCTTTACCAGCTGGCCAAGCTGGAACTAGGGGAGAGGGCTGGTTTTGTGATTATCTGGAAAGATGAGCCAGAATAGGGCTGAAAAATGGGAAATATTTGTATGAAATGTAAGAAATTACTCATTCCCACAGGCGTTATTCCAGACATTGATTCATTTCATTAATTTTTAGTGGAAAAATAAGTCTTTACGTCCAAGAAAGAGGATGCTGCAGGGTGGCTGGTGTTTGCTATGTGGAACACGAGGACATTTGTTGTTTAATAATTTTTGTTTCATTAATGTTTGCTCCAAACAGCCTTAGCAAGGGTCTTCCCAGGGGTGTCCAGCATGGACACCCAAAAATGGGACAATTTATCACATGTGCTACTTTTGGATAGCCTTTTCCAGGGAAGGTTGGGTCCAGCAGCTCCAGGATGGGGATTTAAGGGATTCCATTGTGAAGGAATACATGATAATTAATAAAGGAAAATAAGCATTGAGTGGGTTCAGACCATGCTCCTGGGGGCTGGCTCTTTGGGACAAGGGTGGGAAGAGCCAGGGGAGCCTGGGCTCCTGTTCCTTCTCGATGGCACTGCAGGGAGGGAGGGAATGGCAGCTGTCGGTGTGGCAGTGATGGAGGTGGGAGAGCAGGAGCTGCTGCTGGCCAGGCTCAGGGGGACAGGCTGTGGCCCTCAGAGAGCAGCCGTGAGGGACGGCTGCCCTGGCAATCACACCGCGCCGTCTGCTGTGCCTCCGCCGCTCCCACGCTGAATTCGATTACTCTGCTGCTCCAGGAAAGCTTCCCTGGCTGCTGGCTCTGCACAGCTGCCTGCTTTGTTTGGGAGGTGCCTTCCCATCACTGCCGCTCCATGCCCAGGGATCATCCCAGGGTTGTGGGAGCACCCCCTTCCTGAAAGGCAGGACGGTGACCCCCACCCCGCACAGCCTCTAGCCAGGAGCGAGCCCCTGCCTGCTCCCAGATAATTTCAGGATAATTTTTCTCTGCATTTCTGGTTAAATACAAGCCACCAAACCAAAATACCCATTCTGCAAAGATCCTGGGAAAACCAAGTCAAAATTCCTGTTCTGCAAAGATCCTGGGGGAAAATCACTGGTTTTGAGGGGGAACATAGTATAATCTTGATGAGTTTTGTCCAAGAATTAAGATTTTTCTGCTCTGCCTGCTCCTGCCAGGATCTTTGGGGCCAGGAACAGTGTGGCTCATTTTCTCCAGCATCAGATTTCCATGATCCATCTGGGAAAGCTCCCTGGGTTCATTCAGTGAATCCCCCACCTCCCTGGAAGGGGATATGAGGTGGGAAGGAGCAGCTCTGTCAAACAGGCAGAAGAAATCTGGCTTTGCTTCCTCTGGCCAAAGTGCACCCTGAGAGCGGAGCTGCTGCAAACCCTCCAGGCTGAGCACTGCAGGCAGCCCTTGGCTGAACTCTGAACCTCGTTGTGCAGGAAATAACGAGAGTTCACGGAGATAAATGCTGGTGGGGACAGGATTCCACCCTGGATACTGCTCCAGGGCCCTCCCAGTTCTCACCTCAGAGTGCCTTGGGTTGGGAGGGATCTCAAAGCCCATCCAGTGCCATGGCAGGGACACCTCCCACTGTGCCAGGCTGCTCCAGCCCTGTCCAGCCCAGGCTGGGACATTCCAGGGATCCAGGAGTAGCAACAGCTGCTCTGGGAATCCTGTGCCTCACAGGGAACAATTCCTTCCCAGTATCAAAGAGTGAGTGCTCTGATCTAGGCTACTACCACACACTAATAACAATTATAAACATTTACATAAATATTTGTGCTTGTAGGAGAAAGGGGAACCCGTGCTTGTATCACCAGGATCCAAAGAGCTCAGTCCTGCCTTCAGACAAAGGTGGGACATCCACTGGGAGAGTGTCTGGGAGGGAGCAAAAGGGAGGAAAAACAAGAGATCCCCTCCAGCTGAGCCTTCATCCCGCCCCTGGTGGAGAGGAAAATAAATGTTTAATAGTGGAAATACAAAGTTCAAACCAGTGTGCCCTCCCAGCGTGTCCACTGCATGTCCCAGTGCTCCCAGTATGCACAGTCCAAGCCCCAGTGCGAGCAGTGTGTGCCCAGTCCATGGGCAGGGTGCCCTCCCAGCGTGTGCCCAGTCCATGGCCAGGGTGCCCTCCCAGCGTGTGCCCAGTCCATGGCCAGGGTGCCCTCCCAGTGTGTGCCCAGTCCATGGACAGGGTGCCCTCCCAGTGTGTACC
>JAXCLO010000026.1:129878-146022 GCA_035583995.1 Arremon aurantiirostris | reverse complement strand
AATTGTTCCCTGGCAGGGTGGGCAGGCCCTGGCACAGGGTGCCCAGAGCAGCTGGGGCTGCCCCTGGATCCCTGGCAACGGGACACTGGGGCTTGGAGCAGTCTGGGACAGCCTGGGATAGTGTAAGGTGTCCCTGCCATGGCAGGGGTGGCACTGGATGAGTTTTAAGATGCCTTCCAACCCAACTCAATCCATCATTCTGTGATCTTTGGAACACAGCAGTAAAAGCAGTATTTCTTTAATAATTTGCTATCATGATGTGGGAACATGTTCATGGAATTAAATGTCTAATTCTAAAGTCAACACAACCACATGATCAAGGAAGGACAGCTGAATATGAGTTCTTAATGAAAATACACATTTTTTGGGAAAAACTAATGACAGGTAAAAGAGTTTGAAATAGTGAGGAAAGAATTGTTAAAAGGATTCCTACAAAAAATTCATAGCTGTATTTACACATGCAGTAACACACTCTGGTTTGTTGTAAGCAAAGCATCAGTTTATGTTCTGGGGGGGGTATGGAAAATATATAATAGCACTGGCACATTTCCCGGAAAGTTTGTAGGACCTGTCAGTAGAGACATTAAAAAGGAATCTTAGGACTTTTGTTGATTAATCATAAAACGCTTTAGGAATTATTTTTCTCCAAGATGATAAACCAGTGAGATATTTAAGGACTGAGTGAAGCTCAGGAATCTGTGTTCAGGCTGAAAAAGAAGCAGTGAGAACTTTTGAGTACTTTCATGAATACAGAAGAGGCAAAATTGGTCAGTAAAGAAACACCCTACAAATCGCTGAAAGCTCTGTTTTCAAATCCACTGCGCAAAACACCCCCTACATCAAGAGGGGATGGCAAAACAGAAGGAGCACTTGTCAAATGTGAAATACTTCCCCAGTGAACAACTTCAGGGAGTGGACACATTTCCAAGAGCACCAATAAACCAACAGCACCTGGAATTAAGGATACGTAGAGTTTTTGAACAAGTATATATATTAAAAATACGCTCTTTCCTTCTAAAACATGATAACATGATCTATAGATAGCAACCATTCCAGAAGGCAAGGTGATCCTGATAAACTGAAGGAACAAACATAAATCAGCAAGGTACAATATAACATGGAAAAGTATGAGGGATTACATCTAGGTAGAAATAATCTGCTACACAGAATACCAGGAACAACTGGTTAAGCGGCATGAAATGTAACATGGAGTCTGTGGTCACAGACAGAGACAACACACACCCAGGTCTTTGTGCAACAGCAGGGAACTTTACTTACCCAACCTAGTTTATATAGAGGGCTTGAAACACCCCATTCTAAACCACTGTTTAGTTCAGACCACTGACTGGTCTGATCTCCACGCGGCCCAGCTTCCATACAAGTGAGAAGTCTGCAGCTTAGGATGGAATGTGATTGGGTGAAGTCTGTGTAGATTTGAATCCAACTTATCCCTGCCCCCTCTGAGGACCTGTTTTACTTCTAGGCTGGCTGAGGCTGAAGGTCTGATATGAGCAAATTTATTCAGCAGCTACAAGCTAGCTGCAACCATGACAATGAATAAAAAGTAGGCTTGCAGCAATCCACAAGCTAAATGAAAATCAACATTATCCCTTTTGGTCTTTTTTTAGCAGGTATCTTACCTATACCTTAGTAGATCAGTAAGATTTGATGCAAGTCAATTGAAACAATCATTCTACTTCATTCAGCACTCTCACCATCCTATGGAAAGAAAAGTTAATCAGCTGGAATGGATCTAGAGGTGACAGAGTGGTTGAAGGTCTAGAAAACAATTTGTTAATCCTAGGGAAGGACTGAAATAATAGCACTGTAAATTCCAAGACAGCTAAAAAAATTATAAAAAATAGAGGTTTGAGTTTCAGAAAAGTTGCAATGCTCATAAAATTACAATAAGGAAGAATAAGAGTGTACATTAGGGAAAAACAACCATCAGTGTCAGGATAACTGAATATTGGCAAAATTGTTCATCTGTGAAGGTGTTGAATCTTTTTAAAACAAAACAAACAAAAATCAAATGCAAGTAGCTAAAAATACACAATTTTGTGAAATAAACACCTGCCTGAGTTATAAATATTAGTACTGAATAAAAGAACTGACCTAATCACTTTCTCTTTGTTGCCAATACTTCCTGTTTTTTACTATTTTGTGCTTCTGCAAGAGTGAAAAATCCTATTAAACTGTTGAAATCTACAATTGTTTGGATGACAATGATGTTACCAGTAGAGATGTCCTGGTTTCCTCAAAAAAACTCCAGAATTAGGGGGATGACAGAACCTGAAACATCACAGGTTTCCTGATAATTCCACTTTCTCTAATGAGTTTAAATGCTAATTAACTGGTGCACAACTTGTCTAAATGAGGCAAAAATCAGACTTATCTTCCTCAGGTTTCTGAGGAAAGTTTTGAAGCTTCAGGCCTATGGGAGTTTCCTGATACAATAAAGCAAACAGACAATCCCTTCTATAACACTGACACTGCAGGACAAATGGGCAGTGTATGAGTTATGTTCGTGACATCAAAATCTAGTAAAGGGGAGGATTTTTATCCCAGAGTCTTAAAAACTGGCTGAAATTTAAATCCAGAAAGAAAAGGCATTGGCTATGCAGAGACTGACATTAAAAGCATTGATATCATCTGTGTGGTCTGTCACACACAAAGACGCAAGAGTCACTGAACATGAACTGCTTGAAATATCTGTTTAAAAAAATAAGTAAATGCTTCCTTGGTAACTGTATGCACAGTAAAAAGAAGAAAATAATTTTTTTTATGTCTGTTTAAAAGAAATGCATGTCATACTGTCTCCAGTCCTTCATACAGAATACTGTTAATTTTCTTGATGTGCCTCCCAATCTAATGCTTTCATAAGTCAAAAGAAGGGAGAAAATTCTTTTTTAGCCTTAATTTCACCTCAAGGCAGGTGAACTAAAAAATTCAAACGAAATTTAATATTGGCTGATATCAGTAGAATCTGACAAAGATCTATCCTATTTAATCTCTTCCAGTTTAGGGAACTACAAACATATTTTCTCAGAATCCAGTTTATTCTCTGTGATCCTGTGAGCTCTTTTCGAAATATGCAGCGCACTTGCTTACTGCTTGTAAATCCCAAAGAATCTGTGTGTTCCAGACAAATTGTCACGATCTAGGAATCGCTAACACAACCAGGCATGCATGCCCAAATTAGCAGAAGAGTGGGGAACTCCAATTAGGCAAATAAATAGCACCTAGAATTGCACTACATTGCCATTTGTCCTCTTAAAAGCAAAGCCAATGAATGTTTTTGCTTGCTATACCATCACCTGTGAACTGGAAGAGACAGGTCACCTGCATCTCAAATTGGGTACGCTCTCCTCACCAGTTCAAGGGTGTTTTTCCAAATTATTTCAGTATTTTTCTTCTGACTGAATGAGATCACAGTTGCAAAATTTGCTGTTTAATCCCCTTCTGATTTCATTCAGCTCCAGCACACATTGCCTTAAGATGTGAAATCATAAGCTTGGGCTGCATTTCAATTAACGTCCTTAAGTTCTCCTTTCTAGCTGGGAAACCTGGCTTTTGGGTTAGAAAGAAGAACTGGATGTTGGCCAGGAAATGAAAAAAAGGGGAAATGCGTGCTGCTGGTGCTGTTTCACTGCAGTCTGATTTCTAACCTCTGACATGGTGCATGTACTGCCTAATTCTAAACAAAGCTTAAGGACATGAAACCACAGGCCCTGAATTTGACTGGTTTTAGCTGTCATGTCAGCTTGGCACAGTCAGCCTTTTCCCCCTGATAACCCCAGACCGAGAGTAACGTCCAAAGTGAAAACAGCCTGGCCAACGCCAAGGTCACTGAAGCCAGAGAGGAGCAGATGACAGTACAAAAGTCATCTGGTTTCTGCTGCTCCTCATGTGTAAGGTGACAAGAGATATCAACCTTCAGGATCTTTGGAGCTTTGCAGCAGGAGCTGTCTGCAGAGCTGCTTTTTACACTGTGAGGCTGCTCAACACTAATAAAAACTTAAGGTTGTAATAGTTAATAAATCTCCTTATCTCTGTTTAGCTTAAAAGGAAAACAAAGTATATGATTTGACTCACTAAATACAGTCTGTGCTTTATGCAATACCCCCTCTCTTTAGCAGGTCGAAGTCATGAAGTAATAGAGATTTTAAACTTTTTACATTTCACTGTAAATGGGATTTGAACTGCAAATTCTTGTTGGCATGGTGAAGTCAACATAAATAGTCCATCTTGACATACTTTTTGTACTCTTTCTATTCCTTTATTGTGGCATAAGGCTTAAAAAATGTACATGCACATTTATTTCTTCATAATGGTGTTGCAATACAAACAGCATTAGGCATAGACCTGTTGGAAGCTTCATTAGCTGTCTTCTCTTCTACCCTAATAAAAGACATACAAAAACAATGACATTTTAACTCATCTGAGCATTTCCACTCCAACAGTCATTTGGGGGTGGCTTCGCACTAATCTATTTCATTGTGATGTGACAAGAAAAGAGAACTTGTAAGTAATGGGAAGATGGAAACAAAGATTTGTTGCAATTTAATTTCTTAAGCTACTCCAGATAGATTACCAAGGGCACATCCGTCTGAACATGAATTTTAATCTGCATGCACAAATGGGAACAAATTTTAGTTTCACAGGTGGTTGATATTTTGTATGCATTTTTTATAAATTCATCAAATCCCTCTTATAAATCAAAAGAAACTTTGTATGTTTCTGGAAATATGTAATTAAAATAGATGATATAGGAAAAAGATGACTGGATTGTGCAAGAAACGAGTGTTACAGGCCAATTGTAAAAATCTCACAAATAATCAACCTCAGCTATTTGTTCAAACTATTTTCAATAATCCAAACAGCTTTAAGACAACAATATTTTGCATTCAAATTTCAAATAAATTTCGTAAGAACAAAGAGAAAAATTCCAATCTTAAGTAAATGAACAATTAGTCTTGTGACAGGTACTGCATTTGATAACTACTGGGTTGAGTCTCTGATGGAGCTAGACTCTGAGCAGAATATGAACAAAGCAAGGTAGAAATAAGATCAACTCAATCCAATAATTTTTCTTTGCTTCTTTCTATCTGTGTAAAGTGCTACTTTTCTTGGCCCAGGTGGGAAAATGCATGAGCCATCAGTATTAAAGATATTTGAAGAAGGAATTCAGAACTCTGGGAGATTTGTTTGGGTTATTAGCCTTCATATTAAATATGAGATTTTATGAAGGGAAAGAGAAATAAACTTATAAACATGCACTGTTCTTGAGTTAATGTAGTTTCATTATCTGTACTGAATTATCCCTCCAATTATTGCAAATTTCTAAGAAAAAAGAATTTTTTGTGAAATATTGAAGGTTGCCAATATTGCACTTTTCCTTGCAGATACTACAGCCCCAGTAACTGGAATGTGGGGGTTTGTTATGTCTTTCTCCACATATTTTCCCTTTAGCTCCTAAAACTTTTGAATTTACTTTCACCTGTGTTGTAAGTTTGTTAAACAAAAATTACTAACTTTATAGTGTCAGCTGCTTTCCACAAGCCAGTTCATGCCATTAGCCAAATTTGTAGTGTTTTTTCTCCTTCCCCCTTTATTTTAGGAAGATGCCTAAGGACAACAGCTTGCTTTAGCAGGTGATATTCATCCTCTCCCTGCTGGACAAATTTTAGTCCCTTCACTATTTAAATCTACCATCAGCAAAACATCACAGCAACGTGGCAGATCCAAAGCAGCAGCACAGAACAGGCTACAAGATGTCAGTGTTTTCTGTGTCAGTATATTCTGTGCAGCACAGTATAAATCTGCAAGAAGAGACTGTCCCCTGCAAAGGACAGATCTGGTAGAGCAGTACTGTCAAAATCTTTCTGTCCTGCTGGTTAAATCCATTTCATTTGGAATGATGTTCAGGACCTTTTTTATGAGATATGCCTTAACAGATAGCAACAGCAATTGCTGGTTCAGTGGCCATCTCAGTTGACTGAAGGATGAAGGCAAGACTACCTCTCAAGAGTACAGGAGCTGTAAGTGAGCAGAAAACATCCTCCAGCTATTTTGGTTTTGGGGTTTTTTTTCCCCCTTTAAGTTCCTCTTTGGAGCTCTTTTCTGCCCTAAAGTTTTAAAAATGCTCAGGTAAGTAGCAAAAAGTAGAGTTTTATCTGCTATGCACATGGTTTGTCCTTGTTACTGAGGTTTACATTCCGTAATCTCACTGATGCAAACCCACAGTCCCTGGTGTTCCATCAATTACCAGTAGGAATTTCTCCATTGGGATTTATCAGAATGCAGCAAACCATGGAAGGGGTCAAAAAACCCACAAACCCAGAAGGCAGGAAAAATGTTAAACAAATAAAGTGATTCTGCCTTAAACTGGAATTCCCCATGACACTGTGATCCTGCTAGAGTTCTGTGAATATTGCTGTGAATGGGGTTATTAGGAGCTGCAAGCAGCCTGCATAGATCATGGCAGGTTCCATTCCACTAGCACTCTCATCCCTGTGGCTGAGGGGAGTGCTGGTGGAATGCATCATGCTCTCTGCTCCTCACCACAACTCAGGATAATTCCCCTTCTGCAGGGAGCAGGAAAGGGGAAACAACAGTCCCAAACCACTGTATGCTCATAATTTGAGCAAGAACCAACTCAGGCTGAACAAGACTGTTTTCCCTGGGTAGGTGATCAATGGAGAGCCTGAGGCACTGACTCAAGTGTAGTTTTATGGGTTTGCCAGAAGGAAAAAACAAACATAGCCCTCCAAACCCACAGCCAGCCCTGTTACCCACTGCCAAGACCAGTCAGTCTTCTGATTGCATAGAATCAGGCATTCCCAAACTATGCTGAAATATACAAACATATGCTCCTTTTGTGTGTGGTTATCAGTTGCACTGTGCTGTGGATATCAACAGCATAGAAATTCAGGAGTAGGAAATTGCATTGCAAAATCCCCAACAGCAGCACAAGCTAATCCACAAGGAGAAAAAATGCTAGAAATATATCAATTAAAGGTGAGAAACTTCTGCAAATGACATATTTTATAACAAAATCACAGAATTATTAAGGTTGGAAAACCCCTCCAAGCTCATTAAATCCAACCTATGACAATCCTCACCTTGCTACCCAGCCCAGAGCACTGGTTCTGTGACTCTCTGAAAACTGGGCCCAAATCACACAATCAGATTGACTCTCCTGAGATCCATTCTGACACCTTGGGTAGCCTTTTTCCCTCTATTTTTTTTCCTACTATGTTTGTTATTAATTTAGCAGTCCCTGCTCAGGTCTCTAGAATTATGAATGAACTTTTACCGAAAGTATTTGCTTTTTTATCACCTCTCACACATATGCAAGAGCCTTCATGTCCATAACATATTAAACTGCTGTGAAGCAAAGCCACAAGACTGAAACAGGAAGCTTAATCCACAGAAGGAAAATAGTTCTGTTTGTGACAAAACTCACAGAAGGGGAGGCCAGCTATCCCTATTCTTACTCTGTTTCTCCTGATTTGAAAAACTGCAGCAGTACTTCCAAAGCTTTAATTCTAACACTTGCTTCATCTGCTTTTGTCTTGGAGTGGTTTAAAGAAATGCACCTCCTCACAAAAAAAAGGACTTCGATGGCCTACAGAAAAATGGTCATCAGACACTTGTGCAGCAAAAAATGGGAAAGAAACTCATCATTTTAGGGGTACATTTTTTGGTAAGTGGGAGAGGTATAAGGAGTAAGATGGCCACAACCCCACAGCTTTTGAGAATATTTTTGGCATTGAGTGTACTTTTTTACAAAAAAAAAAAATCACTAGTAGCTCAGCTACAACAAAATTGGTAAATATTTTATTATTTTTTTTTTTAAGTAAAAAGCATTTCTTTGATTTTCACTGCAGCAGGACCTTGGAGTTTTAATTTTGTTGAAAATTTTCAAACCAATCATAAAAATAATCTCAAAATTTGTCTATATTTTAAATTACAAATATTATTTTACTGAAAGCTTTCAATTAGGTGCAATGTGTATTTTGTTTAAGTTCTTGCATGGCAGACAACTTTCCTCAGGTCAAAAGGAAAGGAAATGATACAAACAAGCTGCCCTTGCTAGTGAGGTAGCCTCAGGTTTGAAGAGGGGTTTTCAGTGAGACTGTTTCTGCTCAGGACATAAAGCCTGTCAGTAACAACCACATCTTCCCCCTTGTGATTGTAGGTGGGACCTTTGGAAATTATACTGCAAGTACATCACCAGAACACTGCAATTTCACAGCACACACTGAAAATAGTAATTGTTTGACCTTGTCTGTGTTATATATTCATTTAACCCCAAAATAATAAGCTGTTTTAGTATGCTCTCACATTGATTTAAGCTCTGGATTTCTTTAAAAATCTCCAGATTTCATTTAATTCAAGTTAATTAGAACTTTAGGAAAACTTAATGAGGTTGTAATTAAACATGCTAGACTATCTTCTGCAGTAAAATTCTCATGATCAGCTCTACATGCTAATAACCACCCTGATTAGAATGATGTCCTTATTTATCCCATTTTTAGTTTTGGATTTATAAGTACACTGATCTGTCTGAATAAATTTTCTCACCTGATACAAGCCTCTTGCCAAGATCCTACTTTCCCCCAAATTAACCACTTCCCTTTATATTAATTTGTTTCTGCAGTACATAAATACTGCACAATGTACTAAAAATATCAGCTTGTACAATGCTGTATTTAAAATTCCAGAAGAACCCACATTCTGAGGTTATTGCAGCTGTTCCGTTTGAAACCTCTGTGAAAATTATTCAGTTCCTTTTTGTTCAGGAGAAAAAGAATGACTAATAAGTATTAAGGGGACTAAAAGCAAATAAAGTAGTAAAGAGAGCATCTTTCTGTATTTAAAAATACATTAAAATGGAGTCATGTAACAACCCTTAACTTCCACACCTACTGTTACTGCTGATTTATGATTTATGACTTACTGCTAACCTTGCATTGTGCAAACATTTACCTTCAAGCCACATTGGCCAACCAAATGTTCTCAAAAAGATTTTTTCCTTTTTTCTTAAAGGAAAAAGAGGGCAAGAGTTGTCTCACCCGTTTTTTATCTCCAAAAAATTAATTATTCACAACACTGAAAAAAACCACCAATACCCAAACTAAAAGATTGATCCAGCTCTACCATACTGCAGTGTTGCTTTCCCCTTATGCTTGAAATATAGCTATTTATATTTTATATTAAAATAATAATAAATTAAACAATTTATACTAAGCTTGAGAATTAATACACCACAATGAAGATTCCCATTTTTTTTACAATCACTATTTACTCAGATGTATGCACTGATTATGCTGTTTTGATAAAAGCAACTAGGCATACATTCCCCTGTGATAAAGAATTTTAATAAGGCCTTTTCCATTGTTTCCCTCATCCATATTCTTATAATAAGAATGCAGATCATGATCATGCATGCTTTCTCAAGGAAGTTCTCATATTTGGACAAACTTTAGATAGGCAAGAATGAGAATAATTTGTCCTGTTTTTATTACTGATCACCTCATGGCTATTGAGTCATGTCCAGAAAAAGTTCAATTCCACCAGCCTGTTTCCCACAAATTGAGTTTGGAGAAAAAAAACCCAAGCGATTAGTCCATTTTAGCAATAAATTCAACTGACTTTTTCCTCAGAAAAATGCAAAAAACAATACAGAACTAATTAGTAATAATTATGACTGGTCTAGAGATTTTCTTTTGTCAGGAATAAAAACTGATGGTTTTGTTTCCTCCACTTATGGCTCCGAGAAACTGATTTCAGAAAGAGATCCAACAGTTCTTCTCCTCCTCCTTCCCTAGAGAAGGATAGTAGGATAGTCATTTCCCACCAAAAGCTAAACAAAATGGGATCTCCTTTCATCAGCTGCTCAAGTAGGAGTCAGAATTCCTGAGTATGGAGGTTTTCTACTTCCCAAAATTATTGCCAGAAGGAAGTGCTGGAGCACTGGCAGGACTTGGGGAGGATTTCCTTTTTCCTTATGCCTTGGGAGAAGAAGTGCTCAGTTTGGGAGGCACTTGTCATCTGGAAACATGGACTGGCAGAAGCTGCAGCAAGACATGCTACAAGGTAAAAACAATCTGCTGGCACTTTCAGATGTTGCATTCCCACAGATCCCCACTTCCAAGGGACAACAAACAGGGACAAATGTGAGGCTGAGAGCGAGGGAAGAAACAGCCTGGTCACAGACAGAACGGGGAAAAAAAGGCAAAGGGAGTGCCACAAGAGACTTTGCTGAACATTAGGAAGGATGATTTGAGTGAAGATTTAGGCCCTATTTTACGCAAGGAGTCATCAAGGCAGGATTTATTCAATTATTTCACTCAGAGTGAAATTTATTTCTGTTTCAAAGCCCAGGCAAGTGTGTAAGAGAGAGACTCTTCTCCACTCCATAAGCCACGAGGTATCTTAGCAAATGTTATAGATCTAAAGGCTGAAAGAGCAGCTACTGTTCCCCTAACCCCTGGATTTCACTATAGATACAGCACGCTTCCAACAGATGCTGGCTTTAGATAGCAAAGGATCTTGTGTAGACTTCTAAGCAGAGCAGATGGTTTAATTTCAAAATATCCAGAAATACTCAGTTTCTTAACCCTTTGGTGGGCATCTGACATGAATTTCCATCTTAAACACCCTTGTCAGTGCTGTGTGTCAGTAAACTTAATCTTTCACATATCCTCCTTGTATTCCTTCTCCTTTTGCATGCTATCAAAACATGCTTTTGAAGACAACTTTTAGCACATCTAACTTTTAGATCTTGAAATATTCCTTCTACTGTGCTTCTCTCCAAGGTTTGCTTGGATGTGGTTCACTATTGCTCAATAAACAAATCATTGTTGTGTGACCATTCTGTTGTCAAAGAATCCTTCAGAGAAGCCCAGAGACATCATTCTCAGGATGCTGCTGCCAGAATTGAAAAGCTACATCCTCCTTGGGTGTTAGCAAAGTACTGCTAGAATATTCTGAGCTGAAAGGGACTCATCCAGTTCAGCTCCTGGCCCTACACAGACACCGCAACAATCCTACCCTGTGCGTCCCTGAGAATGTTGTCCAAACGCTCTCTCATTCAGAAGATTAACCAAGAGTATGTGAGAATGCACATCAAAACATCCCAAATCCATGTTTTCCAAATGTAATTTCTGGAAACTAAAGAAATGCAATGATAAGACTCATATTTCAAACCAGCACACCACTGTTAGCATTGGGATCCAGATGCAAATTCTCAGCCTTCATGTGTTAAGAAATCTTTTATTCACCAGAAGAAGAGGCTGATACAAAGAACGCTGATCAGTAAGCGTGAAGGACAGGGATGCATTATTACATGGAAACACTGCCTTTAAGTCCCCTCAGTGACAAATTAGAATAACTTCACATATACTGGACTAGATATACTTATTTTTCAGAAATAAAAATTGAGGGTTATTTTTACCTCCTTTTATGGATCTAAGGATATATATTGCAAGCTTAGAGTCTTGTTTTCTGACTTTGCTCACAGTGACTTACACTGTAGGTAATATAATTTCCTAAATAAACATCAACTTTAACATAATTCTAGCCCTTAGAAGTTGCTGCTTTAAATAATTCAGAAGTAAACTGTATTTGTATACATTTTTATTTTTCAAGCAATTTATTTTAAGTAATGGGTGAAGAGAGGAAACCACAGTTCATGCTTTGGAGAGCTGAGGTAAGTTGCACTGAAGATTTCTATCTAGAAGGGAGTTGTTTAGGAATGTGCAACCGGGCTCATAAAGGACTAGAGGAGTCAGGTAGAGCCTGCCAGGAAGAGTAATCTCTTTCTCCTGTAGCTGTTTGTCAGCTCAATCAACTCTCCACAACTTCTCCCTGTCTTCCACTCCTTTAAAGAACATTAAAATTAAGAAGTTCCCATGATTACAAATGCTTTGGAGACCTGCACTTTGAGCTGAGAGCACGGAGCCCTTCCTGGCAGGGCTGTGTCCTGGCACCCTTGGCAGCACAGCATCTGTTGCAGTCACATCCCATCAGCTGCAGGCACTGAGCCAGTTCCTCAGCTTGTGGCTCTGTTCCCCAAGTGGAAGAGATATGAATCTGTCTTAGCTTAGTGGCATCTCCAGAGAGCTACATCATATATATTTAATTAGAATCAAGGTAATTTTAGAACACTTGCTGTTACAGATTTTTTTTTTTTCATGAAATGTGTAATCCTAAATTAACTTTAAGGGATATTGGTTTTTTTCATTCTTTGGGAGCACATTTTGCCTTTGGATGTCTGTAGATAATAAGGCTTCCATGTGAATTCTGTTAAAGAAAAAAATCTGATTTTTATTAACATATTGCCTCTCAGATCTTCATGACTCATAAGTCTAATGGAAACATGCAGATGCAGCTACAGAGCTCAAGTTCAGAAAAGCCTTCTCATAGAAAATGAGACTGAAAACATCATATGCCCTCAAAAATATCATCAGGATTCTTAAAATCCTTGTGGGTCCTAAGTTCACTGAAGAGAAAAATTGCCTTTGATTTGAGCAGGCTTAGAATTAGAGAAAATTATCTATGGCTCTCACTGTTTTCTCCCTGCCCCATGAATTCCCCTGGCAACAAGATCACTCTGACTACAAAAGATGGACTTTATGGAAACAGGAGCAGCTAAAGAATATTCAATGCGCTTTATTATGTTGAGGTTATTTATGTCCCCAAAGTATTGGTGTGCTGGATGCTGAAATAACTTCACTGCAGTTAAACCCAAAAGATATGTTCATTTAACAATGTTTACCACTTAATATATATTTTTAGAATAATTAGCTGATTTAGTAAACTTCTATTTTCTGATTAATTTATGTCTCCTTGATTGATTTAACTGTTTTTCTCTCCCTTCTATATCATTAAAAATCTACCAAGAAACATTAAAAGTAAAAGCTAAATAAAAGTCTTAAATTTTTTCCATTAGTTTGGTCTGGTTCTCATTTTCTTTTCCAAGTTTGCCTACCAGTTACCAGGACACACTTAAGTTGCTCTTTTTTCATCATTTTTAACAGGAAAAATAGTGCCTAAGAAAGCCATTCTCCCTCTTTAGCCAAGTGGAATGCTACATTAAATATATCAATAACTAACTGGTATTTGACATGGCCATATTTCAGTGCAGATACACTGGTGCCATACATTCTGTCTGGCACAGTAAATCCTAAATCATGCCTATGCATTTGGATGTCAAGGCACTAATAATTACCCTCAAGGAGGGCTCTTAACTCCTAGATAAAGGAATGAGTAGAACAGCTGCCAAATTTTCCAAAGGCTTCAGCTCTGGAGGTACTGTCAACTTAACCAAAGACTAAAGAACCTGGACAAAGAGCAGCTCAGTTGGTGCCTCAGCTGAGTTATGTGTTCTTGCTCTCCCTGCTTTCAGCCACAACCCATCAGAGCCCCTTACTCTGAATAAATTTGGAAGAATCCTGTACTGTTGCATGAACCAGTTTCAGTCTCCACATCACAATGCAGTTTTCAAACATTTTGTTTCTCCTCCTGCCTTGTGCTGATCTCCCACTCTCAGCGTGGGTGAGAAATTAATTCAACACACTGGGATTTTCTTCCTTTGAAAACAAACATCCCTTCCCTCTCTGTGAAAAGCTGAGGTCTTTTTAAAAGCTATTTTTAGTGGTTGCCCTAACAACTTGCAGTGTCCTCAGGAAGGTTGTTGCTATGCTTAGTTTGCAATCTCCCATACAAAACATGTAATCCCCCTTTCATTCTTTGAGTCTTAAACTTTTATTTTGTGCTGTATTTATAGAGCAGGGACAGAGCATGGTGCACAGTCTGCATCTGGGAGGCTTCAAAGAAATCTGAGTGATGACAGCCTTAAAAGTGCTCCAACACTGGCTGGTAATTGAGGGGAAACTCAAGTGAAACAGAGAGAATGAGCTCTCAGCAAAGTAGGTTCTTTAGCCTGGATTGTGTCAAGAAATCTCTGGCAGTTTTTGAGATAAATGTAGCAATATAGGGAAGCAGACTGGATATACTGGGACTTCCAGGGACTGGGTTGGTTTATCTAAGCTGGAAATGATCAGCTAATTCAGATCATGCCACATTCCCTTCGAGATCCCTGGAACTACATCCTTTGCTGTCTCCTTCCTTCTCTCTTGGTATTAAGGAAGGCAGGATGTTTAACCGGAAGACCTGATCTTGCAATAATTGGTGTTCACAAGAATGCTTTGTGCACCAGATTACATAAAACTAGAAGTTCTTGCAAATAAATGAGTATTTATTTGCAAGTCTCCATGAATATGAAGTTAGGTGAACCAAAATATTGTGTAAAGAAGAAATAAAGCCACCTGACTTCTAAAATTTCAGAACTGTAGAAACCAGCAATAAAATTCTGTCAAGGAAAAGTAGCAGAGATTTACAAAAAACAAGAATCAAGTAACAAAACAAGAAAAAAATTTTGCACAGGAATACAAGCAATATCCAAAAAGTATCTGGTGCTGAAGCAATGTTCTAACAGTCCACTGAAGCATTCATGACACGATAAAAAATCTAAACCCAAACAAGAAAAACAAGTTAACAAGTGGTCTTAATACCCTTCTTGGTCAAACAATTGTTCATGTGAAGTATTGAGGTGAAAAACAATGCCAAACACTATCCTGACCCAATTATCTGGATAAATGCTGATTACAAAGTTTAAAAGAGATTCTCAAAACTGTAAGGCAGAGAAACCATTTTGACTAGCCAGCATCCGTTCTACCCTCTGATTTGATTTACCCTGAACTTACCAAACAGTGGAAGAATAAATAGACAAAAGAAACAGAGTCAGATTAGAGCCTGATAGAAAGAAATATTATTTTACAAGTCCTGCCAAATTATTGAATGCAAATCTATAGGTGATATGCAAAAGAAGGTACTTTCAAACAAGCCACAAAGCATTTAGAATTCCAGGGTATTTGAAGAAAAACTCCTTCAGGTGAAGTCTTTCAATTTTCATTTCTCAGGAAACAAATACAAGAAATAATGTTGTTTGGGTTCCTTCAAGGAAATATATTCATTTTCAGAGCCTGAAATATTTCCTGAAGTGGTATCTGATCATTCTCCTTTGTGTCTCTGTTATTAGTACTGCTAAGGACTGCAGAACAAGGACAGTCTTGATTTGAATATATCTAATATGTCCTGCCCAGTAAGAAATGAGATTTCTACCCTCAAAATTCTCCTCTTGGGAGTTTCAAAATGAGGTAAGGAGAAAGAAAATTCCTTATTACTGCCATTCCTTAGCTCCCATCCCTTCCACCTCAGGTGTTATTTCCCTCAGATTGTGAGGTGACTTGGACACAAGAAGGGGCACCAAGACAATTCTTCATTCACTGAATCCAGTGCCAACCACTAGTTCATGAAGTCAGAACAAGAGCAGGAATTTAAGCCCACCATTGTTGTGCCACTCACAGCTGTGCTTTGTAATCCATAGAAGTAGAAAGATATGTAAGTGGAGTTTGAGAGCATGAACCTTCTTGGCACATTATGTGTGATTAAAAATGTACAAAGTGCACACAATGAAGAAACAAGTAAGGACAGGCAGTGATTTGGAAAATGTAAGTTTCATTAAGAAGAATTAGTAAGTGGATTTAGAAATAACAAAAGGAAGAAACGGAGGTGACCTGAAAGGCAAACTGTCTGTTCACCATTTATATGAACAGAAAAAGGAACAAAAACACAACTCTACTCAATAGCAGCTGAGCTGTGGTCAGCCACTAACCAAAAATGATACTTAGCTACTACAGAAATTTCTCAGATCCAACGGCACTTAAGAGCTGGAATTTCATACATGTTGGAGACTGTCCCGAAAGCTGAATTTGCCTATCCTTGTTTTATTTCGTTTGCTCTATGCAAAATTGTTCCAAATTGTTGTTTTCTAGGGTGACGCTAATTATAGGACCATATAGAACACTGATGTTGCTTTTTTCTTTCATGAGTTATTCCATTATAAACACAATGGCCCCAATACATAGGAGGAATATACAGAGGGCACCTACTAAAAGACAGGAAATCAATACTTTAAAAGAATAATTGAAAAAAAAAACTGTTGCACTTGAAGCTTACCCTTTTTTCTCTCCCTTTATAACCAGCTTTTGCTGAAGCATAAATATATATA
>JAXCLO010000026.1:93492-110746 GCA_035583995.1 Arremon aurantiirostris | reverse complement strand
TGGGCAGGCCCTGGCACAGGGTGCCCAGAGCAGCTGGGGCTGCCCCTGGATCCCTGGCAGTGCCCAAGGCCAGGTTGAACACTGGGGCTGGAGCAACCTGGGACAGTGGAAAGTGTCCCTACTATGGCAGGGGTGAGACCAGATGAGCTTTAAGATCCCTTCCAACGCAAACCATTCTGTGATTTTATAATTTATATAAAAAATAAATATATGTAGCTATTCCAGGTCATGAAACATCAAATCGTAGCTCTATTGATTTTTATGAGAACCAGCTAGATTAGATGTGTATTATTGATTCATGAGACCTGTATTTTGCTAATCAGTGACCAACCTTATGAAATTTAATGTCTGTCCCAAGGGAAAGAATATCCATATTTCTTTCATAAGAAATATAAATACTGATATATTAACAGTAGAAAGATACAAAATTATTAATGTTGTGTAGATACATTGTATTCTGCTCTGGCACACCTTTCCATCTGCTTAAACACAGGCATAGGTGATCTCCAGAGGAAATCAAGACATCTCTCCTCTCCAGACTTTACCAGGGTCATTGCTGTCTTTATCACTGAAATTCAGTACCTAAGACGGTACTACCTGATCCATCCCTGACTCTTCCTGAAGAACTAGGGATTGACTCAGTTTCGATGCCTTCTCACAGCAAAATTTCTCAGGTGAAAATGCTCAGTAATCATCTTGTTTGTTCCTTTGTTTTAAGTTTCCCATTCTGCTGAATTCATTAATAACAGCCTGAAACAAGACAGAATATGATCTCCAGGCTCACACCAAATTCCTGCCTTGTTGGCTTTCATCACTGCTTCTCCTTCAGTAATTCTCCTGACCTCCCTTTTCCCACTTCATCATTGGGAATCAGCTCTTCCAAGGCAAACCCAAAGGTGTGCCTGCTCCCTAATATGCCTCCTCTCTCCACAGCAGCTGCACAACCTCTGTCTTCCCAGCAGGGACACATCATTGACCAGCTCCTTCAGACATCTCTGCACTTGCTTCCAAATCACCCTTCCTGGACTTGGACTTCCTCCAACTCTCCTGAAATGTAATAGGAAGATTCTGCAAAGCAGTGCATCTCCAATGCAGTCTTTTCTTAATACTCACCTGTCTTAGGATACCTAAGACAGCAAACTTGTACTGAGAAGAATAAAAATGCAAGTAGGAGTCTGAGAAGTGGTAACAGTTCAGATAAAAGACACCTAATGCTTCTCATCATAGAATGAATAAATTTTATTTTATCCAGTGTGATTTTTAAAACTGAATGTTTCCAACAAAACTTTGGACTCTGTTTTAAAGGTAATTTTGGGGTCGTTGAACAAATGTGTTTTGCTGGTCCCATGAAAAGCCATTTAAATTTTGCAGTTTTAAACTAAAGAGAGTCATGATTTCCCATCTGTGATTTCAATTATAAAACTAGATTTCATCAACCTGTCAGAACCCTGGAGTTTTCCCAAGCCTTGCTCACAGCCCACACATGGCCATGTCAGGACTCTGCCCAGAGAACAGTGAGGCCACTGGGATTGAGGAGCTGTGGGAGGAGAACCTCAGCCTGTAACCAGGACACAGCACATGGAACACCAGGACTTAGAAATTCTGACCATCAAGCTTTTTATTATTTAATTCTGATTGTTTCCATTAGAGCATCCCTTGTCCAAATCCTGCCAACCAGACCCTCTCCCGGATTGTCCTAGAAGAGACCTCCTTGGAAATCACATTTCTATTTTACAAGCCCAGATTTTTATTTTAATTCTTTTTTTTTCCTGACCAGTCTGACTTAGAAGAACACATTAGTCCCACAACACATTTCATAGCTGAAAATTTCCTTGTCATTCAAGAGTAATTTAACTCATTTAACTGCATTCTGCTTTCTGTAATATGATTTGGCTATACATACACAGAAAATGTCTTCATTTCACAGAATCAATTGCAGTGAAAGAAAAGGAACACAGAAAGCTGGCTGTAGAAAATAATTTAAGACTATTCTTGCCTTCTCTATACTACTCTTCATTTTTTAATAAACCTAATTTGCACTGTTAAATTGTTTTAGCAATGTTAATGCTCAAAAAGCAATAACATACTGGCATCCAATTTTTGCTTCCCAGTCTGTTTATTGTAATTCAGCTCATTACAGAGCTATAAAACAACCATGGAACAACCATATAATCAAATATATTACCAGAATATTCTGTTTACTGGGCAATACTGTTTGAAGCCAAATCCTTTTTCCACTAGAAAAATAGCTTGATTTCAGAAAGTAAGACCAACATTTCCTAAAAACTATCAGGAGATCTCAAACTGGAACATCATTTAGTCATCAGTAACACATAAAAATTTAGACTACTCTTTAAGATGAATCAAAAAGCAATTTTTTCCCTTGAAATATGATTTACACCTGTGCCTGTATTGAAGTGGGACTGGTTGAAGAACATTTTGTTTAATCTCTTTGTTTCAGCAGTTGCCTGATTTTATTTTGAAAATGTCAGGCTCAATTATGCTCTTTGATTGATTAAGGAATTAATTTGAGAGGGCAGATTATCGGATATTAAGCTGCAGTGTTTTCACCTAAACAGAGCCTACACTTAGAGCTGCATTACCCAGACATAATACACTGCCACGATTATTGTGAACACCCAGCCTAAGTCTCCCCAAGTCATGAATATGAATTTCTAGAGGCTTTCTATTCCTTCTCCTATGGGCAGAAGCATTGCACCCCAAAAAAGGTGCTTTTGCAGGACAAATTCCCCATCAATAACTTTCCTTTCCTCCCTACTGCCTCTAAACCATTATACTAAAGAAAAGATGTACAGGGAAACTACTACTCCTCACCTAAGATTTTCATCACTCTTTTGAAGAATGAATAAACAAACCCTTTTAATTTTCTTCCTTTGCATTAAGCAAAACACCACTTGCAATAAAAAGAAAACTTCAAGCAATGTAAAGTAAAAGGTACAAATGCTTATTTTTCTTATTCTGAATTTAAAACCAAATCAACAAAGAAAGCCCAGAGCAGAGACTTCAAGGATTTGTTTGAGGGGGGCACTTTTCTCTGGGTCCCACAACAAGGACAAAAGCACTTTGAGTAGGTGAAACAGTCACAGACATGTTTCACTTCTTTTGGAGCAATCTGATTCAATGGTGTGTGTAAGCAGAACAATAATATGATCATTGCTGAGCTGCTGCTGTGGATAATGGACCAGCTCAGTTTCTAAAGACAAATGTTTATAAAATTATTCACTTCAGGGCAGAGGGAAAACACTAACAGCGTGCTCTAAAGATCAATACCAGGCCACTTTTGTGGGATTTATTTAATCAGTGACCCCAGAGAAACAACAAGCAAAGAGGAAGGAAATCTGCTGGTTGTGGGAAACTGAGGTCGGGCAGCGGGGAGGGTGGAAAAGGCAGAGAGGAGACATGGAGTGAGCTTAGCACATATGGCTGAGGGAGAAGGGTAAGGAAGAGAACAGGTATTAGTTCTGGGGATCCACAATAAGGAATGGACAATCTATAAAAGAATTACTTCCATCATTTCATAGAGAGTTTGAAGTGAAGCTTCCATTTTGCAGTTTTGTGACTATCACAGGGTCTTACTGTGGTTTTGATTGTATAAAAGAAAAACTGATCAATGATATGGAGAAGATCATACACTTTTCCAGCACTTATGGTGAAAAGAAAAGAAAAAAACAAAGTCCAACGAGAAATTTGGTGTTATAAATGATCAATCGAAAACCAAATTATCAAAAATGCGAAAAGATTTATTTATTTTCTTCTGTGACCAAAATACGGTCCTCAAAAACACCACAGCCAAAGAGACAGCATCGAGCCCAGGATCAGCGCTGGGTGAACCTGGATCCGACCTCTATCACATCGGACCCTTCCCCATTCACGAGAGCTGCTTCTTGCAGGGTTGTTTTATACAGTTAATTATGCCCAAGGTGAAGGAGTCCCAGTTTCTTTTGTAACTCTGCATATTCATAGTTTGTTCTTTCACTGTGCAAATCTGGACAATCAGCGTTTCCTGGTTGATAGCCAGGGTTAATCGGATCCAAGGAAGTCACGTATTCACATGTATCTTTCTGGCAACATCTTTCTGGCGACTTTGCGACATCTTTCTGGCGGGCTATCTTGACTGATGTTATCAACAGGGCGATGATCACTCTTAGGCGTCTTCCAATGACTTGGGATAGTGGTGATCATTGCGCAGGGTGCGTCTATTCATAAGCTAACTGCCAATTATTCTCCTGCCACCTTCAGAAATTTTGGAATTCGAATAGATGTCTGCCTCTCGGGCTTCTTGTGGTCAGAAACTTGTTTGGATTTCACAATCTTTATAAAATACATTATTTTATAGCATGAATTATTTCCCAACATATATTACATTTGGGATTGTTTGTATCCTGGTTTTGCATGGGATACATTTACAGAAGTGATGCAAAGCTTCCAGCCACTGGAAAGCTGTACACTCCTCTGTGAAAAACAGATGTTAAAAGACAAAAGAAACATGGGAACTTCCTCTTCTCCTTCCAGCCTCGGAACAGGAAACAAGGCCCGG
Source organism: Arremon aurantiirostris (assembly GCA_035583995.1). Taxonomy (NCBI): domain Eukaryota; kingdom Metazoa; phylum Chordata; class Aves; order Passeriformes; family Passerellidae; genus Arremon; species Arremon aurantiirostris. The sequence goes on along the minus strand of JAXCLO010000026.1, from coordinate 106,188 downwards.
CCCAGCCTCTGTCTCAGCTGGGCTAGGCCTGGCAGGCTCTGCAGCGGGCCGGGCCCCTCTCCAGGGAGCCCCCCCCAAGCCCCCTCCTGGCCAGGCCGGGCCCAGCAGCTGCCAGGCAGGGGCAGAGAGGCTGCGGGGGCCCTGGCCAAAGCGGGGCCGGGCCACGGCTATTAACACCTTGTGGCCAGGTGCCCTCCCTCAGTGCGGCCACCGCGTGAGATCAAGGCGGCTGAGGCCAGACGCAGCCTGTGCAGAAAGTGCCCCTGCGGCTGGAAATGAATGCAGAGAAAACCAAAGACCAGCCGTGCAGCCGATCCTGACACAGCCCCAGCCCCAGCTCCTGCCACAAGCATCAGCCAGCCCCAGGTCAAGTGACCATCTGCAGGCCTCGGGCAAGGTGTTGCCTCTTTCAGTGCTTCAGTCCTCCCTCGAGTGGAGAGTGGAACAAAATGTAGGCAATGTAGAGGAGTGTGAAAAACACCAGTCACTTGTTTTAAAATTTTAAAAGTTTAATAGTAATAAAATGGTTATAAAAATAGCAATACAAATTAGAGCAATAAGAATTTGGACAATCAGAGTTATGACAATAAAGGACAGCAAAAAAAAAGAATGATGAACTTTCAAATGCTTTCCTCTTGAAAAGCCTGGCTTTCTAACAAAGGATTAATTCTTAAAAGCAATAGCCTCTTGCATATTCATATATCTCATACATGATTCAAAAATTCTTTTCAAACAAAGGGTGTTCTCTGGTTATTGTCAAGTTCTCCTCCTTAATCCTGTTGGCACCTCAAAGATGAAAAGGGGGTTAAAGAAAGTTTTTCTTTTCTTGGGGCTTGTTGCGGTTATCTTTGTGCGAGGAATTTCTTCAGTATCTGATTTCTAGTTAAAAAATATCTCCCATTGTATACTTTCTATTTTAACATTATGTTATAACCTAAAACTATATTTAACATACTACTTAAGAGAGTTAATACAGTATAACTTTCTAACATAATACATAATATTCATTTTAATATTTGGAAAAAGCCAATCATATAATATGCATTTTTCACAATTCCCCCTCTTATTCTTTATAAATCATTCGGCTTGAGCAATATTTCTTGTCTGCTTGTATCTTCTGGACTATGCTGGCAATCAAATAAAACAGGGGATTAAACAAGGAAGAAATATCCAAACAGTTGTAACACATAAAAGGAAAAATCTTAATTTCTTCTGTCATCTTATCTCTAATACATTACTCCAACAGTTAGGTTTTAACATTATTTTCTAATTTTGGACTGGTACCTGCATTATTTTTTTTCTGATATCTTTTGCTTTTTTTAGAATGACATCCCCATTGTCATCTATTTTCAACATTCTGATATATTAAACTTTCCACAAACACCCCCTTCTTTAGCCAATAAATAGTCCAAAGCCAACCTATTCTGACACACTACAGTTTTTGTTTGGCTTTGCTAACTTGATATTAATTCCAATGCCTGAGCAGCTTTATTTGTTATCATCTTAAAGACTGCTTGGAGTCTTATAATACGATTCAGCATATAATTTGGGGTCAATACAGAGTTAGATAGCTATGTTGGTTTCACCTTTTTGTTTGCTAGTTGTTTTTTTACCAAATCCTGAGCTGTATCTTTCAGATTAAATGTAAAACAAATTTGTCTCTCTCCTTCTGGACTTCAATTCCCTGTCTATTGCCACTTTTTCCTAAGTTTCTTGCAATCCAATAATTTTCTCCACTTTGTCTACAGGTACTTAATTTGGATGGGTTATAGCAGTGGCTGTTGACATGTGTGTGTAATAAAAAAGGAACTTTGGTTTCTTTCCATGTGATGCTTTCGGTAGCATTTGTGACACAATCTTGCCAGTATTGCAAAAGGGAAAAGACAACAAATTAGTGACAGAAGCAGGAATAACAGAGGTCTGGTATGGCTTACACCCCCACCTTCCCTGCCTGTGGGGTTGCTGCCCATAGCAGGTGTATATGATCTTCTTGGTGGCAAGTACAGTCATCAACCCAGGCTTGCCCTCTCCCTTGTCACTTCTTTTTTATTAATTTTTAGGCCAATCATTTTTGACACTCCTTAACTGTGGTTTCCCACCGTTCCTCAGGTATCTCTCACTCAATACGCACTAATAATTCCCATTCACAAAACAAAGTTATTACTTTGACACTTCTTGCAACAAAAGCACAGATTTTGTGAACTACAATACCAATTATTCCCGCAATTCAAACATTTACATAAAACCCAGCTAGCAGAGTCTAGTATTGGGATGAATCAAATAAAGTTGACAGTATGGCACTGATGAAAATGGTAATTCCCCCTCTTCCCTGTACAATTCACAGGCTAAGGTCAGAATGTAAGAACTCTTTGACTAAAACAGTCCTGATCTTTCTCTCTGAAATATTCCTCCCCAAGGAGATGTCAGAGGCATCTCAGGGCTTATTCAGGCAGTGCTTGAAACCAGTGATGTAAGCTTTGCTTTATTTTTCAGTTAGGTGTTATTCTTTGTACCTTCCTTTGATCATTTGGGTCTTCCCAAACCATTACCACCCAGTCCCCATTTGAAAGTCAATTTGGTTTGGATGTGATAGTCCATCAGGTTCCTTCACAAGTCCTTTGATTTTCCTGGCATGCATTCACCCTCTTACTGTGGTTCAAATTGTTGCTTTAGTAGTACCTGGAAAGGACTTCTTAACAACACAGTGAAAAAAGACAATACTACAATACTGTATTAACTTTGACTATCAGCTTTCCTCAAAAGTTTCTGGATTTAGCAAAAAGCTTTTTACACAGCCACCTCTTCTTCTTGTATCCAGCTGTGCTAACAGCTGCAGGGGCAAATTTTTCTTTTTGTGAGCCACAATTAACATTACAGATTCATTCCTCAGAACAAAGGCCTTCTCTTTTTAACAGAAGAAAACAGAAAGAAAAAAGCCTTACTTTAAAAAATAAACAACTTCGTGAGGTTTGGAGAGTCATCTATCTCTGCCTTGATCTTATCTTTATTGGAGTGGCTCTGGCCAGGGCAGATCTTGCCCTAGTGGGAGCGGGGAAGAGAAGTGCACAGACAGCCACAGGTATGGGGACCCTGGGGGCATGCCTCATGTCTTCTCCCTCTCTCCCCCTCTCGACCACCTTCTTGCCATTCTTTTTCCGTAGTTAACAAATCTTCTTTTTTCCTTCAAGGAGGGTCTGTTCTGTTAAACCTTCTCCAAAACCCATTATGACATTAAATAACCTAACAAACCGCGTGTTAAGACACTTCCCTGCTCTTCATGCAGAAACTGCATTTAAACTCTTGTCCTCCTCCAGCACCAAGACATCCATATTTTAATATCTCAGAGTCTGCTAACCACCCCTCCCCCTTCTTCACCTTCTCTCTTTCTTCTCTTCTTACTTTCTTTTCTTTTCCCTATCTTTTTCTCTTTTCTTTGATTCAACACACCTCAGACTGTACAAGGTGTACACACAACTAGTTTACTTCTAAAAGTAAGCTTACAACATTCTTTTACTACAATTGCAGTAGCTGTTATAGCATGAATGCATACTCGCCAGCCGTGGTTTACTGGGTCCAACATCTTTCATAAATAAGCTACTGGTCTCTTTATTCCTCCCCAATCCTGAATTAGAATTCTATGAGCTACTCCATTTTCTACATTTATGTACAGATGAAAAGGGTTTTTATAACAAGGATAAGCTTAAAGCTGATACTTAGGCCATTTTTAACTTCAACTCTTCTAATTTAATGTCATTTTCCTTTGTTAATTTTCTATATAAAAATTTTATTGCTTCTGTGTACCTGTTGTAGTACATGGTAGAGATAGTTCATGCTGTTAATGTAAAAAATATTGTAAAATCCAAACCATGTCTTTTGACTATCCTGGCTGGGAGCAGCTGTCTTATTCATATACATCTAGTTCCCGGATGCACGTTAGGATAAACATCGACGCTTTAACGTAAGAATAGAGGCTTCCAGGATGATAATAATTGGCTTCCACAAGTTGACAGGTTCACCTGAAAGCGATTATCACCCTGCTGATTACATCTGTTGAGATAACCAACAGTGCCATCCTGATACATGTGAATACATGGCTTCTCCGGAGTTGACTGACAACATTGAGACACCTGGATGTGGCTTTTGTCCACCTCTGCACATGGAAAGCAACAACGATGCATGTGAAGAAACACAAAGAAAATTTGGTCATCATTTCCTCGGGCAGAATAAACTGTATAACAACTCGCTGCACGAAGCCGCGAGTGTGAACTGGGGAGACTCTGACACTTGGGAGGTCAGATCCGTGTTCACCTGGTGCCGATCCTGGGCTCGACACTGACTCTTTGGCTGTGGTGGTTTCGACGACCGAACTTCAGTCTCACAGACAAATTAATGAATATTTGTTAAATTTTCTTATAAGTTTGGCTCACTATTTGATCATTTATCACAATCTGGTGACAACCCAATGTGATTTGATATTGGGGTTCGGGACCCCCTTCTCTCCCGGAAGGCACCCCTCTGATTTCAGCGGTCTGAGCGGGATTGGAGTCCGCAAGGCCAATCAAAATCACAAGAACTGAAACCTGAGCCACAGCCAAAGAGGGATAAAACGTGCCCAATTCTCAGAAAACTCGGAACAATCCAGGGAATCTCCGAGCCCAAGGTTTTTTTTCCACTCAGAAAAATTGACATGCACGAAGAAAACCATGCGGGGAAAGGAACCGTGAATATTGCGTGGTTGAGTGGGATGTGGCCGAACGTGTGTATGAGATGTGACTCTGTCACGAAGCGAGTGTGGACCCCACGATCACAGTTCCACCATCCCGCGTGGGACGTGGTCGGTCAAGGGGGAAGCGGAATGTTTTGCTTGACACACACAGGACTCAAGGCTTGGGGGGAGTTCGAGGGGGAAAATTGGTCACGGTTGGGGTCAGGAGGGGGAAGAGAGATCCTAGAAAATTCTAGGAGCCCGTCTGCCTTCTGATATGGACGAAAAAGGTAAGAAAACCAGAGATCAGTCGAAAAGTGAGCAGAACAGTTCTCTGCTTGGCTGAGTGAGACTGGCGGCTTTTCACAAGCCCGGAAAATCAGCATCGGACAAAGAATTGAGACTCATGATGAACGTCCCAGACGGAGGAGACAAGGTAAGAAAAATCACAGGAATCCTTTAAAGAATGGGGTTGGGAAAGTGCAGGTTTCAGAGGAAATCCCAGGAAAAACCTCCCCAGAGTCCTGGGAAGATTCTGCCAGAAATCCCAAGAGACAGTCCTAATCAAAGTTGGGGTGGATGCTAGAACATTGGGACAAAAGTCCGAGGAGAATGGGGAGATCCAAGGAGAAAATTGTCCATTTTTGCATGCAAAAATGGAGAGGGAAGAAGATCAGAAAATACGTGGTATGGCAAATTCTTGGCATTTTTGAGGCTTGGACTTGCAAGTCCTTGTACGATCACGTGTTTGATTGCCGCCCACAGGATTTTGAGGAAATTGAGTATGCCAAGATGGAGAGGTCTGCTTGTATGAGTTTATACCCGATACGAGCCCTCCGACACACAGCAAACAGGGGAAAGGAGTGGGAACCTTTGGAAAATCTTCCACCCCCTTACCTTGTTCCTCCACGAACCCGTGCAGGCACAACCGGTGCCCACGATGCCTCCAGAGGCAGTGATCCTGCTGGGTCAGGGCACAGTGCCACCACCCCCACCAGAGTGGGTTGCGGCACCCTCCTTTCCACATGGACAAGCAGCGGCGGCGAACCAGCTCCCATGTGGGCAACTGCTGCCACAGACCTCTCCCAAAACGGAAAAGAAACAGGTAACCGTCTCCAGAGACAGCTCTCCCCTGGCCCATCAAACGAGGTGGCAAACAAAGAGGGCAACCACAGGAGACAGTGGGGATGAGGAAGAGAAGCCCAGCATCTTCCCCTTACGGGAAGTGTCAACGGCTCCAGTAGTGATTGGCTTTGTACATGCGCTGATTGACACAAATGATGTAAGGGCATTCAAGAAAGAGATAGGAAAATTAATGGATGATCCCTTGAGGTGGCAGAAAGATTAGATGAATTTACTGGGACCAGCATATACACCTATGAGGATCTCCAAGCAATCCTAAGATCACTGTTTAACGAGGAAAGAGACATGATCAGGCAAGCCATGATCAAAGACTGGGAAAAGAAGAACCCTAACGGGGGAGCCAGTGAGGAGAGATGGCCAGGTCAGAAGCTGTCTTGGGAAGCCCAGATGGAGGAGAGGAGGCAGGAAATGATAAATCTGAGAAATATGATAATTCAGGGTATCAGGGAGGTGGTACCCAAGGGACAGAACATGAGCAAGGTACTCTGAGAGTGCCAAGGGAGAGACCCCCACGGAATGGCTGGAGAGACTCCGCAAGGGTCTGAGAATGTATTTGGGGATGGATCCGGATTCTCCGGTGGGGGTGGTTTTGTTGAAAACGCAGTTTGTGGCAAAATCTTGGGAGGACATTCGGAAGAAGTTAGGAAAGATAGATGGGTGGCAGGAACAGGGACTGCAGGAGCTGCTCTGGGAAGACCAGAAAGTCTACATAAGATGGGATGAGGAGAAACAAAAGATCCAAGCCCCAAGGTATTGGTGGCGGCAGTAAGGGAAGCGCAAGAGCAAGGCAAGGACACGGCGAAAAAGGCACCAGCGAAGAAACAGGGTTCTTCACTGGGAAAAGGATTGAATGATCAAAGGCAGGATTTTGAGTGCTGTTACTGCAAAGAGAAGGGACACATCCGAAGGAATTGTCCCAACAAAGCCAAGGACCAGGGAATGTTTCAGGAAGATTAGGGGTGTTAGGGGCTTTTCAGTTTGGGGTCTGGAACACTGAGGGAGCCCTTTATAAAATTAAAAGTAGGACCCCACAGGGAGGAGATGTAGTTTATGGTAGACTTGGGGGCGGAACGGACAGTGGTGTAACAGCTGCCAAAGGGATGCTCTCTGAGCAACCATTCCATGATGGTAATCGGGGCAAAGGGGGAACCTTTCGAGGTTCCAATCATAAAAGATGTAGAAATAGAAACGGCAAATAAAAAGCACAAAGGAAATATATTGCTGATATGGGATGCTGATTTCAATCTGCTGGGGCGGGACATGATAGTTGCTCTAGAGATCGGGTTGACAGTGGAAAAATCCCGGCTCAGGGCGAGGATGTACAAACTCACCATCCAAGATGAAGAAAAGATAGACCTGAGGGTGTGGTATGTTCAAGGGGAGGCTGGGAGGCTGGACATAGAGACAATTTGTGTCGAAATTGAGAGATCTGAGGACCCTATACGGTTCAAACAATATCCCATCTCCATGGAAGGGAGGAGGGAATTGAAGCCGGTGATTGACAAGTTGATAAAGAAAGGAACGTTGGAGCCGTGCATGTCTTGGCACAACACCCCAATTCTGGCTGTGAGAAAAACAGATGGTAGCTTTAGGCTGGTGCAAGACTTACAGGCGGTGAATCAGAGAACTAAGACTTTGTTGCCCACGGTCTTGAATCCTTACACTTTGTTAAATAACATTTCTCCCGAGGACACATGGTACAGTGTGATTCACTTGAAGGATGCTTTCTGGACTTGTCCTCTAGCTGAGGACAGCAGAGATTACTTTGCATTTCAGTGGGAAGATCTGGAGATGAACAGAAAGCAGCAGCTTAGGTAGACTTCGTTGCCCCAGGGCTTCGTGGACTCTCTGAATTTATTCGGGCAGGCACTTGAGCAGGTTTAAAGTCATTTTGTACCAACAGAAGGAACAAAATTGCTAGAATATGTAGACAATTTGTTGGTTGTAAGGACGAGCGGAACTGAGCTTTGGAACTTTTTGCGGGAGAAAGGGGTTCAAAGTGTCAAAGTCGAAGTTGCAGTTCACAGAGCCCGAGGTCAGGTGCTTGGGACATTGGTTAACCAAGGGCAAAAAGAAATTGGATCCAGAGAGGGTGGCAGGGATTATTGCCTTGCCACTTCCGCAAACTAAAAGGGAGGTCAGACAGCCTTTGGTGTTGTTGGGATATTGCCGGCAGTGGATTGAAGGGTACACTGAGAAGGTAAACTTTCTATATGAGAAACTCACCACGAACCAGATCAAATGGACAAAGGCGGATGAAGAGGAATTCAGGGGAGTCAAGGAAGCACTCATGGCAGCACCAGTGCTGAGCCTCCTTGCTGTGAGAAAACCCTTTGTTTGTGGATGTGAGCAGTCACACTGCACATGGGGGGCTGATGCAGGACTGGGCGGGGGTCAGGAAACCGGTGGGTTACTTGTCTCGGCTTTTGGACCCGGTCAGCAGAGGCTGGCCCACCTGCTTGCAGGCAATTGTCGCTGTAGCATTGCTGGTGGAAGAGGCCAAGAAGGTAACCTTCAGTGCACCTTTGGTAGTATTTGCACCGCACAACATGCGGGGCATACTACATCAGAAGGCAGACAAATGGCTCACGGATGCAAGGTTGTTAAAGTATGAGGCCATTTTGATTCACTCACAGGACTTGGAATTGAGAACAACGACCACACAGAACCCTGCGCAATTTTTGTTTGGGGAAGCTTCAGAGGAATTGATTCATGATTGCGTGGAGGTGGTTGAATTGCAAACAAAGATCATGGAGGATTTAGAAGAGGAAGAATTAGATGAGGGAGAAAAGTGGTTTGTGGATGGATCAAGCAGAGTAGTCAAGGGAAAAAGAAATTCAGGATACGCAGTCGTGGATGGAAAGACGGGAAAGGTGATTGAAGCAGGTACCCAGAGTGCGAGTTGGTCGGCACAGGCATGCGAACTGTACACAGTTCTGAGGGCCTTGAAGGGACTGAATGGGAAAAAGGGAACAATTTTTACATATTCTAGGTACGCCTTTGGGGTGGTTCACACGTTTGGGAAAATTTGGGAGGAAAGAGGGCTGATCAACATGAGGGGAAAGAGACTGATGCACAGAGAATTAATTTGGCAAATCTTAGAAGCCCTAAGGGAGCCGGAGGAAATTGCGGTGGTCCATGTGAAGGGGCACCAGGCGGGAATTCAGTTCCGGACCAGGGGAAACAATTTGGAAGACTAGGAAGCCAAAACCTCGGTGTTGATGACGGTGAGTACCCTGGAGATCGAAGGGACTGAGGTCCCCGATGATCCTCCTCAGCCCTCCAAAAAGGAGATTGAATGTTACGAGAAGATTGGAGGAGAACTGAAAGAAGGTAAGTGTAAATCACCTGACAGGAGAGAACTAGTTTCTAAAGGATTTACAAGGAGGATTTTATGGAAATTGCACCAGCAAACATATTGGGGGGCACAGGCCCTGGCAGAACAATTTTTGAAATTTTTCAGGTGCAAGGGAATTTACGAATTGGTCAAACAAGAGGTACAGGAGTGCCTGATTTGTCAGAAAGTTAACCAACTGAGGGCAAAACAGGCTGCCCTGGGGAGCCGCCCTGTTGTGTACCCACCATTTGAAAGAATTCAGATTGATTTCACAGAGTTGCCAACAGTGGGGCGATTCAAATTTGTGCTTGTGATTGTGGACAGATTGACTCATTGGGTGGAGGCTTTTCCTATCCCACAGGCAATGGCTCAAATGGTGTCCAGAAAATTTTTGGAAGAAATTGTACCCCGATATGGGGTGGTGAATTGCATCGCTTCTGATCAAGGGACACATTTCACATCAAAGGTTATTAAGCAGATGGCTGATGCGCTATGCATTCGGTGGGAATGCCACACTCCATGGCATCCCCAGAGTTCAGGACAAGTGGAAAGAATGAATCAGACCTTGAAGACGCAGTTATCTAAATTGATTTTAGAAACTCGGATGTCCTGGTTGAAATGCCTGCCTTTAGCGTTGCTTAATATCCAAACAATGCCTCATTCAGAGACGAGGCTCTCACCGTTTGAAATGTTATATGGGATGCCATATAGACATGGAATGCCGGTGGGACACCCCAGGTTTGAGGACTGTCAGATTCAACCATATCTGGTTGCAATCAACAAAACTTTGCAGGAACTCAGAAAACAAGGGACAGTGGCCCAGAGTGCTCCTCTGGGATTCGCTATCCACAAAATCCAACCGGATGACTGAGTGCTTGTGAAAGTGTGGAAGGAGGTGCCTCTCTCTTCTCAGTGGGAGGGTTCCTTTCTTGTGCTCCTGACAACAGACACGGCTATTCGGATGGCAGAGAAAGGCTTGACACACGCGTCTAGGGTGAAGAAAGTCGAACATCAGGAGGAAGCGCCCGAGTGGAGGGTCACTTCTTTCCCAGGAGACCTGAAACTCAGACTCCAACGTCCTTGTAAATGACTGACCGGCAGCAGATAAGTTGTATACTGTCATATTGTGTCTGCTATCCATTTGTAGACTTTAAGTGTGAATATTGTCAAGCGGTTTTTGTTGTTTATTGTAGAAGGGGACAGAAGCCGACAGGGCTGTGCACTCAGTGTCTGGAGGAAGAGCTCGAGTTGACTGACCGAATCCTAACCTTAGCCACAAATTTGGGAATCATTGAATTAGATTCACAGGAGTGGTTTCAAATTGTTCAGAACGTGGTGCGCGGGAAGCTTAGATCAAAAGCAGAGGTTCTTGATGTGGAGTGCTAGAAATCCATCAAAGTGCCATGCAGTTCCGATGCCATCAGGATTTCAAGATAGGGCAGTTTTAAAAGGAGTTATGCGGCTAGGTCCGAGAACATGTTCCCCGAAGAATACCCCTGCTGCCGCGAAGATGGTCTTCCTCGCCACTGGTGGCACCCCAGGGGGCGGAGGCAAAGGCAGAGGAGTACGCCTGGTGGGAATCCTGATTGGCCTGAGCCTAGTCATGTGCAGGACGCAGAGTCTGCACACTGAGTTCCCAAGGCACGGCGGAAATCAGAGCTCTGCAGATGAGTGCGGAAATTGCACTCAGGTGGTCCCAGCGGTGAAAGGGGACAGGAGACCCTCAGCATACCAAGCCCCGGAAGAATGTCTCAGGGAACTTGACAGGTACTGTTGGAAGAATGGCCTGAGGGTCAAATTGTGTGAATTGAAAACAGGGGTTTGGTGTATCAATCCCGAGGCAGGGCTAAGGAACGGGCAGTCAGATGAGCACAAACACCAGGTAGGAAAACAAAATGTAGAAGCAATGTCAGTCCCCATTTGTAACCAATGTAACTGAACCATGTGGGTTGGGCGAAAGACAGAATCGATCTTTGTCACGAATCACCGGGTGAATCCATTGTGTTATGACAATGTGAGGCTGGGGATATGCATGATGAACAGGAAAATGTATTGGATGGGAAGAAATGTTAAGTTTGATAGCAAGTTTACCTTGAACAGAGACCCTCATATATTCCATTTGGTACAGGATGTGCCTGCAATGTGACCAGGTTGTCTGCTTCACTAGAAATAAAAATGGTGAGGATCCTGTGGGGAGAACGATAGAGATAACTTAGGAACTGAAGCAAAGGGAGTCAGAAAGGAGGAGAAAAAGAGTTGAACAGGAAAGATTAAAAACCCTGGGAGAACAGAATGAATTGCTGGAGAAACAATATGCTAATGGGGAACTACCTTCCCCGGACAGGAGTCCGTTCATTGGCCTGATGCAAGAAATTGCAACCAAACTAGGATTGTCAAATTGCTGGATTTGTGGGGGGCTGAAGTCCGCAGAGAAATGGCCTTGGAAAGGGGAAGGTTTGGCTCCGGAACAGCTTTTGAAATGGGACAATCCGAGGGTTTCAAAATTGGCAGAGAGACCTGAGGGATGGATTTTGGACCCGAGGGTGATTGGAGCCATCTGTATCAGTTGAGAAGGAAAGGAATACACCAAAATGGTGGGATACACTCCGTGTGTGTCTACCCTGACGGTGAACTCGAACACCAAAAGCAAGGTCTGGCAGCCAGAACCCCCTTCGGGGTACTGGAGCCGGAAGAATGAGACAAACTGTGAATGAACAAAAGAATAGACTGTGTTGGGTCAAAGATCCAGGAGCCAACCCTTTTCAATCCTTGGAGGGCATGAGAGAATACTGGGGAGACCCAGGGAGAATAAACATCAGATGGAAAGCCCCGGACGGAATTTATTGGATTTGTGGAAAGAAGGCATAGTTTGAGTTACCCCCAGGGTGGAAGGTATCATTCACTTTAGGCATGATCCAGCCAGTGTTCTTTACTCTCCCTCAAACAAAGGGTAACCTATTAGGGACTCCACTGTATGAGACCCTGAGAAGGGAGAGAAGAAGCCTGAAAAAGATGATACTGGTGATAAGTGGTAAACAAACCTGGAGGGAGGAAGAGTGGCCGGCGGCAAGAATAATTGATGATTATGGACCGGCCACATGGGCCCAGGATGGAAGCTATGGGTATAGGACTCCAATTTATCTATTGAACAGACTGATTCAGCCGCAGGCAGTGGTAGAAATTGTATCGAATCACACCTCTGAGGCCCTGGATTTGCTTAGTTGGCAGCACACCCAGGCACTGTACCAAAATCGAATAGCTTTAGACTATTTGCTGGCTGAAGAAGGGGGAGTGTGTGGAAAATTCAATGAATCGGAATGTTGTATTGAAATTGATGATTATGGGGAAACCATAAGAGGTTTGGCACCTGAAATCAAAAAGGTGCCCCACGTCCCTGTTCAAAAATGGAATTCGATTTTACAATCTTCATGGTATGTTGCAGTGTGTTGTAACTTCCTGTTTTACTTCCTAAGTCACTTCCCAGGTGTGGCAATACCTCTCTCCCTTCCCC
>JAXCLO010000026.1:74459-84722 GCA_035583995.1 Arremon aurantiirostris | reverse complement strand
CCAGGGGCTGCATCCATCATCCTGGGGGGATTGTTGGGGGGTCTGGGCAGGGCCAGGGGCTGCATCCATCATCCTGGGGGGATTGTTGGGGGCTCTGGGCAGGGCCAGGGGCTGCATCCATCATCCTGGGGGGTTCCTTCCAACTCAGGATATTCCATGATTCCATTATTTTCTCACTCAGAAGATACATAGCACATCTTTCAATAGACTACAACCGCTATATCATTTTGTCAATTGTTGTTACACTAAATGGTAGTTTTATGGAAGTATGACCAAGTTGAGCAATAAATTCTTATTCTCACAATAATTCCTGTAAAACCTAATTTTTATTGTATTGTTTCCCATTATAAAGTTCATTGCACAGCACTAAAATTTAGATAAGGCAATATGCATCAATGCTGAGAAAGGTAAGAGCAAGTTGCCTTGTATTGACATTTTTAGTGTTAGATTATTTCATTTGTCATTTCCTTTTGCTTTGGTTATAGAGTCAGTATCTTGTAACAGTATAGATAGTCATTAAAGAACAAGGAATATTGGAATAAAAACTTTGTGTCTGAGTGTCATTTCATGAACCATAGTGGGAGTGTAAATTCAGGATCCTTTCCATACAGGAAGTGAAAGACTGCCCTTACAATTAATCCTACTCGCTCTCAGTCTCCTATCCACATTTCAAATTATTTCTATTTAAAATAGAACAAGATATTGTTTTATTTGTGCATCATAAAACATGTGTTTCCATCTTTTCAGTTAAAACCAAGCACAACCAATTAAAATGAACTGGGATTTTCAAAAGTCTAAATAATAATTTTTGAAATTCACAATAATTTGCTTTGCAGCAAGGCAAAACTCTAATCAATTTTTTTTAATTGAGCTTCATAAACCAGGCTCTTTGATTTATATTGTCTGCTTCCTGGGAATTCCTGAATACTTGTCAAGAGAAAGAAAAAGAAATTTGAAATTCTGTTAAGCATTAAAAGTACCATTCACTTAAAACCAATTTTTCAACACCAGCTCAATTCTTATAAATATTGGCAGGGTTGGGCTTGCCCCAAGAAGCAGGAAATTATAACAAACAAAAGTTAGAACTTTTGTCATGCAACGAATCCACCTGATCATAATGACACTAAACACTTATAACCTTTTGAAACAGAAAATATTGCTCTATCCAACTTTCATTCCTTGGCAAAGTACATTTTATGCTCCCAGAATATTTATGTGCACAGTTTTGAGGCAAAATGCACAATGTTAAAAATAACCTCACTGTTTCAATGAAAGATGGATGTAAACTCTTCTCATTTGCTAAATTCAAGTTATGCCAACAAAAGTCCTGTCAGAACACTGTATTATGACAAATACATTAACTTTTTTACAGATCTGAAGGCACAGGAACCTTCTTAATCCTGTTTGCTTTCTGTGGCTTGCTCCATGGTGCTGCCCATTGACTGAACCACAGCACGTATTCAGATATCCATCAGGTCAGGAAACTCGAGACACCTTATGAATCATTAAAAGCTTTGTATTACAAAACCAGGGAAAAGGAGCCCTCATCAGAATCCATGGAAATTTTACTCAGAACCAGCATTTCAAATGAAAATACACAATAACTTTGTGTTACAAATTTTGTGATCCACATGCACTCAGAAAGTGCTCAGAGGTGCAGGCAATGAAAACTCAGCTTCTAATTTGTCAAATCCATCCTTACAGAATCAAGGTATTCTTATATTGTTTCACAGCATGGTTTGGTTTTGAAAGAACCTTAAAGTTCAACTTACGCCATCTCCTGCCATGGCAGGGACATCTTCCACTGTCCCAGGCTGCCCCAAGCCCCACCCTGCCTGGTCTGGGACACTGACAAGGATCCAGCGGCGGCCACAGCTGCTCTGAGCACCCTGAGCCAGGGCCTGCCCACCCTTGCAGGGAAGAATTTCTGTCTATCTGACCTAAATTTCCCCTTATCCAATTTGGGTGTTCAACATATCAAATCAATATTTTAAATATTTTTTTCTAACCCCTTCTAAACCATGCAAGTGTTTAGTCCTTACAGTGTACCTTTGGGTCTCCTCTTATTTCTCCAAGATCTTTTGCAGCATTTCAAAAAGGATTGCCTTCTGTGGGATACCTCCTTCGCTACAACCTGGTAATTTGCACTCTGCCTGCAGAGATTCCTGCCCCTGTCCCTCCTGATGGCATTTCCCAACTCAGGTGTCTCCTCACAGATATGGAGGAAAAGTTAGAGTTCCACTTCCTATTAGATTAGTCCAAGTAAAGTGAAGTCTGGTTAAATTTCTCTTTCCAGATTTGCTTTATATCCTGCGCAAGTGAGACTCAGAAACAAAACTGCAAATTAGGCATTAAGCCAGCATATTTATAGAAATATCCTGCAGCAAAATCATCTTCTGAATTCAAGTTCGAACATGACAATTGCCACTTGTGATGACAGTAGATGGGATGAATATTAATTTTTCATCAGATTTATACAACTCTACTGTGATCACAAAGATATTTTATACTTTCTGGTCATAGAAAGAAAGAATTTTTTCCTAAACTTTATGTACCAGGAGATGCACAATCTGAGAAACACTTCCAACAAAAATATTTGCTCTTTTGAACTCAGAGGAGAATGCATTGTTCATTTTTTTTAAATGTCATCTTCAAAGCCTCTGCTAATTCCATAGCCAAAACAGTCCATTTTATTTATTATTTATCTGTATTTCTTATTTACCTGACTATAACAAATAAGCTCTTCTTAATTTCTTTCTTCAAATAAGATGTCTCTTTTTCTACTTGGATTTGGGGAATCAAGTGTTGAATATTTTAAATATAAATACCAGTTTATGTCGTATTTTACTGTAAATTTATTCTACTGAATTGATTTTACATATATTTTATGGATTTAATTACATGAACATAATTCCATTTAATTCCATTTCTATTAATGGAAAGATGTACTGATAAAATGGAAGCTGAATTTTATAAGATGTGGATCACAAACACAATCACTATTGGACTGTTCCATAAATTCACATAAATCAATTTTATTTTCTTAATTAATTCTGGACAATGCAGTCCTTCATATCAACACCTGTGTTTTCTTCAGAGAAGAAATATTTCTACAAGGATATTCATTATTTGCTTATGGCTTACTGTAATTGATTTCTTGTTCCTCATCTATTAAAAGCTCTGATCATTACCAAGAAGAAAACTTTTCCTGTTCTGTTACAAATCAAGCAACAGTGAGAGTGAACAAAAATAATTCAGAAAGTGATTCATGCATCGCCATACATGGCAAGTAATCTATTTGCTGAAATACATTTACTCATTGGCAAATATTTGATAAAACTCTGCCTATCTGGGATCAATCTGAAAGCTGCATGCATAAGGGACAAGACCAGGAATATCATCCAAAGCTGAGTCAAAGACAGGAATTTTTTTTAAGTCAACCTCATGGGCATTCAATTAAGCCCTAAAAACTGAATCATAAATCTAGTACTCTGTGGTCAAAGGTGAACCTTAAAATAAAATGTCTGCTGTGCCAAGAACCCAGCAGTTCCCACTGCAAGCTTAATACATTGCAGATGAAAGAAATATAGATCTGAAAGGGGGCTCTGAAGAGTAATGACCAAAATACAATCAATCGTATAAAATGCAAATGCATTCTGGCAACAATAACTGCACTCCAGAAGATTCATACAACTTGAAATATCTAATTAACATCTATGCAAATACCAGACATTGTCAATGAAAGCACCAGCCGCAGCTGGCCAAATTCCTTGCTAATCTCCAAAGACCTTTTGAAGTCATGGGCACAGAAGTTAAACAAACACCAGAGATCTGAGTAGAAAACTGAGCTCAGAAGTTCCACCTATGAAGTGATGGTGCATGGATATCTACCCTTGCTGTCCTCATTTGTTCTCTTCAATAAATACAGATTAGCAATTAACCACTGCTCCTCTAGAAGCTAAGATACATTACAGGAATAAATTCAACGTGGATTATAGGATGTGAACTTCTTATTGATCAACTTGCAGAAAATGACCTCAAAACTGCTGCCAGGCTTGTGTGATTGGAATTATTTGTTTTATTATTGTTGTATCCAGTTGTGTGAGATGCATCATTATAGATGTGCCAGTGTTGCTAGGAAGCAGTTAGGATTAAAATGGTTCCAGTAATGCCACACATTCTCCATTCCCCAATGCCAACAGGCATTTAATTTTCTTTTGCTCCTCTGCGTGTAGTACCTGAGAGAGGAAAATGGATGCAGCTCAGTTCTTTCAGCACAAAACTTATCAAGCAATTGCAAATAAAATAAAACAGGTGCATTTACTGGAGTTTGCATAACTTGGGAATGAGAACCATATATTTCAGTTAGATGTGGATATTTTATAGAAAAATAACAAAACCAAAAACTTTTCTTTCCTATGGAAGAGCTATGAAACTCCACATACCATGATGCCATTAGGAAAAGTCAAACCTCTGATTCCATAGTGCTGGATGAAGCCACACTAAACCAAAAAACAGTGCCAAAGAAACTAAACCACAACCAAGCACAAGAAAGGAACTACAAAAAATTATACCTCGTTTTAGCTGTAGCACACTGAGCAGTTTGACAAACAGGTAAGGTTTGACCATCACACTGCACTGAGGGGTAAATACCAGGGAAAGAAAGATAAAATTGTCAAAATAGTTCCTTGTCACTGATCAAGCAGATACTAAAAACTTACTGCTAATTAAATTTGAGCCAGAGTGGAAGAATTACAAATTTAAATTACAAACCCCCAAGTGGCAGAAACAAATACACAAAAATTTGCATTCCCAATCTAAAAAGGTAGAGAATTATTTACAACAAAATATAATCAGTTTGTTCACCTCTTGGGGACCAGACAGTCTTAACAGGACTAGCCCCTAACCAAGATCTGTGACAAAACATAAGAGAACTACAAGCCCCAAAACAAATCCTTGACAACACAATCAGTGATTTCTAAATAAATGGAGTTAGCTATGTCAGAATGAAGATTAAGTGCCAAAAACCTTTTCATCCTTTCAAAGCTACACTACAGCAAATATTGCCAGTCTGACATTTAGGAAAAGCCATTCTGCTGCTGGTTTAGGTTCATTTTCAGGAACACCAGAAAAATAAGCATAGCAAAGATGGGAACAAAAGCAGCATTGATTCAAAAGATTATTCAGGTGGGCCAGAAAGAACTCTATCAAATTCATACAGAGGGGAGAGAAAGGAAAAGTCAGTGTACAGATAATTCAGATGACTCCCAGAAAATAAAGAAAGGGCACAAATATTTCTGGCTTTAGTCATGGGAATGACAAGTGGCCTGACTTCATGCAGGAGAGAATGGCTGCTATCTCACAGCGAGCTCACAGTGCTGCCCAGGGAAGTTCACAGCCAAGCAAAGACCTGGTAATCCAAACAACTAAAGGCAGGATAAAATGATACTGAGACAACAATAACTGCAACAAAATTTAGGATCCAAGAACTATCATCAATTTGCATAACAAAAAACAAGAAACAGAAGAATCTAAACAGAGAGCCCCAGCACTAGAGGAAGTACTGACTCCAGAGGGACAAATTCTGCTCTGTATTTTTAAAAATTGTTCCTTATCTCAGCAGGTTCAGGACTTGTACAACCCCATGCAGGACTTCAGTGATCCTTGTGAGTCCCCCGCAACCCAGGATATCCTGTGATCATATGAATTTTAACAGCAGTGTCTATATCAATGAGTTTCAATTTTTATTTGAAGTGCAGAATTTTGGAATTCCTCCTCAGTAGCATCTCATCTTATCTAGTAACCAGCTAATGTTCCTTTAGAGTGATCCCTGAAGTGGCTGCTTCTTCAGGTACCTTTAAAGACTTGGCTGCACAATCATGAACACCGTTATTTATGTCTATAGAGTATTGGAACTGTGAATACACAGCTCTGAGTAAATGTCACCCCCTGATCAATAGCAGTTCATCAGACCTAATCATACCTTGAAGAAGGGCTGTTTAAAAATATCTTTGTAAATCAGAGAGGAATCGCTGAGATGATGAACCAGTCAAACAGAAACTCTTGACTACAACTTTCTATGGTACAAGGATTGAATTCTGACAATTTTCCACCAAAAAAAGGCTCAAATTCTAAGGCACTGCTGATCAAAGCACCTGCAGCCCTAGAACTGCTTGGAGTTTCTTCTAAATTATTCAAATATCATAAATTAAACAGCTGGATGCTGCACCAATCTGCTCTGAACTGATTATATAAAATGGCACCATATGGATACTCAAGCATTCCCAGGCATGTCACGGAGGTCAGGCTGAAAGAGCTGGGGAATGCTGATCTGAAACACTGAAGTCGTCTTGGCTGCTCAAAAGTTTTCCTTTTGTCAAAGGACGGTCATGGCAGGTCTTCTCAAATCTGAAGCCACTCTTTATTCTTTCATAAAGAGTGACATTTTCATAATAATTAAAAAAGCAAAAAGAGCAAAGGCACACGTTAACCAACCTACAATACGGTCAGACAGCAAAGTTTAATTTTTATTAATTTTATTTATTGGCTCACAAACCTGAGATCTCTCAAATGGCATTCAACTATTTTCACTCATAAAAATATTTTAACTATATTTGTTAAAATTTAGGATAAAAACAGCTTCTGAAATACTGTAATATTTGTGGAGACAGAATATGATTTTTTCACATTGTTTTAACAAAAGAGTTCAAACAAGTAAATGCATTAGGGGATAAAATCACCCCAGTTCAGGTAACTGGGGAGAATACTGAAGGATGTGTTTAAAATTACACCAAAACTCTTTTTCTAACCAAAGCCACTGCACCTCAAATTCCTCTGACCATTTTCCTCTTTCAGAGCATTACTCAACCATCTGTTGATTATTTAAAACTCAAAACAATTCACATGGTATCACATCTAAGGCAAGTCTTACAAAAAAAAAAAAAAAGAGGAAAATCTGAAGTATTTCTTGTTATCAATTTCTTCTCAGATATTTTTAGAGGATCAATTTGAGCAATTGCTAATAAGTAATTTCTGTATATCCAGGAAGTTAATTAGTTTGTTTTAGTTAAACTATTTAGCTTCAGATTTTTCTTTGCTCTATCTCCTGTGTTTCCTTCTCTAATTTTTGATGCTGTCATGGAAAAACATTGATTTCTTCCATCATAATGAATAGAAGTACAAACATAGTCACATAGTCACGTGAACACATCAAATTAGACAGAATTTGAATGTGGTGTTATAGTTTATCACCCTTCCACGCCCTCATTAAAATATATTTTGAATGACAGCATTCCTACTGTTTTTATTTTTTTTAATCACAGTGAATATAATAAATTTTAATCTGAAGAAGCAGCAGAATAAACCACAGAGCAAAGCCCTCAAAACTGAGTTCAGGGGTACACCAAAGGACCATAACACAAGAAAACTGCACTAAAAAAGTCTATGAGAAAGAATGAAAAGAAAAAAATTCTAAAATCCAAACTCTTATTTTCAGAAATAAGCTAGAAATATTTCCTTCCTACCGGCTGACCACTATTCAACTGACCCTGTCTAAACATGCTGAACCTTCTCCATTACAAAGCTTAACATTTTATTTACTTATTTATAGAAATATGAATTTATATGAACATGTATTTATCATTATCAACAGTTATTACCAGAAAAACAAGTCTCCACAATTTTAACTTCATTACTGTATCTGTTAGTAGATCAAATTAAAATTGCATATGTCTTTCAGAGAAATTATTTCAGTGTTATCTCACAAAAAAAAAAATCTTCAAAAAATAGAAATCACACGACTTTGTGGCTATTTTTCACATTTTAAGAGCATGTTTTTAAAGGGAAAATATTCTTTGACTGTTAGTGACAGTAGTCTTCAAATCAGTGATTTCTGAGAGGCTAAATTTTTATGCAACTTACACTGTCCAATGGTCAAGAGGAGTGGTTGCAAAAATTACAGTAATTCAGCAGCCTCTTTACATTGAATTTTCTGTTTTTATATTTTTCTTTATTTTTTAAACTTCCTTAGCAGGAATAAGTCATTATACAAGGATCAATATACAATCTTTTGATTAGATGATCCCAGTTTCCTTTTACCCATATCAAATGTTCATTATAGGAAGCTCAAAATCCATATGGATTTTTAATGTACTTGAACTTGGCCCAAGGATTCCTTTGTCATTGGTTAAGAAAAGAAAATGGAAAGACTGAATGACTACACAATTTCCAATTCCTTAACAATAAAACAGAAATAGAGAAATTATGATCTAGAATATATGAATGATTATCTCAGCTCCATGCCCAGTCCCCTGACTGTTCTCTCATCCTGCTGGAATTCCTTCTGGTGATATTTTATCCAGAGTTTTCCTCAGTCTTTAGCATTTCTCTCCATTCCTAATAAAAAAATTTAGCCCTAGAAACTACCAGGCAGCTCTTGGAGGTACTGTTGGAAGAAAAATTACTTCAAGCTAATTTTTTGTGTTGCTCCACATAAGCCGTAATTTTTTGCCCCTAAACATACATCACTGTATATTAAATATTTTGTTTAAGAATTTTGTTACCTTACTTCAGAATATAGAGTGTAGCAAACTCTATGCAGCTTACAAGAGCTCCATGGAGGATTGAGACTTAACAGCAGTCATGATGAGACAGCAAAATAAGTTCTTGTCTTCTACCCCTCATCCCATAGCTTATCCCTGTAACCCCATGGGCCACTTTTCCCTGACCCTTACCATTGGACAAGTTTGGATCCCCCTATACCCTATAAAAAGGGGCTCTTTTAGCCCATTCGGCAGAAGAAGAGCTGTCGCTGGAATCCTTCACAGACCCCTCAATAATCCATCGCTGTGGAACCGCCAGGACCTCTCCTTCTCCTCTCTTGCGTCTGCTTCTGCCTCAGCCAAAGGCGCCCTAGCAAGCAAGCAAAGAGCTGAAATCCTGGGAGAGCCGATAATCACTAAAGAGCTGCCAATCACTGAGCTTGCTAAGGGTAGCTGGTGGCTACAGGCTGACTGCGTATTCCAGCACTCTGTCTCCCAGTGGGACTGTTACCGGACTATCCTGCATTGCTCGATGATAAGGCCAAGATTGGGGTCTTATCAACAGAGTGCTTAAATACTGGCTTTATTCAGTGTTTAACAGCTACTTTTTGATTTTAAAAAATATAGATTATTTGAAACTTATTTATTTTATACAAAAAAATTAAAGCAAACCACATCAGCATTTCAAATTCACCTCAGAAGTGTTGTGAAATGCTAATTTATTTTAATGTTCTGTAACTGCTGTGTGTTCAAACAGGATAATGCCACTGACTAATTGACACTACCACAATCGTACCAAATAATCTCAGAGAAATATCAACATGGAAGCCAGCAAGTAGCTGTAACCATGACATCAAAGCTCTAAACACAATAATATCTGGATTAAAATGAAAACACAATCTAAAGGCAGAACACAAATTAAGAGAATGGTTCTTACTGAGCACAGGAACAGGTTTCCCAGAGAAGACAAGGAATCTCCATCCTGACAGGACAAGGACACCACAGACCCTGAATCTTTCTACAACATTCCTCATTATGTATGAAAGTAATTTGTTCTTTTTCACCTGTTTTAAGGAGTCTTAATGAAGGTTGTCTGGGCTCAATACCTATAAAAATTAAATGAAAAATGAAATTACATTAAGCATATATCTGTTTATATGAATTTGCTTTGAGCTTCATTTTTATTCAAGTAGCCTGTAAACTTAGGAGAAAACCGTTGTCAGAAGGATAAAAATTAGAGTAAATTATTTTCATTTTTCTTGGGACAGGCTTCATACATAGAATTTCCCAGAGTTTACAGCTAATTTAGTGAGTTAGTCCACTGAATTTACTGAATTACAGTTTGGTCTATAGTTTACTGATAGAGTACAGCACCATACCTGCCATCAAGCTGGTTTTATAATATCCATAGTCAAGATTTTGAACTTCTCTTTTGGTGCAGTATAAATAGTTTTTTAAACTTTTCTATGTAGCTCCTTAATTTTTTAGGTTCAATGTTCATCAACAAACAACACAGCGTATTTGGGTTATGCACTGAAAGTGAGAATATGATTATTAATAAAGTAGATACAGATGTGAGGAATAAGGTATATGTTTTTTATAATTTTGTATTTCTTGATATTAAATATTAATTCATTAAGACATGGGTATTTGGGTTATGCACTGAAAGTGAGAATATGATTATTAATAAAGTAGATACAGATGTGAGGAATAAGGTATATGT
>JAXCLO010000026.1:50006-63963 GCA_035583995.1 Arremon aurantiirostris | reverse complement strand
GCCACAGCTGCTCTGGGCACCCTGTGCCAGGGCCTGCCCACCCTGCCAGGGAACAATTCCTGCCCAATATCCCATCTTGCCCTGCTCTGTCTCTGTAGTTTGAAAACTGCTCCCCTTGTTCTGCCCCTCCAGGCCCTTGTAAATAATGCAGAGCACACTTTCCATTGAAATTTCAAGGCTTTCGAAGTTCCCTCATTCACACTGCTTCCTTGCATGACTTGCAAACACATGCCAGTATATTCTCCTTACTTATATTACAGTCTGCAAGTGCAACCATATCTTTGTTCTAAAAGCAGTTTACTGCTTTTAGGGTACCATGAAGACCATGGTATTGTTGTTCTCAGATAGTAATTTTAAAATAGCAGAGTTGATGTGAATAAATGATAAACACTAAGATAATTATTTGAAAGAAGAAACAAAAGAGTTTTAAAACTGAAGAATGGAAGTCAACTAAGTCTGTTAAAAAGTTTATCAGTGTGTGAATTAAAGGAAAACAAAATCCCAAATCTCAAGTAATGTTATTCACAAAGCTATGAATGAATTAATGTAAGCTAATTTTAGACATATTTTATTTGTTTTGTATTACAAAGATTTGCAAATAGTTCATATAATTCAGCAGCCAATGTAGATAATATGTTTGTTAAACTATAAAACCCCTGGCTATTAATTTCCTAGGGACTGATGAAACACATTATCAGGCTGTATATTGTATAATAGACAAATAATGTCAGAATGTAAAAAATATATTATGTAAACATAACAGACATCATCCTGACCAATAAACAAGTCCAGTCCCAAGTAACTGTGGTAATTTTGCGCTGAAAAGCAGCAATCTGCTTTCAGTGAAGGAACAAGTTTCCAGATAGACTTATTGTAATTTGTAATCATAGTTTGCTTTCACCATCTTGGAATGAAAGTCAGGGATCATTCCCACTGTTCCTCCTGTAGACTGTTTTCTCCAGAAAATTTGTGATAGCAAGGAAAGGAATGTGCTGCTTTCCAGGAATATTCTCTGCCTACCCCCATACCTTCAGTGAGTGCTTCTTGTGACCAAAACAGAAACACCAATTCCATCCCAGAATTTTGCTTCAGGTTTCTCCTGCCAGTTTCACAAAGCCCAAGGCTGCAAGAAACTACCGCAAAAATACCCTAAAATTCAGCATTAAAGCACACTGATATTAAAACAGGATAAAATAATCTCATTGAGCTCCTGTCATCTCTCAGGTCAGAACACAAATCAGGGCATAACTAATAATGCCAGATGGCATTGATCAATATACACAAATCAGGATAAGGCCAATAATGCTAAACTGAACAGCTCAATAAGTTGTATCTTCTGCTGCCTTAAAGCAGCTCAGTCTCATGTTGCGCTGAGCCTTTACCAAAGCATCAGGCTATTCAGGTTCTCAAATTTCTTTCATTGCAAAAGAAAACAGACTTTCTCTCTTATTACATTTGCAACTAATTAATTATTTAATTAAATTCTAAATTTTAAATTTCTCCTGCATTTACACTGATAAAGAGAAACAGGGAACACTACAGTCAGTAAGAAAAGGGAAGTGCCATCAACACAGCATTATTGTTTGTTGGGAAAAACTCAAGCAGCCAAAAGTGACCTAGAGGATGTTCCCTTACTACTGCTGCAGGCTACACTTAAAATCAAGATTTGGTCTGACCTAATTAGCACAGGCAAGTGAATGGCCCTGATCATTGGGTCCTGTAAATTACGTTCTTGTACTGTGCTACAGTAAGAAGTGTTTTTTCATTTCAGTTGTTAGGGAACATTTTATAATATATTATAAATCACAGCAAGAATTATTTTCCCTTGTATAGCTGATATGACACTGATAAAGTAATCTTGAAAAATTATCAGCAAAATTTCTCCAAATGCTAATGGCAAAATGTTCCTAAATTTATAGAACCTTTGGCTTAGACGAATGTTGCTGGGAGCAACAATTAACTGAAAAGGAAAGTTTGGTAATCATCACATATAACATGTGATGCAGATGTTGAATGATAGGAAAATTAGAAACTACATCCACTCAATCCGTGCAATGTGATTTACTGACTGAGAAAAGATAGGCAAACCTCAGATTCCATGGCCAGAGGGAAAAAAAAACCTACTTAAGCAGTCTCCTCTTTCTTGAGGTTGTATTTCAACGCCCTCTTGTGCCAAGGAAAAGACTCATGGTAACCAACTGATGACATCCTTCCAGCCAAAGTGCCGGCTACTTGGCTGCATCTGCCCTTTTCATGCAAATGAACTGCAACTCCTATTTCCTATACTCAGAAAGAAGGAAGTTTCTCATGTTTTTTATATTACTGGTTTATCAGTGCTGAAGAAGGGACTTACACCCTTGTTTCCCACTGAAAATGTTCCTCTCAGCATATCAAGAACAAATTTATTTTTGCCTGTAGCAGGTGTTACTCAGAAATCTCAAATAAGTGTTTGAAATGCTATAAAAGTAATAATTTGGAAGTTTTATATCGTTTTCTGCATAAATGTTATCAAAATATTTTGCTCCTACACCTGCCTACTCTTTACATTAGCATTATTTTTAATATCTTAACAAACACATCAGTGGCATTTGGTTAGATTAAAAGAAAAATTGGAGTTTGTCCATCTGTAAAGCCTCTGCAATGACACAAAAATTCCTGTGTTTTTATTAGGAAAAAAATAGATGAGGGTTGTTTTTTGTTTTTCTTTGATCAGTAGATCCTCAGTTTTATTTTCTTAACTTAATCTAAGAACCACCAGACGTTGTTAAGCTTTTTGTTCCAATGACTATTTCCTTTAAAAATGAGGTTCCAGACATGCCCACAATAATCACCAGAGCCCACCACAGGCTCCAGTGTCTAACACCATTTTGACCATTACATGATCTTCACTGGGAAACAGTTCCCCATTGAAAGTGTATTTACCTCACATGTGAATGTAACAGGAAGAGAGAATGTAATTTTTTAGAGCTTTTGGACATGTGTAGACTTTTTATAAAGGCGACAAAATAGCCCCTGGATGCAGTAATAAATCACTTGGTTGTGCAGGAATTTTACACTGGGCAATTAAAAGCTTTCCATATGGATATAAATTAAAATGTGTGCTAAGATGTTCTTCACATTGGCTAGAAGTGGCTTCTGCATGTGGTGGACATGGTATCAGTTATTGCTGAAAATTCTGACAGAACAGTCAGCTGCAACAACAGCAGAAAAATGTGTTTTACATAAAATCATAGAGTTGTGGAATGATTTGGGTTGGAATGGACCTTAAAGATCATCCACTGCCACTCCTGCCATAGCAGGGACACCTCCCACTATCCCAGGCTGCTCCAAGCCCCAGTGTCCACTCTCACCTTGTGCACTTCCAGGGATCCAGGGGTAGCCACAGCTTCTCTAGGAATCCCATTCCATCACCTACCACATTCACCACCAGCAATTTCTTCCATATATCCAATCTAAATTTCCCCTCTTTCAATGTGAATCCATTCCTACTTGCCCTGTCACTGCCGTTCCTGATGAATTGTCCCTCTCCTCTCTTCTGACATCATCTTAGTGCTAGATCATTTCCCATATTTCTGTTTGAATGGTATTTCAATTTCATCACTTTCACTGGGTATTTTTTCAAAATCCATCAGAAAGTTCTGTCTAGGAAGGGAAATGAATGCTTGAAGCCGTGTTACGTAAAGAACAGTCCCTCTGTGGCTGTGACATGAGGGTATTAATTGACTTGAATGATGACTTTGTAATACTTGGACATGTTTTTGGATGGCAAAAAAAGATTTACAATATGGAGCAAGAAATACTAAGTTATTTTATGGCCAAGGAAATTTGTATTTATATAATTTAAAGAATTTTAAAGGAAAACTTAGGATGGGGACATTTTAATCCCACTGCGTTAAGGATTAAAAATCAGAGTTTAGCAAAAACTTGTACTCCTTGGGCTTTTTTTTTTTGTTCTTTTTTTTTCTCACATGACAGCCTGCTGTTTGAATTGTCAAAGATGTGTAAGTAGTTTCAAAAAATGTGCCAAGCGGATACAAAATTTCTTATAAGGCTTTACTTTTCCTAGTTACAGTGTGCCTTATTGACAAGCTTTCGTTTGCCTGACAATGAATTTTTATTTTTTAATTCTTTCATCACTCACACAAAAATTATAACAAGAGCAAAATATATCTATTAATTGAGCAAAAAATTCTGTCATCATTTCAGTTTTCAGGATGGATCAATCACCTCAGTATTCAGTGACTCTAGTCAATAATAACACAGAGAATTTTTCAGTTAGTTTACCAATCACTTCCACTTGATTTATGGAATGTATTTAAAGCATGAAGTATTATACAAGCAGAGTAATAAAAACGTGCCTCAGCCAAGTGTGGTATTCTATAAAT
This sequence comes from Arremon aurantiirostris, assembly GCA_035583995.1. Taxonomy (NCBI): domain Eukaryota; kingdom Metazoa; phylum Chordata; class Aves; order Passeriformes; family Passerellidae; genus Arremon; species Arremon aurantiirostris. The sequence continues at coordinate 59,578 of JAXCLO010000026.1, read as the reverse complement.
TTGCCCTAGTTTGTGTCTGAAAATAGAAGTGTTCAATATCCCTCAAAATCTAATTCTAAATCTCACCTAAAATAGAAAGTTTAAGATGTGACATCTGTTTTTTATAACTTTGCATCCAAGAGCAGAAGATTTGTAACCGAAAGAAAACTACTGCACTACAATAAAGAGCTACATTTATGGTTTGAGACTATAATCTTAATCACCCTCTGAATTCAATGTTCAATGTCTCCAGCCACATCTTGGAACCATTATTTATCAAGAACTGCAATTCTTTATCACAAATCATCTTGAAGTAAATAGAGCATAATCTAAAGGGAAAAAAAATTCCTATGTCTTCTTCTTTCATTGCTAATTAAAAATGTATTTTAGCATAAGAAGAGGAATATATTTTTTTCTGATTTTCATTTATCATGATCAGTCATTTCAAAAGAACTAATGCTCTGAAGATAGTGTGTAACCTTATTCGGGGAGTTCTCACAAGGAAATTGTAATCTGGATATTTAAAACTTTGTTAGATACCACACAAAACAAATTTCCATTGGGCAACAAAGTCATTTAACTAAAATAATAGAACAGTTACCACTTTCTTTTGTTTCCTCCTGTCTTATGTTACCTGCTAAACTACACTGAGCTGTTATAAAGCCATGTCTTCTGCTGGTCACCTCAGTTTCACTCCTTTATTTGTTCCTGCTGAGTTCTTATTCCCAGAAAGCCACAATATGCAATTGTTCCAAGGATTTTTTAAAAATCATATGATGTCATGTTAAATGCAGACAACACATTTTGCTATCAATTTTTATTTTGATCAGCTTCAGATCAATCTTTTGTGCAAAAATCAGAGGCTGATTCAGAGTATGCAGGGAAGGGTAGGACTTAATATCCCTTATATTACTAAGATAAAGTTTTAATAACTAAACTTTTAATCAGATGGCTCATAAAACCCTTGAAAGTCAGCAAGGATTGGTTTGTAAGAGATGAGCAACCCAAAGAAATGGTCACAGTGATTCAATACTCCAGAATTTTATAAGGCTGTTATTGAGATGATATTTAAATTACCCTCCTATGTATTCAGCTTCTCAAAAGTTGGTACTTATCAAAACTAGTCTTTTTCACAGAATTTAAAATTAAGTGGAAAACTTCACCTTCAACAATTTTGCCAAAGCACTAATATAGATAAATAGATATACAGTGAAGAGTGCAAAATTAATTGTGAAGGCAAAGATAACTTCCCCTCCCACACAACTTCATGCAGATTCTCCTATTATTTATCTGCTTTGGTACTTGTTTTCCATGAGCACTTTATACTGTTCAGCTGGTATTGCTCAGCTAAAGAATTCTCCCTACCATATCTTGTATGTTTCCGTGTAATGTTAGATTCAAACTGACTCTGGTTTTTTTAAGACAAATGAGCTTTGCCTGGCAACAGCCAGTTTCTGGATAGTAACATAACTGAATTCCATGTGCACTCTTGCAAAAATATTTTCCTGATCTCTTGAAGATCTGGCAGCATTTATCAAATTGTTCCTACAGACATATTAATAGAGAGATGGGGTTTGTGTGCACATACACACACTGTCCTCTGCCTCTGCATCCATGGCCTTCACTGCAGCTCAAGCAGAACTTAAAGTTCCTGATATGAATCAGGGCCAGATAAAAATGGTCAATAGATGTGCCAGGGCATATCCAGGACTTCTCAATCCTTTAAATCACTTTCAAATGGTAACATTGTGTAGGGAAGCAGGATCTAGTGGGAGACAAAGAGAGGATTGTACAACATTATTGGATCGCAGGACAGTGAGAGCAGCTGAGAGGGATTGGGAGAGGCCATAAATCATGGCAGATCTATTGGCAGCACTGGGAATTTCTCTTCCTCTTTGTCTCCCAGTTTTCCAGTACATCTTCTGTCTTTGAACCCCTCTCATCCCCCCCTCACAGTCCAGCTCACCCTCTCACAAGGATCCCTGCAGGATGCTGTAAGGGGCACTTTCTTTATCCCTGACAGTGCTGTAGCCTCTCAGAGGCTGGGGAAATGTCTGGAGAGGCGAGCAGAGGAGGCCCTAGAGATTTTGGGAGGGCTCTCCAGTTTTCTCTCAGGAGTAGAGAATGGGTGTTTCTGTTCCCCTTCCTCAGCTGTGGCACAGGAGTTACTGTGTCATCTCCTGCTTCCTACAGCAGCTACTCTCATTACCATTAAATGGGCTGTACTGGAAGAGGTGATGATGCTGGGCCAATCCTGCTCTCCTTGGCTGAGGAATGATGCAGGGAATCATTAAAGGAAAATTAATTTTGTTATGTGAAAAATGTAACAATAAGGGGAAATGTCAGCTATAAAATGCACACGGTCACTCAGAGAGATTCCTCTAAAGAGATAACTATCCTTTAAATAAAAATGAAAAACTGTAAAATTGTTTTAATTATCCAATCATATTTACTCACTGTAATGTCATATAGAATACTTTGATTTTGAATTGAACAAAGAAGAAAATTACTTAAGGACGTGTTCTTAGCAGGTCCTAACCTTCCTGTGGTAGATTTTGAATGTTTTTCTTTCTAAATATAATTTCATCTTTCTTTTGAATACCATTTTTAAAAATACTATTCAATTCAACAGGCAGCAAAATAATAAGCATGGATATAATTTTGTATTTCTAGTAATTGATATAAAATAACCTGTATGAATCAGTATGAATGACTGAAAGCCTTATATTAACTTAGACCTGGGACAAAATCTCCCTGTCTGCCTATGTAGAGTAGGATAATAATCCTAAATTATTTAAGTCATGAAGGGAAGACACAAAACTTGAAAAGCTTACAGGCTTCAAACAGATTTGTTTTTTTTTTTTCTCTGATGATTTTGCATACCTTTGACCTTGTAAAACTACTGGGCCAAGGGAAAGAGATAGAAAAGATATGCCATCAAATAAAAACAAACCCCTTTAAATACATATTTGATGGAAGGTTGGATTCATGTTTTAAAAGCTGTATTTTCCACAGCCACCCATTAATAGAGATTTTTAAGCTCTCCCTGCTCACATGAGGAATTTACTTTTGCTTAGAAGTCAACTCAGCAGAGGAAGATTGGAGAACAGCATCATCCTGGAGTACCACAGGGAAAAATTCTGACACTCTTGTCATGTTTTTGATCACATCTACCTCAAACTGTGTTCCAAAATAACAGTGATCCTATTAATCACTCCTGATTATCATCCCAAACCTGACACACTAATTTGGCTACAAAAGAAATCTAAAGTTTCATCTTTATTTTTCCTTTGTTATGCTAAACATCAAAGGCCGAGTGCCACTCAGCACTCTCAGTGCCACTTGCTAACTGAAAATGAATCTGCCCAGTTATTTTTCCTCCTGCACGAAACCAAGAAGACTTTGAATTTCTTAAGATATTTTTTGTTAAATCAAAGAGACCTATCTTATCCTGAGATGAAACACAATTCCTTTCCTAAGTCATATTGGGAAAGTTCTCCTTTTGGAACACATAACCTGAATTACAAAAATAGCATGGGATTTGTGGCTTATGATTCCTGCTTCCTAAACTTTCCTTGAGTTTATAAAGTCCCTTAAATTACAAATTACTTTGTGATTCTTAAATAGAAAAGTTAGATTCACATTTATGATGGCTTTTCCTCAGCAGAATTCTTTGGACATCTATTTCATTACTATTATGACAGCATGAAAGCGATACACTCGTTATATAATGTTAGTTATTTTAGCAATTACTTCATTTCATAAAGACTGATATATTTTTAAAGAAGGGGTTTGAAGCTGATAATTTTTTTCCTTAATCAATTTGTTAAAACAGATAGTTTAAAAGCATCACACTGTAGTATAATTTCATTTGGAGCAAATGTAAAGTGAAATACAGAAAAAGACTAAATTTTTTCCTAAAGTGATGTTATTGTTCATATCCATAATCCTTTAATCCTACAGGGACAATGGCTAACTCCAGTGGATGTTTACTTAAGGAAGAAGGGAGGGTTTTATCCATATAGGTAAATTTCCCAATATTCCTATTAACAGTTGATGTTGGTTATAGGTGTTCTCTGTCTGGGCTGAAATATCCCATTTCCTTTGAAAAATGTCTATCAGAATTAGTTAATCAGTTTTGGAAATTAAGAGTCAGGAAAATAACTTTTCCCTTGTTATAAAACTTACTGTGACCTTATCTTCCATCATTTGTTTCATTTCTAATTCTGAGATTTGGCAGAGGTTGCTGTGCATGTCAAGAGTGCACTTTTTGCCATCCTCTAGAAAGTCATCCAAGTGTGACTGTTCTAGTCATTGAAAATTGCAGCTTGCCAATGCCCAACAAATAATTACTGGTCCCTCAAACCCAAATTTCTTTAAAAATTCAAAGATTACGACTCTGGATAACTGTAGGTCAAGTGGGCTATTTTAACTAAGGAGAAACAACATGCTTTTCAACTTCGCCCAGCAAGAAAAAAAAAAACAAAATATGGAGGGATTAATATCATATCGTATCAAAGTCTCATTACTATCAAAGGTATAGAGCCAAGGACGCCAGCTTTGGAGCAATAAAATTGGCACAAATTGTTGGAGAGAGGCAAGGACATGGAACAAAGACCAAGTAAGACTGGAATATTTTTGCGGGGAGATCTGTACAGCAGATTAGAGCTAATGAATTAAAAGGCGGAGAGGTACATATCAAAAAGCAGCAATGCTAAAAGAATGGGAATGGGAAACAATAATTAGGAAATAAATCCTGTAAGTTTAGGAAAAGGACTACAGTGGAGAAACAGAGCAAGGTGAAAATGGGAAAGCAGCTTGGAGCAGGGAAAGTCTCTATGTACAATATACAGTATAAAGAGAATTAGGCACTGCCAGTAGGGTTATCAGAAGGGAGAGAGAAGTAAAGGCAGAGAAAATACAATAGTAGCAGGTTGGAGGGCATGAAACATAAGATAAGAAATTAACAACAACACCCCCACCTTAATTTGTTAATAAAAATTTTCCATACTACAGCCTGGAAAAAAAATCCATGAATGACTTCCATTTCACTGTGTATGAAATCCACCTCATTGTCTGTGTATGGATGACACCTTGTTGTGCTGGTGTTTGAGATCTGCTGCTTCCTCCATGGCCAGCATGGCCCTAGTGCACCAAATACATTATCTCACTGATAACAGTCCTGAGAATCCGTGTGTGCTCACAGTCCAGCTCATTTTCCTCAAGTCTAAGAATACAAATGCTAAAATCTGTATCCCAGTACTATTACAACACATAACAAATGCCATGACTAAACTCTGTGTAGCCAGTTGCTGGGAATGATCTACATTCAGGATCTACATTCAGAATTGTGGCACCCTGCATGTTTGTCCCAGTATTCCCCCCAGGACTCATAACAAGTTTTGTTGACCTGCTTGATTAGCATGCACTGAAGGATGCTGCTCATGGAACTTCTATTCCACTAGTTGTTGGAGGTGAAAAATGAATAATGAAAGACGCAGGACATCCAGGAATCGGGAAGGTGGGTTTACAGTCTGTATTAAAGCATCTGAGTATCATCTGACTCTGTTGCCTGTGCCACAGAAGTCTTTCCCATGCCTTTTCTAGAGGATTCCTAGCTGTTGTCACAGCCTACAAACCAAACTAGAGGCCTCACAGCTGCCACCAAAAACAGTGGAAGTCATTGAAAACAAATGAACAAATATACGGGCTAAATGGGCGCCATTTCAGATTAGACTTCCAAAATGAACCAGCTGACTCCATCCATCCCTTATGGAAGAGAGATGGTGTCAGCTCATCTCACATGTTCTAAAAATCCTGTCAGACTCAGAGCTTGTACAAAGGATCATTACAGGACACAGAATCACAGGGCCATAAAACAATTGAGGTTGAAGGGACAGCAGGAGGCCACCCAGACCATTCCTCCAGCCCTTCTAAGGTCCACTGAAGGGTCACGCTGTCTAGCTCCTCCAGTTTGGTGCCACTGACACTGATATCGGCCCCATATTGCCCAAGAGCCCCACAGGACATGACACAAACCCCCTTTGTACTAAAATATATGGGACTGGATGTTGTTGTGGAGAATACTGGTTTTATGTGGACAATACTATTTTGTCTAAGTAAAATTTATAAAATTATCATTTTCTCATCCTTCACTGTCCTTACACTGTCTAGGGCCTGAATTGGGTTGTCCTGTGGCAGATACCTGAGATCCATGAAATTCAGAAAATGCTTTAATGCAAAGCAAATGCAAATATTTGCTCTATAAGATGTAAAAGTTAGTGTGTTACTTTGAAAGTACCTGAACAGGGAAATATTTGATTTTGTCAAAAACATTGGGCTATCCAAATTGACACTGGGCTATCCAAATGGAAACAAAATCATTATTGCTTTAAATTAGTGCAAGTGAGACTAACTCCAAATGAACTAAAACTCTAAACAAGAAAAATAATCTAAAACCCTAACACAAGCAATACTAAACTTTTGCACTTTTAAAAACCACTTAACTTATAACACTTAAGAATCCACAAGTAAAGTATCTGATTTTATATCATGGGTTTAAAAAACACCCTGTGTCACCATTAATCCAATCAGTTAACTTTCCAGCAAGGTTTTCTTTTATCAGAAGTGACAGCAGATTGGAATGGAGGGGACTTGGGAAACCTCAAGGAAATAATTAAACAGCAAAGCCAGTATCTGGCCATACCAATGAGCTCCAACAGGACCAGGCTGCACTCCAGACAGGATCAGGCTGCACTTTCCTGGAGCTTATCTGTAGGACTTCTATCTCAGGTGAGATTCTTGCTGAAAACCTAAGAGTGCTGGGCTGGAAATACTGTCTTAGATCCAGGTTTTCAAGTCAGAACTACTCAGGTTGAGCTCTCAATTGTGGTGGGATTCAAGTTATCCCACTGGTAAACATCAGCTGCAGATAAAAGAAACAGAAGGACAGAAGGAAAAGAGAAGCATCTAAAGAGAATAAATGCTGACTGGGAAAGCAAAAGAAGGATAGGAAGTCTGAGTGAAAATATTGAAGGAATTGTGGAAGATTCCAGTCTAAAACAAATCTTTGAGGTACATGCCTGGCCAAAAAAAGAGGTGATATCTCATGAGTAAAGTTCTGTGCAAACAAAGATTTAGCAGAAAACACATGGGATTGGAAAAAGCCATTTAAACATATTTGCAACTAACTATATTAATATTTTGATCAACTGTGCTGGACTATGATGTAAGTGTGCTGGACTATGATATAAATTTCTTCCTGTATTCTGTTCAAAACCCAGCCATTTTCATGTCTCAACCCCATTTCTACCTCAGTGATTTATGCATTGGATTTATTTTGTTGCCTCATTATATATCCAGGTAGTTGCTGATTCTTAGTACAGAATTTAAATGTTAGCTTAACATACAGTCTCCAACTATTTCTTCTTATTTCATTTTGATAAGTTCCTCATCTGTGTAAAAGCATATATTCCTTTCATTCTGACCAGTGATTAAATATTTGTTCATTTATTAATACTTAATTCATGGATGAAATAATGTCTATTTGTCTGTTACACATGTAGGATTTGCTCCTATTGCAACTGAATTCAATGCCTTTGACTCTTTGAAGCCCTCTAAAAGTACAATTAGTGTAATCTTCTCCCTAGCTCTCTATTCCTACTTTGTCTGGTTTGTTCAAGTTCATCACCTTTCAAGCAATTCTACTGAGCATGTTATCTCAGCTCCTTAGGGGAAGCTCTTATGGGAGCAAATACCTTGCCACTTAATTACATTCCAGGAAATTATTAGATTGCACTCTCCAGTTTATCTTGTAAGGAAAAAAAGCTACTCTGGATATTTTGTTTATGAATTTCATAGGCATGGCAGGTCACCTGTTTGAAAGGGGTTTGCTTTACAGTAAGGAGTTCAGTTAAAAAAGAATGAGAGTGATAAAGCCACCTGAAGAACCCAAAGGGCTCTCAAAGCCTCCCTGTTCTCACACATAGTTTTATTCTTCCCCTCTACGAGCCCAGGATAAAAAAAAACATGAAATTTCAAAAGGGATGTAAGAGGACAATTTGAATCAGGCCTCGGAGCTCCTCAGAGTGAGGATGCCAGTAGAAACACCTCATTATAAAATCAATAAAGCCCCACAGACACTTTAGTGCACACTTTGCTTTCTCCCTTTTAATAATAGGTTTTCATATTGCATTTTATCAACCATACTAGGAAATACATATATTAACATTTTCATTACATGTCCTCATCGTGCACTACATTCTAATGGGTATGCAGGTAAATAGCCCTTTTTATTTCTCCTGAAAAACCTGACTATTTATCAATCTGAACCACTACCACACTGTCCCAGAGGAAATCACTGGCCAGACTCATGGACTCCTGTCAGACTAATATAGTTTCTACAGTTTGAGGTTATGACCTACGAAACAGGTTCATGTGATCCCTTATAAAGAGAAATTGCAGCAGCAAAATCAGTTCCCCAACGTGCACATTAAAGAATTCCTGCTGTTCAGTTTGCGATTTACTCAGTATAAGCCAGAAGACAGCACAGACACAATCCAGATTTCTCTACCTGAGTCTAAAACAGAGCTGGCTGAAGGCTTAAAATGCATCACCAATCTGTCCTGCCCTTACACAGCCCCAGGGTTTCAGAAGTGAAGCGCATTATTCTGTTTCTTGCAATATCTATTAAAATAAAAACTTTATTCAAAGCATTTCCAACCCCTTCTCCCTTACAGATGAGGGACAGAAAAGCACACAGACATTTTTGTCTGTTTTGCAGGAGTTTGTTGAGTACAGATTTCCCATTCACCAGCCATAACCATTGCTCCATCTACAACACTTGTGATATTCACAGAAATCAAACAAAAGCTTCCAGCTGTTGCATACACTTTGTCCAGAAGATTGAATTATCTGTCTATAGTCTAAAGTTTTTTCTCCATTTTCTTACATTTTGTCAGATGAATTTTAAAAAACGTCACTCTAGTTTCTGTTGAACAAAATGCATTTCTCTCACATATTCCTCTAAGCTGTGGTACTGACTATGCAGCATATGTTTTACCTCAAACTGTGGCTCCCATTGGTGTTGAAGCAACACTGAATTTTTCTTGTTTGTTATTTTCGTACTATCTCTTCTGTGGCATTGGGACTCACTAAATAAGCTGAATATAATCATCTTTTAGTGTAAGATGCTTATAACAGGAAGACTTGAGATCCAGGAATGATAATCTGCCCCTTCTCTGTCACACTGATCAATCACAGCAGCTTCCCAGAAATAATTCACACTTATGCAAATTCTGTGTATAAGCAGGCAAAGAAAAAGAAGAAAAAAATCTTCAAAATCTAAGAGTGTGGCAAATTGCCAAAAGAAACCCAACAAAATCGTACAATTTACACCATCACAGGAAAGGGTTATCACAGATCCATAAGAGCCCTGGGGTTCCAGCACATTCAGGACATGAAACTGCTGGAAAGAAGCCAGAGGAGGCACCAGGATAAGCAGAGGGATGGAGCAGGTCTGCTGGGAGGAAAGGCTGGCACAGCTGGCATTGTTCACCTGCACAGGAGAAGCTTTGGGCTGAGCTCAGGGTGGC
>JAXCLO010000024.1:0-21500 GCA_035583995.1 Arremon aurantiirostris | reverse complement strand
CTGGCACTGCAGGAGGGCTGAGCCCCCATGGGATGGGGCTGGGACACCACCCTGGCACACAGGGGGCAGGGACTGCTCTCACTCTGGCTGTGGTGTTTTCTATTACTGCATTTTTATTTTAATTTTCTTAATAAAGAACTGTTATTCCTATTCCCATATCTTACCTAAGCGCCCTTTAATTTCAAAATTACAGTAATTCAGAGGGAGGGGATTTACATTTTGCATTTCAAGAGAGGCTCCTGCCTTCCTTAGCAGGCACCTGGCTTTTCAAACCCAAACACCCAGATTTGTTCCTTCCCCTTTTCCTGCCAAAATGCAGCTCCACATTCCCTGCCCTGAGCTGCACTGACAGGTGCTGGCAGCGAGGGGCCAGAGACAGCAGGACAGGTTTGGCTTTTCATGGAAGCCAGGAAGGCACAAAAGCAAGGCAGAGCAGCAGCACGTGCAGCTCCAGGAGGCCTTTGGCAAAGCAGCCTTGAAAATGCACAACTCCAGAATGTTTGATTGGGAAATAAAGAGATTTGTCCAAAGAGTTGGTTGTAATTTGCTGTCACAGATATTCTCACTGCTTGGGAAATTGGTGCTACCAAACCTTCACCTTGTGGTTTGTGTGAGGCTGTGGTTTATTGTGAGTTTGTGGTTTATTGTTAGTGGTGGTTTATCGTGAGGTTTGGAGTTTATTGTGAGTTTGTGGTTTATTTTTAGTTTGTGGTTTATCGTGAGGTTTGGAGTTTATTGTGAGTTTGCAGTTTATTGTGAGTTTGTGGTTTATTGTGAGTTTGCGCTTTATTGAGAGGTTTGTTGTTGACTGTGAGGTTTGGAGTTTATTGTGAGTTTGTGGTTTATTGTGAGTTTGCGGTTTATTGAGAGTTTGTGGTTTATTGTGAGGTTTGTTGTTGACTGTGAGGTTTGGAGTTTATTGTGAGTTTGTGGTTTGTTATGAGGTTTGGAGTCTGTTGTGAGTTTGTGATTTATTGTGAGTTTGGAGTTTATTGTGAGTTTGTGGTTCACTGTGAGGTTTGAAGTCTATTGTGAGTTTGTGGTTTATTGTGCTCAGCAATCTGAACCCTACAACCTCCTGCAGGTTAAATTGTGGTAAAAAAACTATTCAGCCACTTTAGCACAAAGCTGTGCCTTAGCATCTACTGCCACTTTGTTTAAGTGTTTGTTTGCATGCAGAAAATGCTGAATAAAAGGTAATAACTCCTTCCACAAGCTCAGAGAAACATTGTGGGGTTGGATTGGAAGGGACCTCACGGCCCATCCAGTGCCACCCTGCCATGGCAGGGACACCTCCCACTGTCCCAGGTGGCTCCAAGCCCTGTCCAGCCTGGCCTTGGGCACTGCCAAGGATCCAGGGTAGCCACATCTTCTCTGGGAATCCCATCCAGTCCCTCCCCACCCTCCCAGGAAGGAATTCCTCCCTTTTTCTCTTCCAGCCCCATCCTGTGCTAATTTGAAGCCATTTCCCTCTTGTCCAGTCACTCCATCCCTCGTCCAGAGTCCCTCTGTGTCAGCCAAGCTGTGAAACACCAATGCTGGGACCCTCCCTGGCTGAATCCTGTTGGGATTCACTGCTCCTGAGCTTGGAGGAGCTAATCCTTGAATATTATCCAGTTTTCCTCCCTGCAGGCCTTAATCCCAGGCTGCTGAACCAAGCAGATCAGCTTATCAGCTCAGTTATTATCAAAAGCAATAAGCAATGCTGTTTGCACTGTAAATAAAATAGAAAAGCAGCAGATAACAAAATCTCCTACTTGAAAATAAGAGAAAACTGAATTACAATTGTTCCTGCACAGTCCTAATCCTCTCAGGACTAATGAAGGCCCAGCATTCCACACCCCTGCAGGAGCAGCCCAAAAGTGCCAATGTCCAGCAGAGATTCCCATGCCTGGCGATCAGCCATGCAGGCAGAGGTTCAGGACATCCTTGCACAAGCATTTAACAGCACATTTTCCCCTTATCTGTTGCTTTTTGTGTCTTTTTTTTTTCCATAAAATTCACATTTCAACTCCAGCCATCCGCTGCTTCTCCCTGAGGGGTGAGCAGGAATCAGCAGCCTCGTGAAGGGAACCTGTTCCCTGGGAAATCAGCATATTCTCCGAGGGGGAAAATGGATGAAAAGGAGAAATCCTCACAAGAGATGGCAAAGAAAATCCTTGTTATTCCTCCTACATTGCAGTCCTTGTTCAGTCTCTCCTGGATGAAAAGTTAATCTTGACCTTTGTGTTCCTGCCAAGGTCAGCAAGTGCTGCTCCTGCAGCTCAGACTTGCCTGGGGCCTGCTTTACCTCACACAGCAAAAAAATGTCATATAAAGAGTCTCAAAACTTCAAGAAAAGGAGGACAAACTGAAAAGTTGGGCCTGTTCTCAATAATTTCTATTTTTCCCTGCTCTTCCATCCATCTGGTGGGAATCCTCAGTTTGCAGTGGTGGGAATGTGGGTTTGGAGAGGCTGTGGTGGATGTTTCCCAAGGATTCTGCTCCAAACCAGCCCTGTCCTCCATCACCCTGCAGAATTTATCCCTCTGGATGTGTTATCCTCATTGTTTTTAGTCCAAATCACAGAAAATTTGGTTACATCCCATCCTCCAAAGCAGCTTCCAATGGGTTACATCAGCCAGTGCATGCCTGAGCTTAAAAATGAATTTCTGTAGCCAAAGCAGGACACAAAACCATTCCCATGCTGAGCTGCATGCAGGAAAAACACAGCCCAAGGAACTTTAATAAAGAGCTGTGCTCCAAAACCATTATTTTTATATTTAACTAGGGCTTCATAATGTCATTAAAGATTTAGGTCAAGCACTCGATGTCCAAAGGTTCTCATGGATCACGAGGATGAAATTATCTGCCAGGAATTGATGTCCACTGTTGGGCAGCAGCAGGTAGCAGCTAATTGAAAAGTGCCTTATCTCTAATTATTCTGCTCCATCCTCCTTAGCAGCCCCATTAGAGTGAACACACAAGAAACAGCCTTAAATATTCTTGAACCTGATATAAAAAAGAATATTGGGAATGGTGATACTCTTATTTTAATCCATGTTTTCCAGAGGCTGCTCTGCAAAGCCCTTTTTTTAGGCTGTATCCCTGATGTTTTCTGAGGCAGGCCTACACATTCCACGATGTTGCTGCCACAAATATAAAATTTAATTTCACTTTAGCTTGGTTTGGTTTTTTTTTTGCTTCTGGCAGCCATGTGGTCTGTGGGTCTCCCATCCTTGGGAATTCCACCTGGAATAAATAAAATAAAACAAATGTTTATTTTATTTATTCCAGCAGAATAAACAGATTTTTCCAATCTATCCACCTATCTATAAATGTTTACCAGGATCTCTCTTGATTCATATCCTGATATGGATTGAGAGCTGAGGATAAAACAACCCCAGCCATTTAAAGGGAGATTATTCTGAAATTAAACTCCCACTTTAATACAGGGATCATTCTCCCAGCTCTGCCCTAACAAAACTTTGTGGCAGTGACAGAGAGGGAAAACTTGGAGGCTGGAAAACAAGATCATGGAACGATGCTGAGTTAGCAGGAGCATAAAGCAAAGCACGATAACTGATTTTCCAATTGCATTTAATTTGGGGAGTTTAAGACTTAAATAAAGAGAAAATCGTGGAAACTTCTTGGAGCCAGAAGCCATTAGCAGACTCTAACTCTATATTAGTTTAAAGGGATTCTGTCAAGTGCATTTTGAGCCTTTTAAATTTTTTTTTCCATGTAATTAATGTCCCTGCAACATTAGTTCCAGTGGCTTTGAAGCCGGAAAATGGTGTTTGCTTCCTTCTTGTCCCTGACATTGCACTTCCCCTCACAGCTCCTGTGGAGACTCATTCCAGCTCTAGTTTTGATTTATTTATTTGGCCCCAATGATCTTCCTGATTCCTGCTTTCCCACAGATCCCACACATCCTCTCCTGGGGTTTGGGACACTGACAAACTCATCTGGTGCCATTTAGAAATGTGAAACAACATTTGGAGTTCTGTTTGGGCCAAATCTCTTTTAGAAGTGTTGGGAAAAGTATTAATATCAACAAATTTCATTAAGTAAAAAATATGGATTGGTTTTCCTTACTTTCCTCTCATTAGGCTGACCAGCACTGAAGTTTTTGGGATACAGAGAATTAAGAAGCAGCTTCAGGTGCCTGAGTTCCATAACATTCCAGCCAAAATTCCTTCATCTGGGGAAATTCTGATTTATTAAATCCATAAAAACCTTCTGAAATTCCAACTGCTGCACTCAGATGTGTCCAAGCAGCAAACCCAGCTACTTTTCCAGAGTTAAGGAGCAAGCTTGGAAGTTAAACCTGGATATAAATAAGTTTTGCAGTAATTAGCATTCCAAATGTTCTGTGGCAATTCTGCCTGGAACATTGTGTTATCACTCTCCTGCTCTTAACATGGCTTTGGGGGAAAATAAACACCTCCAAAATGTGGAGACTAAGCTTCAATTCGTTATTTTTGCCATGGATTTGGAGGTCCCTTCAGTAGAGGATTTTGCTGCCTCTGTGAGAGAAGTGCAAAATTGTGTTAACAGAAGTTTTCCTCTGCTGAGCATCTTCCCATCAGGGATATTTCAGTCCTTGTTCCACACTGGGACACTCTGGGATCAGTGCAGATTCCAGCTGCCAGGAAACACGGGAGTAACCTGTGTTTACATCACCAAACTGAATTATTCAGACAGCAAAACAACCTGGAAAAGCCACGAAAAGCAGAAATTCCTTGGTGCCCTGGGTGTGCTGATCCCTTTGGAAGGAGATGGGCTCAGTTAGATTATCCAAATATCAAAATGATCCAGGAAAATTATAATCCTATTTAGACTTCTGATGCTTTTATGGTACTTAAAGAACAAAAAAAAAATGCTGTGCCCTAAGTTAGCACCATTTATCTGCCACAGATTTCATATAATTTATCTTATAACATCAATTCACATGAAAATCTCTCTCAAGCAAAAATTGCTTTGAATAATTTTAAACCTCTTGATTTTTAGCAATAGTTTATTAACCACAGCACTCTTTTTTTTAAAAGCCCTCTCAATTAGAGCTTGTTTTGTGTGAAATACTTGCAATATTTTTGAAGATCTTATAGAAGCAGCCCCACTGCAGCCACTTTTTCCATCCATGCAGGAACCACTGGGCTCCAGATGGGCTCTGACCTAAATCCTTCAGTGGTCAAACTCCCAGGGCTTCTTCTGAGTCCTTCTCAAAGTCACTTTGTAAACACTGGTGCTTCAAGGAGCATTTTAAGGGACATTTTCCACAGGGTCACAAGTGGCCTGAGCCTTTGCTTCGAGCCAGAACTTGGCATGTGAGATCTCTTCAGCAGAGAAGATTTTTTTCCCCAGCAAAACTCAGACTGCCTCCTTCCCCTGGTGTCCAAAATTGATGTTGGCAGTTTTGTGCTCTGAGTAAGAAGCAGAGTTTATCAGTTTAAGTGACTTCAAAAAGCTGGGATGAGCATCTTTGATAACACACAGAAATTACCAGACTGCTCAGCACTGACAGGCTCAAATTTGCAGCCACACAGAGAAAATTCTCAGCTCTTTCTAGTTCATATTTTATTCCTCCCCGAGCCTGGAGCCTCCTAAACCTTTCCTTAAACTCCTATTTCACCTAAGAGCAACAATTCCTACAGCACATTCCAGGTCCTGCAGGGATTTGCAAGGAATAAAAGCCCCAAACAGCCAACCCTGAGCTGGTTCTGGTGTCAAAGCCAAGCAAAGAGCAGCTCCAAAGATAAAAATCCCCAAAGTAATAAAATAAAACATAAAATATATATTAAATAAATAAATAAATAAATAGATTTTTTAAAAGAATCATTAATATAATATTATATATTATACATTATATCTTATATATTGTATATTATATAGTTTATATTAGGGTTATAGTATATTATATATTTTATAGTCTATTATATATAGTTATAGTATATTACATATATATTTTTTTTATATGTATATTTACATATTTTTAAATGAAAATAAAATAGTAGAGTTTTGGCAAAGAGAAGGCACCAAGTCCCACCTGTATCTGAGGGAAAGATCTGCTCCCAAGCACTTAAATTACCTTAATGATAATCTCAGTGCAAATTCACTGCTGCTGAGCTGTTCTACACCAGGCAGCAAAGACTCATTTGTTTAAAACTAATCTGCAGTTTCTTTCTGAAAGTTCCTAAGTTGTTGGGCCGGTAAACCTTCAAATAAAAATAAAAATCCAGTAAAATTCAGCTGCATCAGCCCATGTGGGCTGTTGAGAGCCTGGCAACTCCAGGGCATCTCAAGCCTGAGCGTGCATTAAAAGAAGTGACTGGAAAAGTTGGAAGGAAATAAACAATTTTTTAAAAACAGCTGTTTTGTCATTTTTTTTTTAGCCTTGGGTAAACACAGAAGGTGCCAAACTGCAGCAGATTGCAAATACCCAGAGCTTGGCTTTTTCTGCACCATTGCCACCCGAGCTGATCATGGGAAAGAATTAATAATTAAGGGTAATTATCTGAGTGGACACTTTTTAATATGCTGAACTCAGGCTCGTGTTGGTTATGGGAAGGGGAGGACAGAGGCCAGGGAATTCTGGAAATGCAACCTCATCATCTGGAATTATTTTGACTGAGTGTTTCATTTTACTCTCATGACCACCACATTCTCCTTCTCCCTATCTTCTTCCCCTCAAGTGCCAGAGGTGACAGGAATGGGAAAAACCCTTCCTAATTCAAGGATCAAATTGTGCTGGAGTTTCACTGCCCTGCTTCTTTCCTTCCTCTACCTAGGAAGGAGTTTTGCAAAGGAAAAGCTCAACAAAGGACTGACAAAGCTGTTAAAATACAATTTTGATTTGTGATCTTTATACTGAAAAAATCCCTCTCTTTCCAAAACCCAGCTTCAATTTAATTTACTTACATGTGTCATTTATACTCTCTATTAAATAACAAATCTTTTAAATAAAAAATCTTTTAAATTAAGGGGAAAAGCAAGAATTGAAGGGAAAAACAACTTCAGCTCTTGTTGCCACCCTCATTTGCTTCCTGCACGGAGAATTTCCAATATCCAGGCAATAATTCCAGACCAAATGGGAGCAGTGGGGTCACCAATCCTCTTTAAGAGGCACCTTTCCCCAGGAGGGGGCAGCAGGTTTTTATTCCTGTGTCTCTGCCTAAACGTCGGATAAATGATGTGCTAAAAGCAGATGGTAAAACTCTTCCCAGATAGGGTTGGGAAAATTGGACTTGCTCGGAGTAGTCCCAGGGGCCTTTTCTCAGAGCGTTCCTGTACAAGGAGAAACAATTATTTTCGTTTTGGCTGCTGCTGTGTCCTGCTGAGGGAGTGCTGCACTGGAATGATGAACTCTGTCAAGGGTGAAATGAGGGCTGCTGCTGTTTCACATCCTCAGTGCTGGAGAGTCTGGGCTCCCACGGACCTGGCAGGACCTTTCTGGCTGCAATCACTGGGGTTTTGATCAAATTGGTGTTTTCTGGTGTCACCTGGCTGTGGGGGACCGGGGCAAGGAGCTGCTGCTGGGGGTGAGGCCTTCAAGGTGGGGTGTCCAGCACATTGCTGTGATGCATTGTTTAGCTTTATATTTCCAGATTCTGCACTGCATTCTCACAGTTTATAACCCTGAGCTCCATATAAAGTGCCAGCAGCTCCCCTCACAGCTCAGGCACACAGAACAATCCCTGTCCAGCCCCAGAACCAAGGACACCAAGGCTGCAGCTTCAGCCCAAACAGTGCAAACAGCAGGGAATGGAGGGGAGAAACTGGGAGGGTGGAACTGCACAACCTGGAACTGGAATTGGACAATGAACCCAACATGGAAATGGACCAAAACTTGTAAAAGGGTGAGAACTTGTGACCAGGAGTCCATCTTGGGTCCATCTTGGGCAGAGCCTCAGTCAGGCCTGCGTGCTGCCCAAGATGGATCCTTCAAAGGCCTTTTAATAAATCCCTGCTTTATTCCTTTACCACTGCCCAGCCTCTGTTCCAGGCAGCCTCTTTAGGCATCAGCTTCCCCTCACAATTAATTCCCCACCTTTTATCAATAAATTGTTTTTTTCTGGAGCTGAGCTAAGTTATGAACCCTCAGGCCCCACTAACTGAGTTTAGCACATCTGCCCAACGCACCATGGATTTGCCCATCAGTTTTCCAGTAACACCTTGAGTCCTCAACACGCATGGGATGGAGGAAAAATCCCCAAAAATACAGCACAGAAAGCATCAACCTCCCAAAATAACTCACTCAGCTTCCTGGGAATGAGGAAAATAAGGTTGGCATCCCTAAAACCCTGCTTAAGCTTTTGTCAGGCTCGCCATGATCTCGACTGCCAGGAAAACAAATCCTTTCTGAGCTCGTAGCCCTCAGTTACCATCTCAGTGATTTAATTAAAAAGGAAAAGTTCCCTCCTACAGCCAGCAGGCACCTGCAAGTATTGGACAGTTGGGCAGAAGAGCAAAACAGCTCAGGGATATTGTTAAAAACATCTGGGTATGGAAAAATCTTCATAATTTAACAAGTTGTGTGGACCAAATGCTGAATTTTAAACTAGGCCCAAACCAGAAACTCATTTCCTTGAATTTAACCTGGGCTGCAGAGGCTGCAATCCCCACCTCCAAACCAGCATTTTTGGCATCCCTGTGTACAAAATGTGCATTGTTCTTAGGAGAAACAGCCCATCCTTGTGGATCCAAAGCCAGGATTTTGGGCTCACCCAGCTCAAACTCCCAAGACTTATCAGGAGCAAACAGAACCACCTGGAGCCTCTCACAAAGGTAAACAAAATCCAACATTATATCCCAGAGCTTTTGTCCTTCTCACTGCACCAGGGGGAAAATGGAGTTGACAGCTCTGCTGGAGAATTCCAGAGAAATGTCCCGAGCCAAATTCCAGTGGGAAAGCCCTCCCTGAGCCTCTCCCCTGCTCCTTTGTCCAACAGGGACCTCTTCTCCCCACCCAAATGGGAAATAAAGAGCTCAGCTCCAGCTGGGATCCAGCTGAAGGAATAAACACTTGTTTTCTCTGGAGCTGGGGAAGTTGGCTTTGTGTTGGGGGGAATTCAGAACACCAATTAAGCTTGGAGTACACTCATTACTCTTCATGAATGCTCAAAAAACACAGAAGAAAATCTTTTTACCTTTGGTAGCGACAGCCTCGTTTCACCAGGGATTTCTCCAAAAGCCTAAAGGAAAGAGATTTTCATGGATTCAGGAAAGAGACCTTGGAAACTGTTCCATTCCTGAATTCACTCATTTCTTCTGAACCCCAAATGCTAATAACAAATCATCATTATTTAGATTTGTGGGTGTTTTTTTCTAGAAATCTCTGGAAGCCTTCCAGCTCCAGAGCAGATTCCTTAAGGAGAATGGGAGCAAAAACATTTCTCTCAAACAGAGCTTTTATATAAAGAGCTTTTTTTTGGTAAAACATCATTTTCTTAAACATCAGCACACAAGTTTTTCTCACAGTCATTTTGCACCTTTTTAACTTAGAGCACTTTTAGAGAATTCATTCCTATTTTCACCTTGGATGTCCCAAGAAACCTCTTTTTGGCTGGACTGGCTCCTGCTTTTTCTACCCTGAGAAAAATACCTCAAGCTCGATTATTTTTTTAATGTCATTTTTATTCAGCCCTTGACACCGGTGCCAAACCCCAGAACGCTGCAGAATTTTACTTTTAAAGAGGTGTTTTTATCAAGCAGCCATTCCCATCCTCCTGTAATATCTCATTTTCCCAGCAGTTGATTAAAATCCATCCCGTTGCACTGGGATACACCCAGTGACACTCCCCTGCTACAGAGATACACAGAGGAGATAAAAGAAAATAATATATCACTGGCAGTGCTCGGAACATTGGTAAAAGCAGATATTCAGCACCTACTTATCTTTTATGTATACAGATATCCGTGGTGACAAATAGCCTATTATGGTCTGTGATTGACTGAAAATTGGGAGCAGGAGCTGGAAAAGAATCCTGAATCACTCTGAGGAGCAGTTCCCGCTGATATTTCACATTATGCACTCGCAGGTTGCGCGCAGGGAAAGGGAAATAGGAAAGAAAACAATTTAGCTTGAGTGTGGCTCCAGCTAAAACTGGAGGTGGTTGTGGGTTCTTCCAGTAATTAATCCAATTTACAGGTTTTGGGTTTGGCACTGGATGAAATTCCAGCATCCCCAGGTGTTTCTCCAGCAGGACCAGGAGGCCTTGACCCTACAGGGCTCATCAGGGTGAGGACTGCAGCAGAACTCATTAAATAATTAAAAAGTCATAAATACAGCAGAGGTTTTTGTCTCTGAGCTCAAGGACGCTTGTGCCCAACACCTTCTGTCAGATCCTCACAGCTGGCAGGGAAAAATCCTGGAGCTCCTTCTTGGTTTTCTTAGTTTTTATAGAGACAGAGCAACTGAGAGTGTTTTAAAAGATTTTATTTTATTATCAGTCTCGATGAATAGTGAGACACAAGAGATGTAAAACTTAATGGTATTTCATCAGAAGTTAACTTATTTCTTGGTTATAATACTTTATAAATGTTTCTCAGGTTATTAGCTGGAAAAAAATCAATTTCCCACATTCCTTCTTGGGTTTCTGCTCACTTTCCACTTGGGCAAATTCCCATTTTATTTTTCAGGGAATACAGCCCTCAGTGGTATCCCTGGGAGTTTTGATGTTGACTTCTAAGGATCCAAATGTCACAATTCAGAGACAGAAACTGAAATTTTGGCACCCAAAATCCATTTTGGTGCAAATCCCAACCAGGCTGTGGTTTCACTTCATGTACTGGAATGTTTTACAGCAAATTTCCAGCAGCTCTATCCCAAATCTGTCAGAGCTGGGCACCAAAAATTTCCCAGTTAGATCTGGTGAATTAACCAAGGATCCTGCAGCCATACAAATTAGCAAACCTTTTATAAAAGTTCCTTTTGTCCCAATTACTTTCCACCTTCCCATCCATAGACGTAAAGCCATAAACTCCTCTCCTCAGACAGATAAACCCATAATTATCCAACAGAGATTTCTTTGCCTTGGTTTTTTTGTGAGCATCAGCTGCCAGAGAGGAGATGCAGCTCCCATCCTGCTGATCTCACCAGAATCGCTGCTCCTGCTGCCCCAGCACATCATCACTCTTTTCATCCTCTTCCTTCACTCCTCCCAATCCATCACTGACTCGGGAGAGCTCCTGGAATGTCTGGGATCCATCATTTACATGGGCAAGAAATTCAGATTTAAGCTCCCTTGACAATTCTTCACCCATCAAGCCATCAATCTCTTCAGTCCTTCCATCATTTTTGTTGCTCTGCTGGGAATGCCTTCCTGCTTTTCCCAAATTTTCCAGCCTGGAGTGCTCAGCTGAGAATGCAGCATTTCACCTGCCCTCCCACAGGAGCTCAATCCACAAAAACCAACTCCTCCTCTTTTACCAAGTATCCAAAAGCAGAATTGTTTTATTTGCCACTTTTTTAGCTCAAATTCCAGCACCTAAAATCTGAAATCTGAATCAGTTTTGCAGATATTTAAGGATTATTTTCTTCTCAATTCATTTCTAATTTTATTTTTTTTTTTTTGCAAGGAGTTCAGGTTTGAAAAAAGCTGGAAACACCAAACTTCACTGAATTGGCTGCATTTTATATGAAAAGAAACATGACGAAAGCAATTTGATTGCCATACAAGCAACAAAAATCATGATTTGCTTTCTGATTCCTGTTGAATATTTTTGCTCAGCTCCTTGAACTTCTCATTTCCCCAAAACAAATGCTCCAAGGACTCCTCATCCAGGCTGTGACCAGATCCAAAGCAGTTTCCTCATGGAACACAAACTGATTTATGCTCATCTGAAGCTCTCAAAAGCATTTTTGGAGGGGAGCTCTGGAGCTCCCCTCTGTCTTTCTGATTCTCCTGGATCTTTCTTCTTTCCAGCATTCTTTTCCATGGGAACACTGAATTTTGAGGTGAAAAATCACCTTTAAAAGGCTCCCAAGGGAGGTCAGGAGCAGCTAAGATGCTTTTCAAGCTGAATAAACACCAACAACCTCTAGAAACCCAACTTTCCCCAGCGCCAGTGAAGCTCCTGAAACAACACTCTGAACCCTGCGCTCATTTCAGGCTGTTAAAAATCACCTCATCCCTTCCACTCAATAATTTCCTGATTTATTACAGAAAGGTGAGAGGTCCTCCCTGCCCTCACCAATTACCTGAGCCCTGGGTGCTCTCTGATGTGTCTTTGCATGAATAACTTTGTTTTCAGACTTCCTCGTCCTTCTCTAACTTGAATTATTTGTCAAACAGGAGCAATTTTCCCCTGGCAGAAGGCAGCTAATTAGCGTGGCAGGCTGTCACTTTGTCACACCGTGGTGACAAACAATGCAGGAGATTAAAGAGTTGCTAATTGGCTGATACTTTTAGTAGCAATTTCAGCCTGTTAATGCAGCAAGAAAACATCGAAAAATTGTTTTGATCGGGAAAAAAAAAAATAAAATTCAACAAAATCAGCTTTTTCAAGAGGAAGAGTGTTGTCCCACAGGAGAAATCCCAAAGGCAGGAAGCCCTTCCAATATGGGATTAAGGAAAATTATTGTGGGAATGTTCTGCCAGAAGAAAGTTTATTATAAATTATTCTTGGATTTAGGGCCTTTATTAAAGACCTGCATTTCCAGATCACAGAGTGCTTTCTAAATGGACGTTCAACAATAAAGACTAGAGGGATTTGGGGGTTTTTTGGGTGGGTTTTTTTTGCATGTTAAAAGGATGATGAAATCACAGAGTTATTTGAGTTGGAAGGAACCTTAAAAATTATTTTATTCCACCCCTGCCATGGGCAGGAACACTTCCACCATCCCAGGCTGCTCCAATCCCTGTCCAGCCCGGCCTTGGACACTTCCAGGGATCCAGGGGCAGCCACAGCTGCTCTGGAATTCCATCCCAGCCCCTCCCCACCCTCACAAGGAAAAATTTCTTCCATATTTAACCTAAATTTCCTTTCTGCCCATTTGAAACCTTTCCCCCTTGTCCTGTCTCTCCAGTTCCTCTCCATCTTCCACAAAGTTTCCTTCGGATCCGAGGAATTCTGAACTACTCCAACGTGAAACTCTGACTAAAAAATGCCCAGATTGCCCCAAAATAATTCAAAACTTCTCTGCAGCCACGGAGGATGAGCTAGGAAAGCCTGAGACAGGATAAAATGGCCTTTCAGCTACCAACAATTAGGCAGCACAAGACAAGATAATCAGGGTAATTAACAACATTTAGACAAAGGCAGGGTTATAAAACCAACAGCATTAATTTGGCTCTTGGTAAAGGCAGAGATTGCAGAGGGTGGGAGCAGTGAGGTCAGTGCTCAGTGCTCATCCCCACACCTGCCAGATCCCTGAGGAGAACCAAACTTGAACAGCTGAAAACTCATCAGAGAATTGTGCTGAAAAACCCCAGATCACTCCCTTATTCTGGGGAGGAAAACCAGGGAGACAGAAACATGTAGAAATATAAACAATACTCACAGTTTGGGGAATATTGGGATGCAAAAGCCTGGATGAGCTTCAGTCCTGTTTGTCATTGCCAAGGCCTTGCTAAATGTTCATATTTCTAAAGAAATCCTGGAGTGGAGCTGGTAAATAACCCCGGTTGGGAAGATGCTGTCTCCTGCCCTGTCCTGAGCAGTTCAAATCAGTCAGAGCTGCTCCTTCACTTCAGCTGCTTTCACCTGGGATTCCCTGGTTCCTGCAAGGAAAACAGGAAAGGAAATAAACCATGGGAGGAAATAAAAGCACCTCCACTTCATGATAAACAATACAGAGGCTGAGGCAGCCTCCCCGAAATGCAAAAATTCAGAATTTTTTAGATATCCTAAAGGGTTCAGGTAGGGAGCTGCCGTCCTCTGGAGAGTGCTTTTAATTAGGAAAAACATCCTGGCAAAAATGGGGAAGTGTGGATGTCAAACCTAATGGAAAATTCAAAAAATGACAGTTATTGCTGGGGAGCAGAGCTGGGAGCTCATTTTTATCAAGAGAATCATTGAAAGGCAAATGAAAACCCAGAGGAAATAATGGAAGTTCCTTTCCTGGCTTTCTGCTCCAAGTTCTCCCCTTCAGGAGCTGAGCACTCCCCAGTGAAAGAAGAGGGAATTTGGAAATTTGGCAGGTCCAAGGTCCCACCTGGCTCAGCCATTCCCTGGATAGTCAGCAAGGACAGGACACCTTGGCCAGAAAAAAGAATAAATTAATGAGGTTTCTGCTGGCAAAGTGTTGCTTTTTGGTACCTTCAGCTCAAGATCAGGCCACTGCTGGTTTTATTCCCCCTTAAAAAGCCCAGAACCTTCTCCTCAAGGAATCTAGGAAAAAATAAAGAGAAAGTTTATGTTTTGTGGGATCCAAATATTCCCACCCTATATTTTTTCTCTATTTTCCTGATTCAACTCAACAGAACCACTGACACATCATCATTACTCATTAACGGAGGAACAGAATCCCACAAAAGAATCATTAAAGGAGGAAAAGAATCCCACAAAAGAATCCCATAGAACAAATTCCAGCTCCCAATTTCTCTCCAGGTCCTTCCCAACTTAAGGCACTAATTAAAACCGCTCTGCTCCTTGCATCAACAAATGCAGGGTAATTATGTTGTTCCCTCAACCTTGTGCTCACAGATTGCATTGATCTCCATTATATTAATAAGGCAAACGATTCCTTCCTTTCTGCTGCCTGTGGAAGCAGGGAATTACCCAGGAATGGATAAACTGGGATGCTGGGCATTAAATAAATCCCTTTTTTCCCCCTTTTGCTTGTTTACCATCAATGGTTGTACTTCATCTGCTGCTTAACACCATTAGTGCCTAAATGGGGTGATATTAATTCAGGATAATTACAGAATCTCCAAGGCAAAACCACGGGAATGGCTGCAGAATTCAGACCAAATTCCAGAGGATGAATAATTCCTGCAGGCTGTGGGGGGCACATTCCACTCCTTGCTCCACACCTGCCATGGAAATGCAATAAAACCTGAGAATTCCTGCTTGAGTGAAGGATCTGGGAATTCTCAAGCATCCCTATTTCTTGCTAAATCCTCCTGAGTACCCATAACCAATCTGGAAAACAGGAGAATATTTCAGGAAGAACTTGCTGCCTGTATTTAACTCAGTGCCCTCCCGACCTGGAATTCATCACTTTTTACCCTCCTCCATTTCCCAAAAATTTTCCAGGATAGAGAGGGAGAGCAGAGAGCTCAAAAATATAACTGTGAAGAAACAGAGGGGGAAAAAAATACATTTAAACTTTGCTCCATCCTCATGCAGCTATTTCAGACGCTGCATGTGCAAGAAATTCTGGACAAAATTGGCTTTTCACTCGTGCTAGGAACTGATTTTGTTTTAAAAATGTAAATGTATAAAATCCTCCTTCTTCTAAGAAAATTTAAAAAGTCACCTGTGAGCCTGCAATGTTTTAGAAACACAAGTTCTAACAAAAGAGGAATTCATCCAACAGGATAGGAGTCCTGTATGAACAAAAATCTTGCTTTATGTGTAGTTTTATTTTTTTGGGTTCAATCTCATTTTTAGGGTGGTTGAATAACCAGGAAAAAAAAAAGTGGAGAAAAAGAACTGGTGGTTAAATAACCAGAAAAAATTGTGGAGAAAAAAGAACTGGTGGTTAAATAACCAGAAAAAAAGTGGGAAAAAAGAACTTACACAGCATAAAGCAGTTTTTTTTAAGTATTCCACCCATGATAATCCAATGTAATCTGCTGGAAATTTAACCTCTTATTAATAGGAAGGAGAAATATGAGAAGAGTCTAGGAGAGCTGCTAATGAGGTAAATTTAGCACAGATTTTAATTACACCAACCCAGCCATTCCAAGCTGTTCTGCTGAGATCTGAGCAGAGTTTAGCTCCCAATGCACAACCTAAAGGGTAAAAAATGAGAAATAAAACAATGTGCCATCATCTTAAATGACAAACATATTAAAGACATATTAAACATTAAATAATGAATCTTGCAGAATGTTAAATCCTTCAAGCCCCATTTGAGACCTTCAGGGCTGGGCCAACCACCTCGTGGAGGAAAGTTTGATCAATCCATGAAACCTTTAATTCTCAGCCATTAACTCTTTCTCAATGCCATTTTTCCCTGTACAATAATGAAGTTTGATGGTTTTTTTTTATTTTCTTTCAAATATTTCTAAGTAGCTTTACCAGAATAAATCACAGCTTTGTTTTCAGAAGTAGAAAATGAGATCCAGATTCCACATCAGGCAGGATCAGACACTTCCCTCTGAGGGGTGGGCACAGCCAAACCCATTCTTCTGAATCTGTTTCGCTATTTATTTTTTCAGGGAAATTTCAACCTTTTGGTTAACCCGAGCTATCACACTTTTCTATTTGATTTTTCACGTCATTTGTAAGAACTGCTGAGACTGTTGGGTCAAGCCAGCAGCTCTGCAGCCATGGACCTCGAGCATGATTTGTGCTGAATTATTCATTCTCAGAGACTTCTGCCTTGGCATCCCAGCCTGGAAAAGCATAAAGGAACCTGGAAAAGCGTGAAGGAACATGGAAAAGTCTGAAGGAACCTGGAGAAACCTAAAGGAACCTGGAAAAGCCTGAAGGAACCTGGAACAAACTTGAAGGAACCTGGAAAAACTTAAAGGAACCTGGAAAAGCCTGAAGGAACCCAGAAAAGCCTAAAGGAACTTGGAAAAACCTAAAGGAACAGGGAAAAAACCTAAAGGAACCTGGAAAAACCTGAAGGAACCTGGAAAATCCTGAAAGAAACTGGAAAAACTTGAAGGAACCTGGAAAAGCCTAAAGGAAAAGCCTGAAGGAACCTGGAAAAAATTAAAGGAACCTGGAAAAGCCTAAAGGAAAAGCCTGAAGGAATCTGGAAAAAATTAAAGGAACCTGGAAAAGCCTAAAGGAAAAGCCTGAAGGAACCTGGAAAAGCCTGAAGGAATCTGTAAAAACTTAAAGGAACCTGGAAAAACCTGAAGGAAAAGCTTGAAAGAACACAGAAAAACATGGAGGAACCTGGAAAAACCTGAAGGAACCCAGAAAAGCCTGAAGAAAGCACAAACTCTGCATCCCAAGAGAAAAGGAGGCCCAGAAGGGAATTTATTTCTCTCTATAATCACCTGAAGGGAAGTTAGGTCAGTTTTTCTCCAGGAATCAGCGACAGGACAAGAGGAAATTATCTCAAGTTTGTTGGGAGGTTCCAACCTGGATCTTGGTCCCCCTTCCAGAGGAGGTTTAGGTTGGATATGATGGAAAATTTCTCCACAGAAAGGGTTGTCCAAGCTGGCACAGCTTCCCAGGGGATTTAAAAGCCCTCTGGATGTGGCACTTCAGGGATCCCAGAGATCCGTCCCAACCGAAAGGATTCTGTGACTCCACAAAAAAAGAAACCAACTTTGCTTTCCCAAATTCCAAGGAAAAAGGAGGAAGCTGCATCCCAGCTCCCACCAGAGTCCCTGACCTTGCAGGCTACAAAATCCAAATTCCTTGGGAGTGTGTGCTGAATAAACTGCTCGAGGCTGCCAGGGTGGTGGGGATGGGAGCGGGGATATTCATAGAGCATCGAGCTGTCATTCCCACAAAATGATGTTTTCTTAAACTAGAGGCGCTTCAGAAAGTGCCTTAAAACACAGCAATCTTGGAGACAATTTTCTCATGTTATAACATCCCGAAGGAGAAGGGATGAGGGCTGTGCTTGAGTGCTAAAGGACAGAAAAAAGGGCATTTGGAAAATCTGCAGTGCTGTAATCACCAACGTGGCAATTGCTGTTGGTAAAAGCTTGGAAAGAAAGGAATAGGAAACAAAGGAATGGGGAATTTTGGAGCTCCATGGATGTTTACTGCATTGAAACCTCCCCATTTAACTCGGAGCTTTGGTTCAGTTGCTCTCAAGTTTTATTCATTTAAACAACCCTTAAACCAAAATAGGAGTGAATATCATGAAGCACTGGTGAAACTGGAGCCTGGCAAGTGGAAATTCTCCTTATAAGAGGATTATGGAATGGTTTGGGATGGAAGGGACCTGAAATCCCATCCAGCCCCACCCCTGCCATGGCAGGGACCCCTCCCACTGTCCCAGGTGCTCCAACCCCAGTGTCCAGCCTGGCCTTGGGCACTGGGGCAGCCACAGCTGCTCTGGGAATTCCATCCTAGCCCTTCCTCACCCTCCCAGCCAGGAATTCCTTCCCAAATCCCATCCTACCCTGCTCTCTGTCCATGTGCAGCCATTCCCTGTGTCCTGTCCCTCCATCCTCTCTCCAAAGTCTCTCTCCATCTTTCCTGCAGCTCCTCCAGGCCACTCTGAGCTCACCCAAAGCTTCTCCTCTCCAGGTTGGACAATCCCAATTCTCCAGCCTTTCCTCCAGCTGCTCCATCCCTCAGATCATCCTGGTGCCTCTCTGGAGTCGTTCTTCAAATATTTCCATTAAAAACTCCAAAAAGTCCCATTTTCTCATGGAAACCACGTTGTAGTTGGCATCTGCCTGTCCTTACCCTCAGCAGGCCACAGACACTCCCGAACACCTCAGGTAACCCCAAATCCCATTTGCCAGGGAGGGAATAAATTCCTATCTAGCCTTAAAATCCATCCTCTATTCTCCTAATCCCCACCTGATTTATGGGATTGTTGCACCTAAAACTCATCATGCAAATATTTCCTAAACTCCAATGAAACTGAAACAGAAGAAGGAAATGTTGTTCTTATTTCAGCCCCAGTGCCAAATTTCTTGCTTTATTAGTGATTGAAAGTATCAATTTTAATTACACAGTTATTGGTGATATAACTGGGGTTTATTATCTGCGGGTAGGATTTCAGCACCACTTTTAAAATTTATGCTTGTGCCTGGAAAATCTTCATCATTTCCTAATTAACATGCAGGATATTAAACAAATTTAAGTTTTTGAAGCTAATATTTTATGAAAGAGCAAGAGGAAAGGGTGTCCCACAAAATAGCAATTAATTATTTAAATTTTTTTCAATTACACCATTCATTTTAAGTAAAATTAATCTGGAAGATTCAATGGGAAATCAGAGAATATCCTAGAAAAATCATTTTAATAGAAGTTGAAAGCCATTAAAACCATCTTTTAGCATTATTATTTTACTTGCAGCTTGTAGTAATTACTCCAGTCAGTGCATCCAGTAATGCAACAATATTATCAGCAAAATCATTATAAATATTCACTTATTTTAAAGTTTTATCAATTCATTTTACCCCTTGTCTCTCCTATAATGATTTTCGCATTTCTTAATTTAAAATATTTTTAAATGCCATTAAGTCCCTCATTTAAAATATTTTTAAATGCCATTAGTCCCTCATGAAAAAAAAAAAACAATAATGGTGGTAAAGCAAGGAGATTTCAAGGAAAAAACCCAAATATGTCCCGAGGGCTGTCTGGTCAGTGCTGCTGCTCCTCTTTATCTCACTCCAGCAAGGAACAAACCCCTGGCACTGTGATTTTCCACATGTTCTCTGTGTGTTCCTTGCAGCTCCAGCCTCATCCCCTGGCCCGGAGCAATCCTGGCTGTGACTGATACAGGAACACCCGGAATGGGAGGCAAACTCCTGGAAAACTCCAAATATTCCATGGAAGAGTGTGGGAATAAATCACATGGAGTTCATTTTCTTCATATTGGAGAAAATTCCCATTCTTAATTCACATTTTTATCCAGTTTTACAGCCCTGTGTGCGACTCCCATTGGTCAGGAGCTTTCTTGTAAATCCCTTTATTGGTCAGTAACAAGTTGTTATTCTGAATTGATTGGTCACCCAAACCCCGGTGTGTACCTGCTGAAAAGTTGTTTGTGAGAGAGTTTTCATTTTTTTAAGGATGTAAAAACTGTTTATCCAGGTGCTGGGTGTTTTTTTTCCCCAGGAATAGATTGTTATTTTAATCCTCACACCAGGATTGTTTTCACATGGAACTTGCAAAATGCTGGATTTGACAAGGCCAGCCACTGATTCCTAGATTTTATGAAGCATTTCTTTATTATTTTTTTACCTTACTGCAACAGACAAGGGTCCCACAGGGTTTGTTTGCTCTAAAAAGCCCCTCTGGGGTGTCCTGAGGCCTTAAAAGGATGTTCTGCAGCATCCACAGCCATTCCCTTCAGGGTCCTCACACCTTTCCCCTTCCCTTTCCTCCCAGAACAGCCCAAATTTAAGGTGAAAACACAGAAATGGTTTGAGCACATAAAAGTGCAGGAAGTTTTCCAACGCTCAAAATCAAAAATTTTAAATCGAAATAATTAACTGTTTTGTGGGACACTCTTTTCTCTTGCTCCTTTGTGAAATTTTAGCTTTAAAAGAATAAATTTGTTTCAGATCCTGCGTGTTAATTAGAAAAGTATGAAAATTGTTCATGGCTTTCTCCCCCTTTTTTAAAAGGTCTTCATCACTGAACATTAATTCATTTAAAATTTCAGCAATAACAGATCCATTTCCCAAAGTTTGGGAGTTAATGGTTTTTATTTTAGTGGATGCAGGCACATAATGCAGCTGGGAGCAGTTAATCCAATTGTCTTCTCCTCCAAGGTTTGATATTCCCAAAATATTTTGGGAGATGTGGAATAACTGAGCAGTGAGCTGCACTCACAACGACCAACCTCATCCCATCACAATTCCCTTCCCAGAAAACCACAAACCCTCCTGGTAGGACTCAGCAAAAGAGCAGAATTTGAGGCTTTTGGGATATTTACCCCAAATGTTGTTAAAGAGCTGATCCCTCCAAACTGAAATACTTCAGTCCAACACAAAATTTGCCATAATTATTTTCACCACCCCCAAAAAAGGCCATTTCCAACTGCTCAGGAAAAATGGGAGCAGGAATTTGGCACACCAGGAATGTGCCACCTTTCCCAGCTGAAACATCAAGCTGAATTTACCACTGGCAACTCCTATAAACAAAATAATTTCATATGGGGAATAAAACGTTGCAGCAGAACAAAATAAAACTGGAGCTTGACCCCATTTCACGTTCCCTCGGTGAAGTTTAGAGGGTAAAAAACAAAGAAACTTCTTTTAAGCAGAAAAAATAATGCAGAAAGTTAACAGGGAAACATTTAAATGAAAGTGGAATTAAATGGGAGATTTGGAACTATGCAAAAAAGCAGCTCAGCTCTTTAGGGTAATGGTGAAACATTGTCCCTCCAGGTGCTCTTAAAGGAATAAAGGCAGTAATGGGGCCATGAATCACCCACCAAAACATCCCAGATCCAGAGCAGGGATGGAAAAGCAGCCAAATCCCAAAAATTCAATCATGCACTGGCTTTGTATTCATTAAATTTTATGGTTTATTATTTATTAAATTTAGGGGTGGGAAACACAGGTAGCATTTCATCAAAGAAACAACTTTAGGATGTTTTGGTATCTATACTGTGTCCCCCAAAAGGCAAAATCCTGGGAGATAGAAGGAGGAAAGGGGAAAGAAAAGGGAAAGGGAAAAGGGAAAGGGAAAGGGAAAGGAAAAGGAAAAGGAAAAGGAAAAGGAAAAGGAAAAGGAAAAGGAAAAGGAAA
>JAXCLO010000022.1:20928951-20953915 GCA_035583995.1 Arremon aurantiirostris | reverse complement strand
TGGGAATGCAAATGGGGTTGGAAGCAGGGTGGGGAATGGGTCGGGAAGAGCTGGAGCAGCTCCCAGGATTTTGGGAATGGGGGAACACAGGGGATTTGGGGGGAATTTTGGGGTGGGATCAAGGAGAACAGGAATGGGGTTGGGAATGGGGTCAGAAATGGGGTTGGGAATGGAAATGGGGTTGGGAGTGGGGTTGGGAATGAGGTTAGGAAAAGGTAGAGCAGCTCCCAGGATTTTGGGAATGGGGGAACTCGTGGGGATTTTGGGGTGGGATTTGGAATGAGCTCAGGAATAGGATTGGGAATAGGGTGGGAAATGGGGTTGGGAATCGGATTGAGAAAACTGGAAATGGGATTGAGAATGGGGTTAGGAAGAGCTGGAGCAGCTCCTGGGGTTCTGGGAATGGGGGAAGTAGAGGAATTTTGGGGGAATTTTGGAGTGGGATCAAGGACAACAGAAATGGGGTCAGGAATGGGGTTGAGAAGAGCCGGAGCAGCTCCCGACTCTCCTGGGATTTTGGGAATGGGGGAACCGCGGGGATTTTGGGGTGGGCTCAGGAATGGGGTTGGGAAAAAGCTCCTCAATCCCTTGGGATGGTCCCGGAATCTCTTTGGAGTCTCTGGGATGTTTGTGGGGTTTGGAGCCCTCCGGGGCTGCTCTTCCAGAGAATTTTCCCCAAAAAAAAAACTGGGAGAGGCTTTGGGGGTTCAGGAGCTCCTTCCCTTTGTTCCCACAGCATTTTTGGGATCATTTTGGGGCTGGATCACCGAGTTTGGGATCTCCTGGGGGGTGCTAGGGTGGGATCCTATCCAAAATCCACTTTTGGGATTTGCAGGGATTGGGAATGGGAATTCAGGGCAATCCTGATAATCCCAACCCCCAGCCCAAGAATTCCCTGGAAAACCCTGGAATGAAATTTGGGGTCAGGGATCAGGGAATTCCCTGGTTCATTTTCCCTTCCCTGTTTTATTCTGGATCCCCTTTTCCCCTTCTGGTTTAATTCCAGGATCTGGGAATTCCCTCCTGAATCCTTTTTCCCATTCCTGATTTTATTCTGGGAGTTCCCTCCAGGATCCCATTCCTGGATTTATTTTGGGATCTGGGAATTCCCTCCTGAATCCTTTTCCCCTTCCCGGTTTTATTCTGGGAATTCCCTCCCGGATCCCATTCCCGGTTTTCTCCCGGATCCCGAAGTTCCCGGGAGCCGGGGGTGGGGGATGGGCGGGAGTTTCATGGAGCGCTCCAAGGTTGCGGGAGGAGCGGCGGGATCGGATTCCAAGGAAAACGGGACCGGATTCCAAGGAAAACGCGGGAGCTGGGAAGGGCCCGGCCGGGAATGCGGATCCCGCTAGGGTTTCGGCATTCCCACCTATTTTTTTGGGATTTTGGAAGTCAGGAAGGAGATGAGGGATCCAATTCTATGGGGGGACAATTCCCGGGGTGCTCCAGAGGTAGAAAATCAGGGAAATTTTGGAATGAGCCCTTCCAGAAAATCGGGAATGAGCCCTTTCCTAAAAATCATGAATGAGCCTGCCTGAAAAATCGGGAATGAGCCTTTCCCTGTGTGGGAAAATCGGGAATGAGCTGTTCCCTATGTCCTGGGAGGCTGAAAAAATCGGGAACTCTCAAACCCCATTCCCAAATCCCAAACCCCAATCCCAAATCCTAAAGCCCATTCCCAAAATCCCAAAGCCCTTTCCCAAATCCCAAACTCCATTCCCAAATCCCAAACCCCATTCCCAAATCTCATTCCCAAGTCCCATATCCCAAACCCCATTCCCAATTCCCAAACCCAGTCCCAGCTCCCAAACCCAGGATGGGATTTGGGATGGGATCTGGGATCACTGCAATCCCAAACTGGGATTTGGGATTTGTGGGATCCCAAATTGGGATTTGGGATGGGTTTGAGGATGGGCCTTGGGATGGGGTTTGGGATATGAGATTTGGGAATGGAGTTTGGGATTTTGGGAATGGAGTTTGGGATGGGATTTGGGATTGCTGGGATCCCAAACTGGGATTTGGGATTTGGGATCACATTTGGAGGGGCAGGTTCGGATTCCCAGTAGATTTTTGGGAAGGGAAGCACAAATCCCCAATTTTCCATCCCCATCCTGAGGGAATTCCAGTGCTGGAGCAGAGCCAGCCCCAGCTGTCCCCTCACAACCTTGGGGACACCGGGGACATCCCCAAGCCGTGTCCCCAAATGCCAGGGTGACCCTGGGGCTGCTCCTGCTGTCCCCTCCCAGCCCTGAGGACACTGGGGACGTCCTGGAGCTGCTCCCGCTCTCCCTTGGGGACACTGGGGACATCCCTGACCTGCCCATGGGGTGTCCCCAACTCCTGGGTTGTCCCCAAGGGTGACCCTGGAGCTGCTCCTGCTGTCCCTTGGGGACATTTGGAGCCATCCCGGAGCTGCTCCCGGGGTGTCCCCAAGCCCTGGGGTGTCCCTGGGGCTGCTGCCACTCTGCCTTGGGGACATCAGGGACATCCCCGAGCCGTGTCCCCAAATCCTGGAATGTCCCCAAGGCTGCTCCCACTGTCCCCTCACAGCCCTGGGGACATCAGGGACATCCTGGAGCTGCTCCCGGGGTGTCCTCAAGCCCCGGGGTGTCCCTGCCACTCTCCCTTGGGGACACTGGGGACACCCCTGACCTATCCCTGGGTGTCCCTGGGGCTGCTCCTGCTGTCCCTTGGGGACACTGGGGAGGGACACCCCCGAGATGCTCCCGGGATGTCCCCAAGTTCTGGAATGTCCCCAATGTCCCCAATGTCCCTGGGGCTGCTCCCGCTGTCCCTTGGGGACATCGGGGCCATCCCGGAGCTGCTCCCGCGATGTCCCCAAGCCCTGGGATGTCCCCAAGCCCTCAGGTGACATTTGGGGACATTTTTGGTGTTGTGCCGGCCCCAAACTGATCCGGAATTCCCGGGGTGGCGCTGGGGACAATTCCCGGGCTCGCGATGTCGCCGCTGCTGGCACTTTGGGGACAGCGCCGCCGCCCCTCCCCCCCGCGACCTTCACGCCGCTTTTCCAGCTCCGAGAATTCCCAAAAAACCCAAACAAAGGCGGGATCGGCTCCGGAGCCTCGGGATCGGCCCTGGGAGCGGCCCCGCCCCGGCTGCGGGATCAGCTGGGAATTGGGATCAGAGCCGCTTTTCCCGGCTTTTTTCCCACTTTTCCCAGAATTTTCTCCATCTCTTTCCCACTTTTCCAGCCCTCTTCCCACTTTTCCTGGCGTTTTTCCCACTTTTCACAGCACTCTTCCTGTTGTCCCAGCGTTTTTCCCACTTCTCCAGTCCCTATCCCACTTTTCACTATTTTTCCCACTTTTCCTGGCATTTTTCCTGCTTTTCTCATAATTTTCCCATTGCCTGGAGTTTTCCCCTGTTTTCCCCACATTTTTCCCCCTTTCTTGCAGCTTTTTTCCCATTTTTCCAGCCCCGTCCCACTTTTCCAGCTCCCATCCCGCTTTTCCAGCCCTCATCCGTCTTTCCCTGGCATTTTCCCCACATTTTCCCCTCTTTTCCTGGTGCTTTTCCCGGCACTTTTCCCATTTTCCTGGGCTTTTTCTCTGCTTTTTCCCCACTTTTCTGGTGTTTCTCCCACTTTCCCAGGGTTTTTCCCACTTTCCCGGGGTTTTTCCTGCTTTTCCAGCTGTGGGGATCCCAGTGGGGGAGGGGCAGCCATGGCCCCCAACGGCTCCGTGGGATTTCGGGATTCGCCCCTGGAGCCGGGAATTTTCCTGGATGAGGATTTGGGGTCTGACTGGTACATCTATGAATCCACGGAGTCTGCGCCCCACGATGAGTGAGTGGCCTTAAAATGTCCCCAAAATGTCCCCAAAATGTCCCTAAATGTCTCCAAAAGTGTCCCAAGTCATGTCCCCAAAATGTTCCCAAAGTGTCCCCAGAATATCCCCAAAATGTTCCCAAAGTGTCCCAAAAATGTTCCTAACATGTCCCAAATATTTCCCTAAAAGTGGCCCCAAAAAAAACCCCAAACATTCCCCAAAATGGCCCCAAAATATTCCCCAAAATATCCTGAAAACTGTCCCTATAATCTCCCCCCAAAGTCCCTAAAACATCCCCAAAATCGGCCCAAAATGGCCCCAAAATGCCCCTAAAAGAGATCCCAAAACGTCCCCAAAATTGGCCCTAAAAAGTCCCCAAAATGGCCCTAAAATGTCCCCAGAATATGCCTAAAATGTCCCAAAAATATTCCCAAAATATCCCCAAAATTGTCCCCAAAAATGTCCCCAAAATGGCCCCCAAATGGCCCCAAAATATTCCCAGTGTCCCCAAAAATGTCCCCAAAACGTTCCCAAAATGTCCCTGAAAGTGACCCCAAAACATCCCCAAAATTGGCCCCAAAAGGCCTCCGAAACTGGTCCCAAAATATCCCCAGAATACCCCCAAAATCTCCCTAAAATATTCCCAAAATATCCCCAAAAATGTCCCCCAAAATGTCCCCAAAGCATTCCCAGAGTGTCCCCAAGTGTCCCCTCCCTGAGTTTTGGACCCTCTAAAAATCCTGGAATTTTTGCTCATTCCTGGATTTATTCCGGGATTTTTGGCCCTGGAATTTTTGGGGCCGTCCCTGTCACTCCCAGATTTATTCCCATCAAAATCTGGGATTTTTCCCATCTTCCCCAGCCATTTTAGGATTAATCCCACTCAAATCCGGGATTTTTCCATTTTTCCAGCCTTTTTCCCGACGCCATTCCGGAATGCCACCCCACAATCTCTCCCCAGCTGTACCACACCGTCATGGCCCCCATTTCCGTGAGTATCCACCCCAAAATCCCCATCCCCATCCCAAAATTCCCGGAAAAACCCCAATCCCACATCCCCACGTTCCATTCCCATTCATCTTGGATGGGTTTTCCCACCAAAACCATCCCAGAATTCCCGGATTTGTGGGATTTCCCTTCCCTGTGGGACGAGAACTCCGAAATTCCTCCCAAATCATTCCCAGAAAGCTTTTCCATGGATTTACAGGATCTCCATGGGATTCCCATCATTCCCACTATTCCCAGATCTCTTTCCCATGGATTTATGGGATTTCCATGGGGTTCCCATCATTCCCATCATCCCCAGGACCCTTTTCCATGGATTTATGGGGCTTCCATGGGGTTCCCATCATTCCCAGGTCTCTTTCCCATGGATTTATGGGATTTCCATGGGGTTCCCATCATTCCCAGAACCCTTTTCCGTGGAAATGGGGGTCTCCATGAGGATCCCATCATTCCCATAATTCCCAGGTCTCCTTTCCATACATTTATGGGGTTTCTATGGGGTTCCCACCATTCCCATTATTCCCTGGACTCTTTTCCACGGATGTATGGGATTTCCATGGGGTTCCCATCATTCCCAGGTCTCTTTCCCATGGAAATGGGGTCTCCATGGGATTCCCATCATTCCCAGAACCCTTTTCCATGGATCTATGAGGTCTCCATGAGGATCCCATCATTCCCATCATTCCCAGGTCTCTTTCCCATAGATTTATGGGGTTTCTATGGGGTTCCCATCATTCCCATCATTGCCAGGACTCTTTTCCATGGATTTATGGGGTCTCCATGGGGTTCCCAGCACTCCAGGACCCTTTTCCATGGATTTCCATCCCATTCCAGCTGGCTGTGCTCCTGGCTTTGTCCTTCCTGGTCAAGCGCCGCCGGCTCCACCTGAGCTGCTGGAACGGTGTCCCGGGATTGCTCAGGTATGGAATTCCCAAAATCCCACTGATCCTTCCCTGGGAAGGGCTTGGAGTTCCCAAAATCCCCTCCATGGAAATGACTCAGAATTCCAGAATCCCATCCCTACAAAGGGCTCAGAATTCCCAAAATCCCTTCCTGTAGAGGACTTGGAATTACCAAAATTCCTTCCTGAAAAGGACTTGGAATTCCCAAACCCTGCTGATCCCTCCTTAGAAAGGGCTCAGAATTCCCAAAATGCCCTCCATGGAAAGGACTCGTAATTCCCAAAACCCCCTCCCTGGGAATTCCCAAAGTCTCTCCCTGGGAAGACCTCGGTAATCTGAAAATCCCATCCTTGGAGAGGACCCAGAAATCCCAAAACCCATCCTCAGAAACAACTCAGAATTCCTAAATCCCATCCCTGCAAAGGGCTCAGAATTCCTGCAGTCCCTCCCTGGGAAGGAGCAGGAATTCCCAGAGCCCCTCCCTAGGAAGGAGCGGGAATTCCCAAAGTGCCTCTCTGGGAAGGTCTCAGAATTGCCACAGTCCCTCCCTGGAAGGACCAGAATTTCCAAAATCCCCTCCCTGGGAAGGGCTCAGAATTCCTGCAGTCACTCCCTGGGAATGAGCGGGAATTCCCAAAGTCCCATCCCTGGGAAGGGCTCAGAATTCCCAAAGTCCCTCCCTGGAAAGTGCTCAGAATTCCCAAATCCCCACCCTGGAAAGACCTCGGAAATCTGAAAATCCCATCCTTGGAGAGGACCCCGAATTCCCAAAATCCCCTCCCTGGGAACGAGCGGGAATTCCCAGAGTCCCTCCCTGGGAAGGGCTCAGAATTCCCGCAGTCCCTCCCTTGGCATTCCCGACCATTGCAGCCCCGGGAATCTGCTGGAGCAGGACGGGCAGCGCGCCGTGGCCGCGGCGGTGCTGGCGCTGCTCTGCTCCGAGCTCTGCCGGCTGCTGCTGGACCCCGACCCGCTGCCACTGCTGCCACCCACGGCGGGGACACCAACAACGGGGACACCCACGGGGACACCCACGGGGACACCAACGGCGTCACCCGCCACACGTGGTGAGACACGGAGAGCCCACATCACAGCCTGGGGAGGGCTCGGAGTCCCCAAATCCCCACCTGGAAAGGGTTTGGAATACCCAATCCCATCTCTGGGAAGGGCTCGGAATGCCCAAAATCCCCACCTGAGGAGGGCTCGGAGTTCCCAAATCCCATCCTGGGGAGGGCTCGGAGTTCCCAAATCCCCACTCTGGGAAGGGCTCGGAGTTCCCAAATCCCCACTCTGGGAAGGGCTCGGAGTTCTTAAATCCCATCCTGGGGAGGACTTGGAGTTTCCAAATCCCCATCTGGGAAGGGCTCAGAATTCCCAAATCCCCACCTGAGGAGGGCTCGGAGTTCCCAAATTCCCACTCTGGGAAGGGCTCAGAGTTCCCAAATCCCCACCTGAGGAGGACTTGGAGTTCCCAAATCCCCACCCCGCAAAGGGCTCAGAGTTCCCAAAATCCCCACTCTGGGAAGGGCTCGGAGTTCCCAAATCCCATTCTGGGAAGGACTCGGAATTCCAAAATGGCACCCCCGGAACACCCAAAATCCCTCCATGGGAAGGGCTCAGAGTTCCCAAATCCCCATCCCTGGGAAGGGCTGGCTGGGCTGGTGGCAGTGACCCCCTGTCCCCAGGGTGGTGGGAGTCACCCAGGGCGGTGGCAGTGACCCTGTGTCCCCAGGGTGGTGGCAGTGACCTGGGGTGGTGGCAGTGCCTCAGTATTCCTGAGGAGGTAGCAGTGACCACAGGGTGGGGCAGTGACTGGGGCGGTGGCAATGTCCCAGGGTGGTGGCATTGATCCCAGGGTGGTGGCAGTGTCCCAGGGTGGTGGCAGTGATGCGGTATCCCTGGGGTGTTGGCAGTGTCCCCAGGGCGGTGGCATTGACCCCAAGGTGGTGGCAGTGTCCCTGGCATGGTGGCAGTGATGCAGTATCTGTGGGGCAATGGCATTGACCCCAGGGCAGTGGCAATGTCCCAGGGTGGCATGTCCCTCCCCGGTGCCATCAGAGTCCCCCCTGACCCCACGGTGTCACCATGGCAGAGTTCTGGAAGGTTCTGGCCCTGCTCTATTTCCCGGCGCTGTACCTGCCCCTGCTGGCCTGCGCCGGCCCCCGGCACCGCCTGGGCTACGCCGCGGGGACCCTGCTGGCCTGGGGACACTGCGGGGCGCAGGCCTGGCACCGCGCGCAGTGTCCCCTGGCACCCAAGGTGGGTGGCACTGAGGGGATGTGGCGTCCTGGGGTGGCTCTGAGGGGTCTTGGCTCCCTTGGCACCTCCTTGAGTGATCCTGAGGTGGCACGGCTTGCTGGGGTGGCCCTGAAGTGCCATGGCTTCCTTGTCACCTCCTGGGGTGGCCCCGAGGGGTTGTGGCTCCCTTGTCACCTCCTTGAGTGACCCTGAGGTGACACAGCTTGCTGTGGTGGCACTGAGGAGTTGTGGCTCCCTTGTCACCTCCTTGAGTGGCCCCAAGGCCGGGAAAAGGACAGGGAGGTGGCCCAGGGCAGAGGTGGCTCCCTGGAGTGTCCCTGAGGTGCTGTGGCTCCCTGGCCAGCCCCCAGTGTGTCCCTGCAGTGTCCCCTGGCTGGGCTGGTGGCAATGACCCTGTGTCTGTGTCCCCAGTGTGGTGGCAGTGTCCCTGGGGGTGGTGGCAGTGTCCTCTGGGCAGTGGTAGTGTCCCTAGGGTGGTGGCTGTGATGTGGTGCCCCTGGGAGTAGTGGCAGTGTCCCTGGGGGTGGTGGCAGCGTCCTCAGGGCAATGGTGGTGTCCCCAGGGTGGTGGCAGTGATGTGGTGTCCCTGGAGGTAGTGACAGTGTCCTCAGGGTGGTGGCAGTGTTCCTGGGGTGGTGGCAGTGATCCCGTGTCCCCAAGGGTGGTGGCAGTGACCCCGGGCGGTGGCAGTGACCCCGTGTCCCCAAGGGTGGTGGCAGTGACCCCGGGCAGTGGCAGTGACCCCGTGTCCCCAGGGTGGTGGCAGTGACCCCGTGTCCCCGTGCAGATCCATCGGCTGTACTCGCTGCTGTCCCATGTCCCCGCGCTGCTGTCCCTGTCCCTGCTCAGCCTCTGGTACCCGGCACAGCTCCTGCGCAGCATCCGGAACGGGGACAGCCCCGAGCCACGGGTACGGACACGGGAACTCGGGATTGGGATTGGGATTGGGATTGGGATTGGGATTGGGGTCAGGATCGGGATCAGGATTGGGATTGGGATCAGGATTGAAATCAGGATTGGGATCGGGATGGGAATGAGGACCGGAACTGGGACCAGGATCAGGATCAGAATTGGGATCAGGATCAGGATTGAGAGCCTGATTGGGGTCGGGGTCAGGATCAGGATCACGATTAGTATTGAACCTGATAGGGATCAGGACTGGGATCAAGACCGGGATCTCTGTGTACTGCCCTCCCAACTCTGCTGCTGGGGGTTCTCCATTGCTATCCTGGCATTGGTTTTGGGATTGGAATTGGGATCGGGATTGGAATCTCCATATGTTCCCCTCCCCCTGCTGTGGGTTCTCCATTACTTTCCTGGAACTGCATTTGGGATTGGGATCGGGATCTCCACATGTTCCCCTCGCCCTGCTGGGGTTCTCCGTTGCTGTCCCAGCACCAGCAGCGGGGTCGGGAAATTCCTCTGGGATAAATCCCTTACACAAGAGGCTCCCGCCATCAATGGCTCCGTTCAGGCCGGCTCCAGGCTCTCCTCATTTTCCCAGATAATCCCCAGAGCTCAGAGCTTGGAGCTTTGTAGGGAAGAGAGGAGGGAAAAGCGGGAAAGGCCTGAGGTGACCCCTCATGGGGGAGTGAGGGATCCCACAAGGGTTTGGGAATAAGATCCCACTTTATTCTCGCTTTACCGTACAACATTCCGTATGCTGGCCGGGGCTTGGGAATTCCTGTTGGGATATGCCCGGGATGAGGAGGTGGCCAGGGCAGCTCTGCCATCCCAAATCCATCCGTTATCCTCAGATATCCGGGAAAAGCTATTACAGGAAGTACCTCAAGGCCCTGCTGTCCAAGCGGGACCGGAAAGGGAGGTAAGGATGGGAATTCCCATTCCCAGCAAATCCCATTCCTGGCAAATCCCATTGCCAGCAATTCCCATTCCCCAAGGTGGGGAATGTCACCCTCTCCCACCTCCCGCAGCTCCGTCAAGATTGATGAGAGCCTCGGCTCCCGGATCCGCTCCTACCTGCTCTCCTACATCTACATTCCCGAGGAAGGTGAGCACCTGGAAAATTCCATGGAATCTGGGAACGGTTGGGGTTGGGATTTATGGATCAGCCAGGCCATTCCCAAAATCCTGGGTTGCTCAAAACTCTGTCCAACCTGGCCTGGCTTGCAGCCCGAATCCAGCTGTGCTTGGGGTATGGATCCACAAATCCATGGAAAAGGGGTCCTAGGAGTGATGGGAATCCTAAGGAGACCCCATAAATCCATGGAATTATGGGAAACCCATGGAGGCCCCATAAATCCATGGAAAAGAGACCTGGAATGATGGGAACACCATGAAGGCCCCATCTCCATGGAAAAGTGGTCCTGGGAAAGATGGGATCTTCATGGAGGCCCCATAAATCCATGGTAGTGATGGGATTCTCATGGAGAACTCATAAATCCATGGAAAAGTGGTCCTGGGAGTGATGGAATCCTCATGGAAGCCCCATAAATCCACAGAAGGGAATTGTCCTGCACGGAGGGGGTGAAATCCTGGGAATGCAGAGCCATTCCCATCCATGAAGGGGGCAGGGAATATCCCAAGTTTCCATGGGAAAGCAGGATGGACCCATCCGTCCATTCCCGACTCTCCATCCCAGCAGGAATTCCCTGTGGAAATCCCATTCCAAAGGGTGTTCCCTTCGCACCCTGATCCTGCTCCACCACCCCAAATTCCCAATTTTCCCTCCAGGATTCCGGATCCCGCTGAAGCTGGTGGTATCTGTCACTGTGGCCGTTATCGCCGTCTACCAGGTGACATTCCCAGAGGATCCTGCGGGATCCCACCCAGGAATGGCATTACAATTCCTTCTGGAATTCCACACTCACGTAAATCCCAAAATCCTGTAGGATCCCATCTGTAAATCCCTAAATCCCAGAATTCTGTGGGATCCCAGCCATAAATCCCTAAATCCCGTGGGATCCCAGCTGTAAAACCCAAAATACCGTATGATTTGAGCTGTAAATCCTGCGGGATCCCAGCTGTAAATCCTGAAATCCTGTGGGATCTGAGCATTAAATCCCAAAATCCCACAGGATGGGAGCTGTAAATCCCAAAATCCCACATGATTTGAGCCATATATCCCACAGGATCCAAGCCTTAAATCCCATGGGATCTGAGCCATAAATCCTGAAATCCTGTGGGATCCGAAACTTAAATCCCATGGGATCTGAGCCATAAATCCTGAAATCCTGTGAGATCCGAGCCTTAAATCCCAAAATCCCATGGGAATTGACCTGTAAATCCCACGGAATCTGAGCCATAAATACCAAAACCCTGTGGGATCTGAGCCTTAGATCCCGTGGGATCTGAGCCATAAATCCTGAAATGTCGCGGGATCTGAGTCATAAATCCTGAAATTTAATGGGAGCTGAGCCATAAATCCCGAAATCCCGCGGGATCCGGGCCGGAGCTGAGGAGTCCCCCTGTCCCGCAGATGGCCGTGCTGCTGCTGGTGGCCGTGGTGCCCGCGCTGCGCATTATCCGGGCGGGAATGACCAAGGACGTGGTGGTGCTGCTGGTGCAGTTCGGG
Source organism: Arremon aurantiirostris (assembly GCA_035583995.1). Classification (NCBI taxonomy): domain Eukaryota; kingdom Metazoa; phylum Chordata; class Aves; order Passeriformes; family Passerellidae; genus Arremon; species Arremon aurantiirostris. The sequence goes on along the minus strand of JAXCLO010000022.1, from coordinate 20,942,426 downwards.
CTCGTGCCCTCGCAGGGCGCGGCCGTGCCCGGGGACCTGGAGCAGGAGCTGCGCACGGCGCGGCACTTCCTGTGGGCGCTGGAAGGTGGAGCCGCATCCCGAACCCGATCCTGATCCCGATCACCATCCCAATCATGATCACAATCCCGATCACGATCCAGATCCCAATCCCGATCCCAATCCCAAGCCGGATCCCAATCTTGATCCCAATCTAGATCCCAATCCTGATCACGATCCCGATCATGATCCCCATCACGATCACAATCATGATCCCAGTCCCAATCCAGATCACGATCCCAATCCCAATCACTATCCCAATCCTGATCTCGGTCCCAGTCCAGATCCTAATTGGGATCCCGATCCTAATCTGGATCCCAATCTCAATCCCAGTCCCAATCCAAATCCCAATCCCATTCCCAGTCGCAATCCAGATCCCGATCCAAATTCCAATCCCAATCCTGATCCCGATCCTAATACCAATCCCGACCCCAATCCTGATCCCAATCCGGATCCCAATCCTGATCCCAACCCAGATCCCGATCCCAATCCCATTCCCAATCCAGATCCCCATCCCCATCCCTATCCCAGCTGAATCAATGCTCCAGAAGGGATTCCAGAGGAATTTCCTGAGTGTTCCCCGCATGGAGGATGGGATTGGGTGGATTCCAGAGGGATTTCCAGAGGATTCCTGCCCCAGAGAACAGGATGGGGCAGATTCCAGATGGACTTCCAGAAGATTCCCTGTCCAGAGGATGGGACAGGGAGGATTCCAGAGGGATTGCGGAGGATTCCCTACCTGGAGGATGAGATAGGGCAAATTCCAGGGGATTTTGAGAGGATTCCTCACCTGTAGGATGGGATGAGGTGGATTCCAGGGGCATTTCCAGAACATTCCCCACCCATAGGATGGGATTGGGTGGATTCCAGAAGGATTTTGGGAGGATGGGATGTGGAGGATTCCAGGGGGATGTGGGGAAGATTCCTGGCCCAGGGGATGGGATGGGGCTGAATCCAGGGGGATTTTGGGAATGGATGGCAGGGATTGGGTGGATTCCAGCGGGATTTCGGGAGCAGCTGGCAGGGATGGGGCTGTGCCAGGCTGGCACGTGCCAAGGCGGGAAGAGACTCCGGGAAAAGCCGTTGGGAAGAGCCAGAGGGAAGAGCTGGCGGCAGATGCTCCAGGCTTGGAAATGTGCTGGAAGTGAACAGATGGGCCTGGATCCCTGGAGAGTGGAAATCCTTGGATGGGGGATGAGGGAAAAGCAGGGAAGAAGGAAGAAAAGGGATCAGGGAATTCCAGGGATCGGGGAATTTCAGGGATCAAGGAATTCTAGGGATCAGGGAGTAGCAGGGATCAGGGAATTTCAGGGATCGGGGAATTTCAGAGATGAGGGGATGGGGATGAAGGAATAGCAGGGCTGAGGGAATTTCAAGGATGAGAGAATTCCCAGGATAAAGGAATTTCAGGGATCAGGGAATTCCAGGGATAAAGAAAGAGCAGGGATACCCCGCTCCTTCCTTGGGATCCCACCAGCTCCAGGGAGGATTTTTGGGGCTTTTCCTGGATCCGCAAACCTCTCTCATCCCATTTCTTCCCTCTCCCCTCTTTCCCGCAGATCCTCTTTCCCAATACCCCCATCCCAGCTCACTCCAGGGATTTTCCTGGATTTCCCTTCTCCTTTTCCTTCGCTCTGTCCTGTCCATCCCCCCATGGGAGCTGAAGGTGGGAGTGACAATAGGGGAAACTGAGGCGCAATGCGAATCCCAATGTTTCTGTCCCCATCCCCATGGCGCAATTCCCAGCAAAACCCTGCTCCCGGAATTATTCCCGATCCCAAATCCAGGAATTTTTCCCATTTTTCCGCAGTGTGCTACATCTGCTCGCTGGTGCTGTGCTGCCTGCTCACCTGCGTCATGCTGCTCCGGAGTCTGGGCATGCACAGGTGGGGCCGCTCCCGGCATTCCCAGCCCCAGGATTACCATTCCCAATATTCCTGTTCCCAATATGCCCATTCCTGATATTCCATTCCCAGTATTTCTATTCCCAATATCCCCAGTCCCATTACTGATACCCCCATTCCCAATATTCCCTTTCCTAATGTTCCCATCCCCATTCCCAGTGTTCCCATCCCCATTCCCAGTGTCCCGTCCCCATTCCTGATGTCCCCATGCCCATTCCCAAAGTCCCTGGCCCCATTCTCAATATTCCCATCATCATTCCCAATGTTCCCATTCCTGATATCCTCATCCCCATTTCTGATATTCCCAGCCCCATTCCCAATGTTCCCAGGCCCATTCCCTATATCCCTGCCCCCTTTCCCAATGTTCCCATTCCCAATGTCTCCATCCCCATTCCTGGTGTTCCCATCCCCATTCCCAATATTCTCATCCCCATTCCTGATGTCCCCATGCTCATTCCCAATGTCCCTGGCCCCATTCTTAATATTCCCATCATCATTCCCAATGTTCCCATTCCTGATTCCCAATGTTCCAATCCCCATTCCTGATGTTCCAGGCCCATCCCCAATATCCCTGCCCCCATTCCTGATGTCCCCATCCCCATTTGCGATGTCCCCATTCCAATTCCCAATGTTCCCATCCCCATTCCCAATATCCCCATACCCAATGTCCCCATCCCCGTTCCCAATGACCCTGGCTGCATTCCCAATGTTTCCATCTCCATTCCTGATATTCCCATTCCCAATATTCCCAACCCCATTCCCAATGTCCCTGCCCCCATTCCCAATGTTCCTATTTCCAATATTCCCATCATAATTCCCAATGTTCCCAGCCCCATTCCTGATGTCCCTGTCCCCTTCCCCAATGTCCTCATTCCCAATGTCCCTGTCCCCATTCCCAGTGTTCCCAACCCCTTTCCCAATGTTCCTATTCCCAATATCCCCATTCCCAATGTCCAATGTTCCTGCCCCCATTCCCGACGTCCCCACCCCCATTCGCGATGTCCCCATTCCAATTCCCAGTGTCCCCACCACCATTCCCAATGTCCCCATGCCCATTCCCAGTGTTCCCAACCCCTTTCCCTATGTTCCTATTCCCGATATCCCCATTCCCGATGTCCCCACCCCCATTCCCGATATCCCCGCCTCCATTCCCAATGTCCCCACCTCCATTCCTAATGTTCCCATTCCTGATGTCCCTGTCCCCATTCCTGATACCCCCATCCTCATTCCCAATGTCCCTGGCCCCATTTTGTGTTCCCAACCCCATTCCCAATGTTCCTATATCCAATATCCCCATTCGCAATGTCCCCACCCCTATTCCTGATGTCCCTGCCCCCATTCCCGATATCCCTGTCCCCATTCCCGGGCCGGGATCAATCCGGGCCATTTTCCCTCCAGGTCCAACCTGCGGGCGCTGTACCAGGGTGCCGTGCTGGATGTGTTTTCCAAGGCCCACATCCTACGGCCTTCCCGGGAATCCCTCGTCTGCTGGATGGCCTTCTCCAGCTTCCAGGCAGCCTTCGCCTGCCTGGGTAACGGGAATTTGGGATCACGGCATGGAGATCCTGATTTTCCTAAGGATTAAGCAGCAATTCCCCATTTTTGCCCCTTTTCCAAGAGGGTTTTTCACCCCTTTTCCTCAAATGGAATCTGGCGGGTTTTGGGAGCATGGGATGATTGGGAATTGGGAAAAACTGGAAAAATAATGGGAATAATTGGGTTGGGAATTCAAAGAGGAAGAAGGAGTGAAATGATGTCTAGGTAATGGGATTTTGGGATCACGGCATGGAGATCCCAATTTTATTAAGGATTAAGCAGCAATTCCCTGTTTTCGCCCCTTTTCCAAGAGGGTTTTTAGTCCCCTTTCCTCAAATGGAATCTGACAGGTTTTGGGAACACCGGATGGTTGGGAATTGGGAGAAACTGGAAAAATAATTGAGAAAACTGCAAAAAAAAATCAGAAAAATTGGGTTGGGAATTCAAAGAGAAGGAAGGGTAGGGATGATATCTGGGTAATGGGATTTTGGGATCACAACATGGGGATCCCAATTTTCTTAAGGATTAAGCAGCAGTTCCCAGAAGGGTTTTTAGGTCCCTTTCCTCAAACAGAATCTGGCGGGTTTTGGGAACACCAGATGGTTGGGAATCAGGAAAAACTAGAAAAATTCTTGGAAAAATTGAGTTGGGAATTCAAAGAGGAGGAAGGGGTTGGATGGTTCCTGGGTTTGGCTCGATCCCAAATATTTGGGTGGGAAAAGCTGTGGAAGCCTCTGGTCCTCAATGCATTCTGGGGTCTCCTCATCCCCATCCCAACCTGGATCATCCTGGGAATGGGGAGGGGATCCCAAAAAGAGGGGAAATCTTCATTCCACCCCCAGGAATTGTAGGGACAACCCCTTGAGAATGCAGACCTGGTTTTGGGGACTGGTGGGGTTTTTATGGGATTGTCGGGAAAACCCTGTGCAGGGATCTGGGGAATGAGAGCTGTTTTTCCATCCCAGATTCCCGCTCCGTGTTCCCATTCCAGGTCTCCTGATCCAGCAGGTGATTTTCTTCCTCTGCTTCGTGGCCTTCACCTTCCTGGTGGTGATCCCGCTCCAGCTGGGCACCAGCTCCCCGCTCTTCGGGATCATCCGGAACATGTGGTGAGCTGGGAAGGGTTGGAAACCCCAAGGAATGGCCCAGGATGGGTTTGGGATGTTCCTTGTGGGGTTTTTCCAACCCCGCTGGGGGTTTCTGTTGCGTGGGGTGGTGCCTTGGGACATTCCCGGTGCCTTAGGACATTCCCAGTGTTTTGGGACACTCTTGGTGTCCATCCCACTCTTTGGGATCATCCGGAACATGTGGTGAGCTGGGAAGGGCTGGAAATCCTAAGGAATGGTCCTGGATGGATTTGGGATACTCCATTTGGGGTTTTCCCAACACCACTGGAAGCTTCGGCCCGTGGCGGTGTTTTGGGACATTCCTGGTATTTTGGGACTTTCCTGTTGATTTGGGGCATTCCCGGTGTTTTGGGACATTCCCGGTGTCCATCCTCCTCTTCAGGATGATCCAGAACATGTGGTGATCCCTTGGAAAGGGTGGAAAACCCCAAGGAATGGTCCTGGATAGGTTTGGGAGGCTCCATGTGGGGTTTTTCCAACACCACTGGGGGTTCCTGGTCGTGACAGTGTTTTGGGACATTCCCAGTGTTTTGGGGCATTCCTGGTGTTTTGGGACATTCCCAGTGTCCATCCCGCCCTTCCAGGCCCTTCTGGCTGACCCTGGTGGTGGCCGTGCTCGTGCAGCATCTCCTGGCCCATTTCCAGTTCCTGGAGCAGCTTTCCCTGCAGAAGGAGATCACCAACAGGTACCGGGACACCGCCATCGTCCCCCATTGTCCCCAGTTGTCCCCAGTTGTCCTCAGCATGGGTTTAGCAAGAATTCCAGGCTCCCACGGAGGTTTTTCCAGATGTTCTGGCGTGGATTTTGGTGGGGTAACGCTGGCGAGGGTGGCCCGGCTCCACTGGCCCCGTTTCCAGATCCCTCGGGATAGGCCGGCTGGGGTCGGTCACCACTGGCAGATGTCCCCCACTCAGGGATGGTGTCACCACCCGTGACCAAGGTGACAGAGGGACACAACTGTCCTGTGCCACCTCCGACAGGGCAGAAATGTCCTCCTGGAGTCCATCCCAGGCTACCAGCAGATGTCCCTCACTCCCATGTGGTGTCACCATCAAAGACTGGGGTGACAGAGGGAACCAGGTGTCCTCCTGGTGTGGCAGTGAGGCTCTCCTGAAGCTGGTTTCCATCGCGGGCCACCAGCAGATGTCCCTCTCTCTGAGGTGGTGACACCACCCAAGACCATGGTGACAGAGGGACCCAGGTCTCCTGTGCCATCCCTGGCAGGGCACAGAGGCTCTCCTGGGGCCAGTGTCCATCCCAAACCACTGGCAGATGTCCCTCACTCGGGGATGGAGCCACCATCTGAGACTGGGGTGACAGAGGGACCCAGGTGTCCTCCTGGCAGGTCAGTGAGGCTCTCCTGGCACTGGTGGCCTCCATCCCAAAATCCCATCCCCTCATTTTGGCCAGTTCCTCACTCTCCAAGGAGCTCCTGATGGTTCTCCAGGAGCCTGGGAGGGCGTTGGCTTCTCCCAGCGGGATGGAGCCACCTGGGCTGGACACAGGCAGGGCTGGGAGGTTTGAGGTGGCCGGAGTTCTCCTGGAAGGGCCATCCCGGGGGTCTGTGCGTCCTGCAGGCGTGCACTGTACATCGTCACCTTCCTGCTCTTCCCCACCAACGTCCTGGTGGGCTCCATGGCCGCGGTGTGGCGCATGGTCATCTCCGGCCTCTACAACGCCGTCCACTTCTGCCGGCTGGACATCAGCCTGCTGCACCGCGGCGTGGAGACCTTCGACCCAGGTGGGACCACGAGAGGTCACCGTGCCACCACAGGGGGTTGGGATGGGGGCCCAGAGCTGCTGGGATTGAGAGTGACCCCAAATGTTGGGAGTGGGACACCTGGAGCAGATAGCTTCTCCTGATTCATGCTTTTTGTCCCAAAAAAAATGAGTGGTGACCTTGGAGCTTCACCAGTGGTCACCTCATGTCCTGGGATAAAGAAGAAGGGACCTCCACATTTTTCCTGTGGGATTGAGGGTGGCTTGGAAACGGGATGATGGCAGCAGGTGGCTTCTCCTGATTCCTGCTTGGTCCTGCTCTTTGATCGCAAAAAATGGGGGATGATCTTTGGGGTTCCACCAGTGGTTACCTCATGTCTCGGGATAAAGGAGGGGGGACCTCAGGGGACCTCAGGGGACCTCCGGCCTTCCTCTGATCTTCCTGCTGGGATTGAGGGTGGTTTCAGAGCATTGGGAATGGAACACCTGGAGCAGGTGGTGCCACGTGGGTCCTGCTATTTTTGCCCCAAAAAACGGGATGAGCTGTGGGGTTTCCCCTCATCTCCTGCGATAAAGGAGAGGAGACCTCAGGGGAGCTCAGACTGGCCCCAGCTTTTCCTGCCAGGATTGTGAAGAGTGGAGACCAGAGCTGGATCCATCCCTGGTCTCTGGGGTGGGAATGGGGCGTGCTGTCCCCAGTGAGGGCGCGGTGTCCCCACAGGGTACCGCACCTACTGCCACTACCTGCGGGTGGAGGTCAGCCAGTGCCACCCGCTGCTGAAGGCCTTCTGCTTCCTGCTGCTCCAGCCCAGCCGGCCCGAGCCAACGGCACCGCCCCGGGACACCCAGCTGGAGGAAGGTGGGACCTGGGGACACCGGGGGATCGGGGGAAGGGACAGGAGAGTGACCTGTGGGTGGCACCTCGGGTTGGTGGGGGGACATCCATCCATCCATCCGTCCATGCATGGATCCATGGATCCATGGATCCATCCATCCATCCATCCATCCATCCATCCATCCATCATCCATCCATCCATCCATCCATGGATTCATCCATCCATCCATCCATCCATCCATCCATCCATCCATCCATAGACTGATCCCGCTCCAGGGTAGGGATGGGGCTCTTTGGGGTGTGGTGGGATCTTGGTGGCTCCAGGAAAATGCAGCTGGGGCTGGAATCTGGGAATCCTGCAACACTTTGGGTTGGAAGGGCCCTTAAAGCCCATCCAGGGACACCTCCCACTATCCCAGGCTGCTCCAAACCCCATCCAACGTTTCCTCGGGCACTTTGAGCATCCTGGGGTAACCACAGCTCCTCTGGGAATTCTATCCCAGCCAGGAATTCCATCCCAATCTCCCCTTTCCCAGCAGGAATCCATCCCTCTGCACCTCATCCCAACCCCTCTCCTGCTCTCCTGGTGCTTTTCCAGGCCCTGAATCCTCTCCCTGCTGCTCCCATCTCCTTCCAGGCCTCCAGCTGATGCATCCCAAGCCCCCGGCTCCGGGAAGGGCGCGGAGCCGGCGGATCCGGGCGCGCTGGTGGGTGGCCTACACGCTCCTGCACAACCCCTCGCTGACCGCTTCCCGAAAAACCGCGCTGGCCGATCCCGCGGCCAATGGCGCCCAGCTCGGCGTTCCCAGGCCCTGAATTCCTGGGAATCCCATCCCATCTTCCATCTCCCATCCCTGAATTTCAGGCGCTTCCCACGCGCCCTATCCCAGCCTCCAGACTCTCTCCGAGGGTTTATCCCTAAATCTGTGCTGAGCTACTCCCGAGCTCCAGAGGTGACGTCTCTAAGCCCAGCCTGGATGGAGCTGAGCCAAGGAAAATGCTCCCAGTATCCCAAAAATATTTTGGGATTCACTCCTGCAGCCAGCCCGGTTCTCAGCTGCTTTTCCAGCATGGGACAATTCCCAGGGAACTGGAAGAGGAGCTCGGAGGGATTCCCAGCCAGCCAAAGGAATTCTCAACCACCAGGAATTACCCTGGGAACTCCACGTGGGAGAAAATTCCCATTCCCGGCTTCTCCCTTCCTGATCCCGGCTCCATTTGGGCTCCACATCCACTCCCGGGACGTTTTTTCCCCTGATTTTTGAAGGATCAAATCCCACCCTGCTCCCCGTCCTCTTCCATTCCTGGTTTTGTGGTGACCCCGGGGTTTTCCAGGGCTGGGATCCATGGAAAACCTTGCTGGGAAGTGTGGGGGAAGGAGAATAAATGGATACCTCATTCCTACTCCTAGGATGTGCAGTTTTCCTTGGATATTCCCCCTTCCAGCAGGGTTTGGGACCACCCTAGCCCCGAATCCAGGGAATGGTTGGGATGACCTCGCCCAGCAGAGATTTCAGGGATCTGATCCATGATCCCACTTTAGGGCAGTTTTATGGGAAAATCGCTCTCTTCACATTCCCAAAACTTTGGGAAGGGCGGGAATGGGAACGGGGAATTTTGGAGATAAAACCCCATAGGGATGGCAATGAGATGGTGCTGGATCACCTCTTCCTGCTCTTAAATCCGAGAATTTCCAACTTTTTGGGCTGGAATGAGCAGGCCCCTGGTGGATCCCAAACACTCCAGGATTCCCTTGGGAATTCTCAACCCACCCCGCATGGAGATGCCGGATCATGCTGGGACGTCCTTGGAAGTGGCCAGAGCTGCTCTCTGCAGGATCCCAGGGACCCCATTCCCTCCCTCTGGAATGTTCCCAGCAGCCTCAGGACGGTTTGGGGGCACTGGGGGTGATTCCCATGCTTTGGGGTTTCCTTGGAGCATCTCCTCCCTTTTCCCAGGATTCCCTCCCAGCCCATCCCAACCCCTGCAGCTCCAAGGACAACCTAAAAACCCTTTAGAAAATCCCTTTAAAAATCCCTTTAAAATCCCTTTAAAAATCCCAAGTATCTCCAAAATCTCTTTTAAAAAAATCCCAAAAATCTCTAAAATCCATTTTAAAATCCCTAAAATCTGTGGCAGCTCCTTGCTACGGGCGGGGCTGAATTTTGGGATCGGTTTCTACAGCCCCACCCAAGGCTCCCTGGAGATCCATGGAATTTGTGTGGTTTTCGGGATAGCAGCAGTGCCCTGGGCGGGCTTTGGGAATTTCTTCCTCTTCCTGTTGCTTCCCGGCTCGTCTGGAAACCCCAAATCCGCATCCTCACCTCTCCCATCCCAGCTGGAATTTCAGGAATAATCCTGGATCTTGCTTTTCCCAGGGATAAAATGGAGTTTAAAAGTCAGATCATGTGAAATGAACCCAAAACTTCCATTGGGGTCATAGTTTTTATCCCACAGTGGGGAAAATTTGTGGGAATCCAGGAGCTTTCCCTAAAATCCCTCTGGATAAGGAATTTTGGTGCTGGAGAGATCCAGGCGCTGTTTTTGGGGTCACTTCCATTCCCAGGCTGCTGCAGGGGGACATTTTGGGGTATCCCAGGATTTTGGGGATTTGGGGTAGAGGGGGAACAGGGCAATTGGGGGGATCTTGGGATACTCCAGAATTGGGAAGGATTTGGGGATTCTCAAGCACTGGGAAGGATTTGGGATAGCTGGGAATGACAGAAGTGTCCCCTGATCCAGGAGGGTTGGGGACAATCTGGGGGAGCCCCGGAGCCGCCATCTCAGGGAATTTTGGGATTTTAGGATGCACAGACCAAGCGAAGCCCAGCTGGTTTAGATAAAAAAAAAAAAGGAGTTTATTAAAGGTGTTTATAAAAAAGTAATTATTAATTCAAGGTATTTATTAAAATTGTTTCCTTATTACAGGTGTTTATGATGGGTATTTCTTAATTAAAGGCATTAATTAAAGGCATTTATTGCTGTCCCTACAGGGCGTTACAAGGCCAGGGGGCTGCAGGGTGTGCCCAGATCCCACTGGGAATTCCGGTGCTGTTTCCCAGTCTGGGGGCCATGGACATTCCCAAAATCCCCCGAGGGTTTCCCGGAACACCTGGAGAAGGAATATTTGTCCCGCCAGGAATTCTGGAGCACTCGGGGAATGTTTATGGCTTCAAGGCAGCTCGGCTTTTCTGCTGTTCCCAATCTTTCCCCCATTCCCACTGGGAACATTTTGGGAATCTTTGGCTCAAGCCTGGTGGGTCCAGCCCAGACGGGGTTTTGGGATGGTGGTCAGGGGGTTTTTGGGATTCCTGCAGCATTCCAAGGCCTTGGAAGCCCTCAGAATGCTCCTACAGGGATAAAACCAGTGAATTTCTTCCCAATCCAAGGCTGTGGGTCCAACCCAATCCTCTGTCCCATCTGTGTCCCCCAGGACCCATTTCCAGGGATTTTATCCTTGGATCCCTCCCCAGTGGCAGCCGTGGTGGCTCTGGGGTGGGATTGTCACCACTGTCACCTCCTGTGGCCACCTCAGATCTGGGCAGGGAGAAAAGCGGGAAGTGGGGACAGCCAGGAATTGGTGGCAGATCCCGGCTGGATCCGGGCTGGATCCTCCCCACGTTCCCTGAGTTCCTCCAGGAACGGGAATGGCAAGGGCTGGACCACCCACCCCTGTGGTGGCCCCGTGGGGCTCCGGAGCGCTCCCGGATGCCAGAAGCTCAGCAAAGGCACTACGAGAGGAAAAACTACGGAAAAATCGGGAATCCCGAGGCGCCGCTCGCCCTTCACCAGAGCAGCAGCCCCAGAGCCAGCAGCAGAATTCCCAGGCGGAATTCCCGCGCTCCCGCTCCGCTCCGGGCCTGGCCGGCCACGCGGTAGACGATGACCAACTTCTCGCCCATGCCGGAGGGGTCCAGCTCGTCGCCCTTGGCGCAGCTGTGCCCGCCATGGTGCCCGGCCTGGGGGTCATCGCGGGGCAACTCCTCGGCCGGGTTGGCCGAGCCGGCCAGCGCCACGTTGACGGACACGTCCCTTGTCCCCACGTCGTTGACCGCCACGCAGGTGTAGGTGCCCTCGTCCTCCTTGCCGAAGTCGGGGATGGCCATGGTGCCGTTCTTGAAGGCCAGGAAGCGCTGCCGGCCCGCCTTGGCGCCGCCGTCCCGCGCCACCGTGGGCCCGTGGATGTCCACGCGGCGCTTGGCTGTGCGGATCTGCCAGCGGATCTCCGGCGGCGGGCTGCCGGCCACGCTGCAGTGCAGGGTCAGCGTCAGCCCATCCCGGGGTCCGGCCGCAGCCGGGCCGGACAGGTAGGTGAGCTGGGCCGAGGGCGGCACGCAGAGCGCGCCGGGGATGTCGGTGACCGGCCGGCCCCGCAGCCGCGCCGGCGCGGCGCACAGCGTGGAGCCGGCCCTGGAGAGCACCACCGAGGTGTCGTGCGCCCACTCCTTGAGCCAGAAGAGCTTGCAGGAGCAGTTGAAGGGGTTGTGGAAGAGCTGCAGCTGGGCCAGCGCCGGCAGCCCCTCGAAGGTGCCGCGGGCCAGCGTGGCCAGCTCGTTGTCGTTGAGCCAGAGCGAGCGCAGCTCCCGCAGCCCGGCCAGCGCGCCCTGGGGCACGGTGACCAGCCGGTTGTTGCTGAGCTTGAGGATCTGCAGCGCGCTGAGGTTGCGCAGGTCCTGCCAGGGGAAATCCGCCAGCCGGTTGTGGCTCAGGTCCAGGTTCTTGAGTTGCGGCAGGGCCGCGAAGGTGCCGGGCTCCACCGAGGAGATGTGGTTGTAGCCCAGCCACAGCGACTGCAGCTCGGGCACCTCGGCCAGCGAGGCGCGGCCCAGGCGGCCCAGGCGGTTGGCGGAGAGCGTGAGGATGGTGACATTCGGGGACAGGCCCCGCGGGACGTCCCGCAGCTCGCGGTAGGCGCACTCGGCCAGCAGCCGCCCGTTCTTCTTGGTGGAGCAGGAGCACGGCGTGGGACAGGCCAGGCCTGGGGACAGGAGGGTCACCAGCGCCAGGACGCCCAGCAGAGGCCTCATCCTCGCGTCCTGCCGGGACAGAGAGGGAATGAGCCCGGCCAAACAGCCGGGATAGGAAACAACTCCAGCTGGCAAAAGCGGTTTGGGAGATTCCCAAAATCCTGGCCCCTCTCCCCCTCGAACTCGTCCTTCCCCCTCTGGAAAACCTTTTCCGGGTTTGGGATGAAACGCTGTTTGGGATGAGGAGCGGGAGCGGGGGGTTCCGGGTTCCTCCCGCTGAGCTGAGGAGGAACAGAGCCACCGCAGCTCTTTCCCAACCAGCCTTCCCATAAATCATGGAATTTTCGGGATTTCCAGCGGGTTCGCTGACTGTGTCATGGAAAAAACCCGGCGCCTTCTCTCAGCCAGGGGCTGTGGGGTCCCCGCGGCAGCTGGAATTCTTGGGAAGGGAATTTTTCCCGACTTAACTCCTCATTCCCCTCTCGGTGACTTTTCCAGGGCGCTCCAGAGGTTCGTTCCCGCTCCGAATTCCCGGCAGCTGGCAGCCAGACCCCTTTGTCTGAGCCTCGCAGGCCAATTCCCCTGCCCTCCATTCCCAGCCCTGCCATTCCCGGTGGGAATTTCTCGGGAATAAACCCCAGCGGGATCTCAGGGGTGCCAAAGGCGCCCCGCTGGCTTTGGGGGAGCTCCAGGTGACATTTTGGGGTGCCCAGGGAGGGAGAGACCCCATCTACCGGGAACTGGGGAGGGCAATCCCGGGATTTTGTCCCTCCTGGAGCTGCGGGTGTCATCCCACCCCTTTTCCAGAGCCCCCCGGGGCTCCCCCGCCGCCTCCCGGCGCATTCCAGAGCCCTGAATAACCGCCCTGCCTCCTTCCTTCCCTCCTTTCCCGGAGTTTGTTCCCGACTTTTTCCCCCTTTTCCCCCTCTCCAGCCCCGCTCCCCGGGCCCGCGCCCCAGCCCCGTCACCGCCGGTGGAGCCCCGGTGTCCCCGCTCCGCTGGACTCGGTCCCGCCGCTCCCGGGCCCTCCTCGGCTTCTCCTCCTCCTCCTCCTCCTCCTCCTCCTCCTGCTGCTCCTCCCGGCCCGTCCCCTCCCCGTCCCCCGGGCGCGGATTGTTTTCCATGGCACCGACCCGCGGGGCCCGTCCTCGGCTCCGCCAAAATCCCCTAAAACCCATTAGCACAAACCCCTGAGCCCAAAATCCCTTAAAAAACCATCACCCCAATTCCCTGCCCCCCAAAATCCCCTAAAACCCGTTAGCACACACCCCTGAGCCCAAAATCCCTTAAAAAACAGTGACTCCAAACCCCGGCCCCCCAAAATCCAGC
>JAXCLO010000022.1:20889431-20905147 GCA_035583995.1 Arremon aurantiirostris | reverse complement strand
TTTTTTTGTTACGGGGTTTTTTTGGGGGTTTTCGGGGGGCATTGGAAATTTTGGGGCTTTTTTGTTTTGTTTTGGGTTTTTTTAGGTTTTGGGAGTTTTTTTAGGGGGCATTGGAATTTTTTGGGTTTTTTTTTTTGTTTTGGGAGTTTTTAGGATTTTGGGGGTTTTTTGGGGGTTGTGGGGTTTTGGGGGGAGTGGTTGGTTTTTTGGGGTTTTGGAGGGGTTGGGGGTTTTTTGGTGTTTTGGGGGGGTTTTTAGGTTTTTTGCTGTTTTGGGGTTTTTTTTAGGTTTTTTGGGGGGAGTTGGGATTTTTTGGAGTTTTGTTTTGTTTTGGGGCTTTTTTGGGTTTTGGGGTTTTTTTGGGGGGCATGGGAATTTTTTGGGTTTTTTTTTTGTTTGTTTTGGGGCTTTTTTGGGTTTGGGGTTTTTTTGGGGTTTTTTTGATTTTTTGGGGGCTCTTTTGGGATTCTTCCCTTTGGAGGTTTTTTGGGGATTTTTTTGGGTTTTTTGGGCTTCTTTTGGGCTTCTTTTGCGGTATTTTTTGGGGTGCCAGGTCACTCACACTCGAGGGCGAAGCGGAAGAGCTCCTGGCTGAAGTCGCCGCTCCAGCAGCCGCTGAGCCGCGCCTGGGCCCGCGCGCGCCGCACGAAATCCTCGCCCACGGCGCTGAGCAGGGGCACGAAGCCGGGCACGGCCGCGGGTGCCAGCGCCTCCTTGTTGAGCAGCAGCCGCTCCGAGCGCCACGCCTCGCCCGTCCTGCCAGGGACATGGCCACTGTCACCCCCAGAGTGCGGACGATGTCCCCAAGGCCCTCTGGCCACACCACGTGCCCTGTGCTGGGCCTGTATTTAACTGGAGGGTCAAGGTCCCCAAGGCCCTCCAGTCACGGCTGGGAGTCTGGATTTCGGGTCCCCCCATCACTTGAGGAGCCCAGATTTGCGGCCCCAATCACTTGAGGAGGGACAGGAGCCCAGACGTGGGGTCCCCACTTGCTGGAGGGAATTTGGGGTTCTCCCTGACTTGAGGGGATTTGGGACCGCAATCACTTGAGGAGAGACAGGAGCCCAGAATTGGGGTCCCGCTCACTGGAGGGGATTTGGGGTGCCCACTCGCTTGAGGAGTGACAGGAGCCCAGATTTGAGGTCTCCACTTACTTGAGGAGTATCCGTAGCCCAGAATTGGGGTCACCCAATCACTTGAGGGGGTTTGAGGTCCTCAGTCGCTTGAGGGGATTTGGGGTTCCCCAATTACTTGAGGAGCCCAGATATGGGTCCCCACTTATTTGAAGGGCCTGGATTTGGGGTTGCCATGGGCTTGAGGTGATTTGGGATCCCCACTCACTTGAGGATCCTGGATTTGGGTTCCCCACTCCAGGGGATCTGGGGTCCCCACTTGCTTGAGGAGTGACAGGAGGCCAGATTTGGGATCCCCGCTCACTGGAGTGGATTTGGAGTCCCCAGTCACTTGAGGAGGGACAGAAGCCTGGATTTGGGGTCCCCACTCACTTGAAGAGCATTAGGAGCCCAGAACTGGGGTCCCCCAATCACTTGAGGAGCCCAGATTTGGGGCCCCAATCACTTGAGGAGGTACAGGAGCCCAGATTTGGGATCTCCACTCACTTGAGGAGCATCAGGAGCCCAGAACTGGGGTTGCCAATCACTTGAGGGGATTTGGGGTCCCCAGTCGCTTGAGGGAATTTGGGGTCTCTCAATCACTTGAGGAGGGACAGAAGCCTGGATTTGGGGTCCCCACTCACTGGAGGGGACTTGGGGTCCCCACTCATTTGAGGAGCATCAGGAGTCCAGAATTGGGGTCCTCCAATCACCTGGGGAGCCCGGATTTGGGGCCCCAATCATTTGAGGGGATTTGGGATCCCCTAATCATTTGAGGAGCCCAGATTCGGGCTCCTCAAAAGAAAATCTGCTCAAGTGAGTGCCCACCCGTTTTTGGGGTCGGCACTCACTTGAGCAGCACGCCGTAGGGTTTGGGGATTTTGGGGTGGCACTCACTTGAGCAGCATGCTGTAGGGTTTGGGGTCCCCACTCTGTTTTTGGGGTTTTTGGGATCAGCACGCACTTGAGCAGCAGGCCGTAGGGTTTGGGGTCCCTGCTCTGTTTTGGGGGTTTTTGGGGTTTTTGGGGTGGCACTCACTTGAGCAGCACGCCGTAGGGTTTGTTGCGGAAGTCCCTGTAGGCCACCCAGGGGGGGACGCGGAAGCGCTCGGGCAGGGCCCCCTCGGCCTGGAACAGCGTGGCCGCGTCCCCGGGGGTGACGATGTTCACGCTCTCGTAGGTGCCCAGCTTCTCCCTGGGGACACAGCGTCAGCACCCTGACCTGGGGGGCCTGTCCCCAGGGGAATGTCCTGTCCCATCCCCATGGCAGTGTCCTGTCCCTATGGCAATGTCCTGTCCTGTCCCTATAGCAATGTCGTGTCCTGTCCTATGGCAATGCCCCGTCCTGTCCCATGGCAATGTCCTGTCTTGCCCCCATAGCAGTGTCCTGTCCCCATGGCAATGTCCTATCCTGTCCTGTCCCCATGGCAGTGTCCTGTTCCTATTGCAATGTCCTGTACTGTCCCCATGGCAATGTCCTGTACTGTCCCCATGGGAATGTCCTGCCCTGTCCCCATGGCAATGTCCTTCCCTCTCCCCATGGCAATATCCTGTCCCCATGGCAGTGTCCTGTCCCCATGGCAGTGTCCTGCCCTCATGGCAGTGTCCTGTCCTGTCCCCATAGCAATGTCCTGTCCCCCATGGCAATGTCCTGTCCTGTCCCCATAGCAATGTCCTCTCCTGTCCCCATGGCAGTGTCCTGTCCTGTCCCCATGGAAATGTCCTGTCCCAATTATCCCCAAATCCCACATCCACAGGGCCCTGTCCCACAGTCCCTGTCCCCTCCCAGGGCACAGGGACTGTCCCCCTCACCCACAGTCCCTGTCCCCTCTTGACCTTCATGGTCCCTGTCCCTTCCCACTCCATAGGCTCTGTCTCCTCCCAGTGCACAGGACCTGTCTCCTCCTGTCCCTCAGTCCCTGTCCCCTTCCTGGGCACAACACCTGTGCCCTCCTGCTCCAGGTTCCCTGTCCCCTCCCAGGGCATAGGATCTGTCCCCAGATCCTGTCCCAAGTGCCCTGTCCCCTCCCTGGGCACAGGACCTGTCCCTTCTCGTTCCTCAGTCCCTGTCCCCTCCCTGGGCACAGGACCTGTCCCCTCTTGTCCCTCTGTCCTTGTCCCCTCCCTTCTTGTCCCTCACGGTGTCCCCAAGCTGGGCCAGGCTCCTCCAGCAGCTCAGCCCCGGACAGGGAACGTGGTTGGGCTGGGGACAGGGCAGGGGACATGGAGAGGGGACACGGGGAGGGGACATGGGCAATGGACATCGGCAGGGATCACGAGGATGGGACATGAGCAGGAGACCGGGCAGGGGACACAGGGAGGGGCAAGGAGCAGGGGACAGAGGTAGGAGACGTGGGCAGGAAACACGAGCAGGGGACACAGGGAGGGGACACAACCAGAGGACCGGGAGGCCATGCAGGGAGGGGACACAGGCAGGGTAGCAGGCAGGGGACAGAGGGTGGGAAAATGAGCGGGGGACATGGGCAGCGGACATGGGCAGGGGACAGGGGAGGCGACGCAGGGAGGGGACAGGAGCAGGGGACCAAGCAGGGGACACAGGGAGGGGACATGAGGAGAGTGCACAGGGAGAAGACCGGGCAGGGGACACAGAGTGGGGACATAGGAGGGGACACGGGAGGGGACACGAGGAGAGTACACGGGCAGAGGATCGAGAAGGGGACACAGGGGGGTGACAGGGGCAGGGTACACAGGGAGGGGACCTGGGGACGGGACACGAGCTGGGGGCATGGGAGGGGTGACAGAGGTAGGGTACACAGGGAGGGGACAAGAGGAGAGTACAGGGGGAGAGGAGAGGGCAGGGGACAGGGGCAGGGGACTGGGCAGGAGACACGGGAGGAGACATGGGAGGCGACACAGGAAGGGGACACAGGACTTGACAGAGGCAAGGGATACGGGAGGGGACAGGAGCAGGGGACACGGGGTGAGGACTGGGCAGGAGATGTGGGGAGGGAACACAGGAGGTGGCATGGGCAGGAGACACGGGCAATTGACATGGGCTGGGGACACAGGAGGGGACACGGGTGGGGGCAGAGGCAGGGGACATGGGAAGGGGGCACAGGGAAGGGATGCAGGAAGGGGACATGGGGAGGGGACACGGGCAGAGGACCGGGCAGGTGACACTGGGAGAGTGACAGGGGCAGGGCACACAGGGAGGGGACACAGGGAGGGGACACAGGGAGGGGACTCGAGGAGAGTACACACGGAGAGGACCGAGCAGGGGACACGGAGAGGGGACACAGGGAGGGGACAGGGCCAGCTGACCTGTAGATGGGCCCGAAGCGGCGGAACTTGCCGGCCATGCTGAGGTGCAGGTTGCTGAGGCCGCCCTCCCGCCAGAAGCGGTACAGGTTGAGCCAGCCCGCCCTCCAATCGCCCGGCACCTGGTTAAAGGGCCGGGGGGCCGAGGGGACAGCCTTGGGGACAGCCGGGGGGACAGCCGGGGACACAGCCGGAGGCACAGCGCCCGCAGCCCCGCCGAGCCGGCGACACCCCGCGGCTGCGGCTCGGGGACATCCCCGCAGCGCTCCGGCCGTGGTGACAACCTGGACGAGCATGGGGACGGTGGCCCGAGGGACGCGGTGGCCTCGCTCTTATGCCGAGCTCCGGAGCTGCTCCCGTCGGGGGTGGCACAGCCCGCCCCGAACCGGCCCCGGACAGGTGACAGGCGGGGTGGCCTTGGCAGAGGGGCGGGAGGTGCCCCAAAAGTGATAACGAGGAGCGGGGCAGGGCACCCCGGCCGGGACAGCCTTGGGGGCCGCCAGCCAGGGCCACCCGGCGGGGGTGGCCTTGGGGACGCGCTGCCACTGCTGGGGGCGCCTCACGTGCCGCGAGACGGGGCGGGCCCGGCATTCCAGGGCTGCGTCCCAAATCCCAAACTCCAAACCCCAAACCTCAAACCCCAGATCCCAAACTCCAGACCCCAAACCCCATACCCAAAACCCCAAACCCCAAATGCCAAATCCCAAACCTCAAACCCCAGATCCCAAACCTCAAATCCCAAACCCCAAATCCCAAATCCTAAACTCCAAACCCAAAACCCCAAATCCCAGACCCCAAACCCCAAATCCCAAATCCCAAATCCCAAATCCCAAACATCCCCTGTGAGCTTTTGGGAATGGCTTTGGATTGTCCTGAGCCGGAGACAAAGCTTGTCCGTTGTCCCTTGTCCCTTGTCGCTTGTCCCCAGGCGCTGGCGTGGGGGACAATGGGGAGGGGGACACGGGGGTCCCCTATTTGGGGTGTCCCCGGGACAGGGATGAGCAGCGGGGACGCCGAGCGGGGCTGGTGGCGGATGCGACATCGGCGACAAACACCGGGGGGCGCGCCTGGCCCGTCAGTGCCACAGCGGAGCGCGGAGCTGTCCCCTGCGGGCCACAGGGGCTGTCTCCTCCTGTCCATGGTCTCTGTCCCCTCCTGTCCCCTCCCTGGCCCAGGATCTGTCCCCTGTTGTCCCTGTCCCTTCCTCTCCCTGTCCCCATGGCTGTCACAGCCCCAAACCCCACCGGCTGCAGCCCTGCACCTTGGGGACATGGTGACACAGTGCCACCCCCTCCTGTCCCCCCGCGCTGGGCCCAGGGGACACGGAGGGACACTCAGGGACACCAGGGGACATGGAGGGACACCAGGGGACATGGAGGGGCACCAAGGGACACTGAGGGACATGGGGGGACACAGAGGGACATGGAGGGACACCAGGGGACATGGAGGGACACCGAGAGACGCAGAGGGACACCGGGGGCACACTGAGGGACGCAGAAGGACACACAGGGACACTGAGGGACACTGAGAGACACTGGGGGACGCCAGGGGACATAGAGGGGCACCAGGGGACACTGAGGGAAATGGAAAGACATGGAGGGACACGGAGGGACTCCGGGGGGACATGGACAGACACAGAGGGACACTGAGGGACACTGGGGGACACTGAGAGACATGGAGAAACATGAAGGGACATGGTAGCACACAGAGGGACACTGAGGGACGCCGGGGGACACTGAGGGACACTGAGGGACATGGAGGGACACAGAGGGACACTGAGAGACACTGACAGACACTGAGGGACATGGACAGACACCGAGGGATGCAGACGGACACAGAGAGACACTGAGGGACACCAGGGGACATGGAGGGACACAGAAGGATGCCGAGAGACATGGAGGGACACTGGGGGACACAAAGAGATACTGGAGGACATGGAGGGACATGGAGGGACACCGAGGGACACTGAGGGACATGGAGGGACACTGAGAGACACCGGGGGACACTGGGAGACACTGAGGAACATGGAGGGACATGAAGGGACACCAAGAGACGCAGAGGGACACCGGGGGGACACAGGGGGACACAGAGGAACGCAGAGGGACACACAGGGACACTGGCGGATATGGAGGGACACAGCAGAACACTGAGAGACACTGGGGGACACCGGGGGACATGGAGGGACACCAAGAGACACCAGGGGGACATGGACGGACACTGAGGGACACGGAGAGACATGGAAGGACGTGGAAGCACGCAGAGGGACACTGAGGGACACTGAGGGACACTGGCGGACACCAGGGGGCATGGAGGGACCCTGAGGGACAGTGTGGGACACTGGGGGACACTGAGAGACACAGGGGGACACTGGGGGACTTTGAGAGACACGCTGCATAGTGAAAGAAACTCTGGAAAAAACCCCAAACGCTCCCGGTGTGTTTGTTGTTGTTTGGGGTTTTCTATAGGGCAGGGGGCTCCCTCCGGAGGTCCCTATAGGGGTATCCATGGGGCCGGGAGGTTTCGGCTTTGCCTGTGCCGGGAAAAGGCTGGAAAAGCTGCTGGAATATCTGAGCCCGTGTGCTGGAGCATCCCGGGTGAGCTCAGGTACCAGAATAACCCTGGGGACAGCGTGGTGACAGCGCGGGGACATCGCGGCTCCCTCGGGCCACAACAAATCCCGGTTTTGGCTCGCTGGATTTCAGGAAGCAGCGGGCGGGACTGGGAGCGTGTCCCGGGATAAAAACACCCGCAGGGCTCGGCCCGAGCTGCTTTCCTCGGGGAATTTGGCAAAAAAAGTCCCTGCGGTTTGTCCTGGCTGCTCCCAGGGGCGGGGAGGTGACGGCGAGGGGACACCTGCCTGTGTCACTGTCACTCGCGGTGCTCGGCTCCCCGGTCTCAGCCGGGTTTTTGGGCAAGGAAAGGGATTTTGGGCAAGGAAAGGGATTTTGGGTGGCCAAACTGGAATCCTGGCTGACTGCACCCGCTCCCACCCATTCCAGAGTGGGAATTCTTGAGCGTCACTTTCTTGTGCTGCTCCCAAAATCTTTCCTGGGATTTTGGAGCTTTGGGGTCGCATCGGCGGAGCTGGGAATGGGAACAGCTCGGTGTCCGTGCGCTGCGCCCAAATATTCCCGCGGGCTCTGTGCTCCTCGATCCCATCCCTCGGGGCTGCCAAAATTCCCGTTCCCGGCTCGGGAATCACCCGCTCCCCGCTCCTGCCTCTCGCTTCCCGCACGCTGCCGGCGCCAGCGGGAATTCTGTGCCATAGAGGGATGGAGGGAGGGAAAGGTTTCGCTTTTCGGCTGCCAAATCTCCCCCCTGTGAGGAGCGGGGACCGTCGGGTCCCCTCAGTGCCACCCCCGTGTCCCCAGCGCCACCCGGCTGTGTGTCACTGCAGTCCTGAGCTGCTGCTCATTCGCCCATCCCGAAATATTTCCCTGTGGGCAGGAGCACCGGGAATAGCCGGGAATGGAGCGGGACTCGTCCCTTGTGCCGGGGCTGATTTGATGGAGGCTTCGGTGACTCCTGAATTTTTTAGCACCTTCCAAAATCCCGAATTCCCGTTCCCCGCCTCCCTCCTGCCATTTTTCCTCCCAGCACCGACCAGCAGCTCGCTTTTCCCGAAAACCCGGAGCATCCCAGGCAGGAGGAGGGGGGATGGCTCCACCCCATGAACCCTGCCGCTATTCCCACCTCTCCCTTCCCAGGGCTGCTGCTCACTCCCTCCTCTGGGATTTCCAGCGGGAATTTGCTGCTGGATCAAAACAGGAGCCCCAAAACGGGGGCTGGAGAGAGCAGGACATGGAAAAAGGCCAGGGGAGATTCCCCCCTCATCATTCCCAGTGAGAACCACAGCGCTCTCCTGCTTTTTTCCACTCTTTATTCCAACCATCCGCTTTGGTTACAGGTCTGAAAGGGTTGGGGGGGTTTTTTGGTAGCTGTTGTGGTGGATTTTTTTTAAATTTTCCTCTCCTGTGATCCGCCCCCGCCTGCTGTAATATTATAAAATCCTACAAGACAGAAACGAGCAGTCGATATAATAAATATCTGTTAGTCCACAAAGTTAAAGTGCTTTGAGAAGGGCTGTGAGAAGCTCTGTCCCGGACTGGGGATGGGGAACATCTCGGGCATGTAGTGCAGTAGGAAGCTCTGGCTCCGGACGTGGCCCCTCGGGCTCTCCTGAGTGAGCAGGAGCCGGGACAGGCATTGGAAGCACGGCCAGGGTGTCCCCTGGGTGTCCCCGCCCAGGGCAGGGCCGCTCCGGGCTGGGCGAGGTTGGGACAAGGAGCGGGACCCCCCTTTGCAGGGGGAAAATCCCGATTTTCACAGTTTAGTCTCGCTCCGAGGCCTCGAGAGCGCGGGGACAGGGACAGAGGCGGGGACAGCCCCCCCGGTGCCCTGAGATCCGCGGCCGCTTTCCCTGAGGACACCCAGGCCGGGGTGGGAGCGGGCACGGCCCCTGCGCTGCCCCTCGGCTCAGCTCAGCTGCCTGCAGAGCATTTGTGCGTCTCCAGCATCCTCCCAGCGCCTCCCGCTCCGCTCCGGGCTCTGCTCCCACCTCCCCTTCCCGTCCCCACACCCCAAATCCAGTCACCTTCCGAGGCTTTTCCATGCAAATTCCCAACGCGTGGCGCGCCGATTCCCGACCTCCCTCCCACACCAAACAAAAAAACAACGACCCGAGCCCCCCTCAAGCAGGAGGGGACGCGCCGGGGGCGTCCCAGCCCCAACCTCGGGAGGCAGCGGGCATCCCACAGTCCGGAGGAGGCCGAGGGCCGGCTCCTCCTCCTCCTCCTCCTCCTCATCTTCATCACATGCAAGGAGCGGCCGCGCCCTGAGCATCAGCGCATGCATGGCTGGCCGGCGGGGCCGCCACCGCGTGTCGCGCCCTCCTCCCGCGGCTCCGCCAGCGAGGCCGGCGGTGAGGGGCGCTCAAAGCCCACGGGCGGGGCGAGCGGGACGGCGTCAGTGGAAGAGCTCGGCCAGGGCCACCACGAGCAGCAGCTGGAGCCACGAGGCCAGCACGGCTGGAGCATGGCCGCGCTGCCAGAGGAAGCGCTGGTGGTTCATCAGGTGCTCCTTGACCAGCGCCTGGCGGAAGCCGTCCTCCTCGGACACGCAGACGTAGCGGCCGTAGTGCTCGCGGCTCACGCTGGGGATGAAGTGGAAGCAGTCGTGCTGGGGGTGGGAGGTGTTGCAGCTCTTGATGAGCACGTCCTCGTGGTACCAGTTGTAGGTGGCGTAGTGGGACTCGATGGAGCAGTTGAGGTAGTAGCGGGACTGCAGCATCACCGAGACGTTGCGGAAGTCGTCTGCGGGGACACGGGGTGAGGGGGGGTTAGCTGGGAGCAGTCTGGGTTTTAGTGGGGTGGAGGAAGCCTCAGAGGTGGCTTCTGAGAGAGAACTCCTCAAAATTTCTGCTCTGCCCTGCTATTGCTGCTCCCGTGTCTCTGCCTGAGAGCTGCTTAATTTCAAAATTATAATAATCGAGACGGAGGGGGTTTGCATTTTCTGTTTCAGGGGAGGCTCCTGCCTTCCTGAGCAGACACTTGTCTGTTCAAACCGAGACAGATGACCTGTCCACATCCATCCAAACTCATCCAAACCAACCCAAACCCATCCAAATTTACCCAAACCCATCCAAACCTGCCCAAATTCATCCGAACCCATCCAAATCCATCCAGACCTATCCAAATCTCTCCAAACCCAACCCAACCCATCCAAACTAATCCAAACCTGTCCATACTCATTCAAACCCACCCAAACCCATCCAAACCCATCCAAACTCATCCAAACCCATCCAAACTCAACCAATCCAAACTCATCCAAATTTACCCAAACCCATCCAAATTTATCCAAACTCATCCAAACCCAACCAAACCCATCCAAACCCATCCAAACCCACCCAAACCTGTCCAAACCAACCCAAACCCATCCAAACCCAACCAAACCAACCCAAACCCATCCAAACCCACCCAAACCCGTCCAAACCAACCCAAACCCATCCAAATTTACCCAAACCCATCCAAATTTATCCAAACTCATCCAAATTTATCCAAACCCATCCAAACTCATTCAAGCCCATCCAAACCAACCCAAACCCATCCAAATTTACCCAAACTCACCCAAATTTATCCAAACCCATCCAAACCCCTCCAAATTTACCCAAACTCATCCAAATTTATCCAAACTCATCCAAACCCATCCAAAACCATCCAAGCCCATCCAAGCCCATCCAAAGCCTGGAGAATCCAACAATTCCTTCCCCAGCCACAACATCTCCATGTACCTTCCTTGACATCGCCCCTCTGGCAGCTTCCTTGCCACGAGTCCAAGTTCAGGTTCTGGAGCACGTCCCTGGGGGATGGAAACGGAAATAAGCACCAACAGAACTTCGGGAAATGGTGGTTCAGAGATGGGAATCACCCCTATCCATCCCAGTTTCAGAAGGTTGGAGATGACCAGCATGAGACCCAGCAGCAAGGAGAGGGTTTGGGTGCCCAAAACCCTTCTAGGGAGGGAGGGATCCACACAGATCACTCCAAACATTCAGGGAGAGGAGTTGGGTGCCCAAAAATCCTTCTAGGGCGGGATGGATCTGCACAGAGCACCCCAAATTCTTGGAGAGAGGTGTTGGGTGGCCAAAACCCTTCAAGGGAGAGATAGATCCACACAGAGCACACCAAACTTTTGGGGAGAGGATTTGGGTGCCCAAAACCCTTCAAGGGAGGGATGGATCCACACAGAGCACACCAAACTCTTGGGCAGAGGGGTTGGGTGCCCAAAACCCTTCAAGAGAGTGATGGATCCACACAGAGCACCCAAACCTTTGGGGACAACGCATCCACCCCAAGCCCATGCACACCCTCGCCCCAGTAGGGGAATGCTGGGGCTGTGGGTGTTTGCCCGGTGGGATTGGAGTGGGAATGGCCCCCCACACCTGGTGAGGGCCAGCGAGAGGCAGGAGCCGTTGGCCCAGCCGCAGTAGGGGTCCCTGGCCAGCACGCAGCTGTGGCAGTTGTTGCGGTAGGCCCCGCACATGTCCATGGGCAGCTCCAGGACGCGGCTGCTGGAGCCCACGTAGAGCACGGCCTGCGGGAGGAGAGCACAGCAACGGTCATTCCGCGTCCCAGGGAAGGTCAGGAAGGAGCTGGAGCTGCTGGAAGGAGGCCAAGGAGATGCTCCAAGGGTGGAGCTCCTCTAGAGCCAGGCTGGGAGAGCTAGGAGTGTTCATCTGGAGAGCAGAAGACTCCAGGGAGAGCTCAGAGCCCCTTCCAGGGCCTGAAGGGGTTCCAGGAGAGCTGGAGAGGGAATTTGGAGTGCCAGGACACAGGGAATGGCTTCCATTCCCAGAAGGCAAGGATGGATGGGATATTGAGAAGGAATTGTTCCCTGGGAGGGTGGAGAGGGGCTGGGATGGAATTCCTTGTGGCTGCCCCTGGATGCCTGGAAGTGCCCAAGGCCAGGGTGGGCACTGGGGCTTGGAGCACCCTGGGATAGTGGAAGGTGGGAAAGGATGACCATTAAAGGTCAGAGGGTGATCACTAAAGATCCCTTCCAACCCAAATAGTTCCATGATTTCACTCCCAGACCCCGGGGCTGGCCCTGACCCACCCTTGCCTGACCCACCCCGTCCTCCCATCCCCGGAGCAGGGACCCACCCTGGCGTGGTCCAGGATCATGGACTGGATGGGATCCTTGTTGGGGAACACCTGGATCTCCACGATGTTCTGCACCCCGTCTGGCAGCTCCACCACCTTGTGGATGGACCCCTTGTCTGGGGAGAGAGAGGGCACAGCCCTGGTGAGGGGGTGACAGTGACAGGAGGTGCCTCCTGGACCTGACACCCAGCGAGGGCAGGAGCAGCACCCCGAGGGAACAGGGCTGGGAATCCTTGAGGTTCCCCCTTCCCAAAGGGGACTCTGTGTCCATCCCACAGCCCTTCCTGTTGGATCAAGCTGCCCAGGGGGACCCTGCAGGGCACTGGCCGTGTTTAGACCCAGGATTCTGCAAATTCTCTATTGCTCTGTCCCTCTGTTTCTCTCTATTTCAATTCTATTTCTCTGTTTCTCTCTTTCTCTGTTTCACTCTAACTCTGTTTCTCTGTTTCTGTATTTATTTCTGTTTCTCTCTAACTTTATAGCTCCATTTCTCTATTTCTCTCAGTTTCTCTCTAAATCTGTTTCTCTGTTCCTGTATTTCTCTGTTTCTCTGTTCTTGTATTTTTGATTCTCAATTTCTTTGTTTCTCTATTTATTACTCTATTTTTCTATTTCTCTTTCTGTTTCACTTTAACTCTGTTTCTCTGTCTCTCTCTAACTCTGTTGCTCTATTTTTCTATTTCTCTTTCTCTGTTTCTCTGTCTGTTTCTAACTCTGTTGCTCTATTTTTCTATTTGTCTCTTTTTCTGCTTGTCTCTATTTCTCTGTTTCTACCTCTCTTGTTCTGTTTCCCTATTTCTCTCTATTTCTCTGTTTCTCTCTAGCTGTAAAATCCCAAATCCATCACTCGTGGGCCCCAATCCAACCCCAGCCACCCACCGAGAGCCGGCTGCACTGTCTCCATCACAACATCAGCAATTTAAACCCCTGCAGATCCCTCCACAAGCGCCAGGGAACACATCCCACAGATGGGAGGCACCAGGACAGCTCAGGGAGCACCAAAACCCAACAGAGCTGCTCTTGGGGAACGATTTCTGCCCCCCAGCACAAAGCGTGCCCGCCTCCCCCGTGCCTGGGACGCTGCCCGCAGCCCGCCTGTGCCCACACAGCCAGCCTGGCAGCGTTCTGTTGTTCCCGAAATTTGGCAGCTGGCCGCTGCCTGACGAACATATGCCAGGCTGGGCACGCAGCCCTGCCCGCGGGGAATGTCCCTGCGCGGTGTCCCCGCACCTGTGGCCAGGTAGAGGACGTTGTAGCGGCGCCCGTCGGCCGCGGCCACCTCGTGCACGCCGATTTTCTGGTAGCGGTGCTTGTTGTGGAACAGGGGGCTGCGCGACGGCGACAGCGGCTCCACCCGCTCCTCCACCTCCGGGTGGCTGTCCGCGATCTTGAACGTCTCGCTCGGCGTGTGCTGCCCCGAGGGGACGCACTGCGGGACAGGGGACAAAGGGGACAAAAGGGACACTCAGAGGGTGCTGCCCCGAGGGGACAAAAGGGATAAAAGGGACCATCAGAGGGTGCTGCCCCGAGGGGACACACTGCGGGACAGGGGACAGAAGGGGACAAAAGGGACCAGAGTCAGAGGGTGCTGCCCCGAGGGAACACACTGCGGGAAAGGGGACAAAAGGGATTGGAGTCAGAGGGTGCTGCCCAGAGGGGACGCACTGCGGGACAGGGGACAGAAGGGGACAAAAGGGACACTCGGAGGGTGCTGCCCCGAGGGGACAAAAGGGATGAGAGTCAGAGGGTGCTGCCCCCAGGGGATGGACTATTAGCAGAAGGGATAGAAGGGGACAAAAGGGACCATCAGAGGGTGCTGCCTGGGGGGGACAGAAGGAGACAAAAGGCACCAGACTCGGAGGTGCTGCCCCGAGGGGACGCCCTGGGGGCAGAGGGGACAAAAGGAACCGGAGTCAGAGGTGAGTGAGGCATTGAGGATGGCAGGGAAAGGAACAGCTCTGCCCCACGGGTGTTGTCACCGTGCCAGGTCCCCTCTGAGATCCTCTCTCCCCGTGCTTCCCACAAAGGGATCAGACCCTTTCCAGCCTCCCTGCATTCCCAGCTCATCCCTCCCTCCGTGTCCCCTTCCCGGGGTCCCCTGGGCCTCCCGCGGAGCGGCTCCTGCCCCTCCCTCACCTGGCCGGGTTTGACCTCCGGGGTGGGGCCGTTGTAGCCTTTGAGCCGCGATGTCCTGAACACGTTGTCGATGTCCCCAAAGGAGTAAACGCAGACGGCAGAGCTCCCCCTGAGGGGACAACGACAGGGTCAGGGGGGACATCGGGCTGTGCCCACCGCCGTGCCCACTCCAGCTGCTTTCCAGCCCTGGATTTGGGCCAGGGCCCCTCACCAGGTGTTGGTGAAGAGCCCGTAGACCTTGGAGTGCCGCCAGTCACTGGCAGGGACAAAGAAGACGTCCTGGAGCCAGTTGAAGTTGCCCTTGGTGACGGGGTCCACGCAGATCAGGGTGGCCTTGAGGAACGTGGTCCACTTGGAGGCTGAGAGGGAGCTGGTTCCTCCCCTGTCCTCCTGGGGGACAGGGACGGCAGGGAGGGAGTCAGGGTTTGGGGGAGAACACCCCAAAATGCCCATCCCGATGGGGAACTGTGAGATGCTGCCACAATCCCATTCCTGCCATCCCGGTGAGATGGAGCAGGGAATTCTCTCCCTTACCAGGCCAAAGGACTCAGAGGGGCCAAACCAAGCCTGGCTAAGCCCAGGGAAGCTGGCATGTGCCCTGTCCCCCCCAGAACTGTCCTGGCTGCCACCCCAGCCTGTCCCCAAGGTACCTTACACAGCTGGGCCACCCGCGAGATGTTGCGGGGCGCCTCGGGGCTCTTGTCCGGGTTGTCCTCGCGGAAGAAGTAATAAATCTTGTCCTGGTGAGGCTCCTCGTGCCTCAGCGTGGTGGCCTTGACAAACTGAGGGTCTGGGGAGGCAAGGGACAGAGTTTGGACCTGATTTCATCGGGGGAGCCAGCAGTGGGGACAGGGCAGGGAGTGGGACATGGCTGTGGCCCAGGGAAAGGAGAGCTCCAAGCCCAGGCTGGCCCTGCTGATCCTTGGGAAGGCTGAGACTAGATAGAATTAAATAATAAAACAGGGATTGATTAAAAGGATCTCCCCAATGGATCCACCTTGGGCAGCACAAGAGCCAACCAAGATGAGCCAAAATGGTCACAAAAATGGACACAAAGGTCTCTGACTTTTGTAAGTTCTGCTTCATTTGCATATTGGAATTAATTGTCCAATTGCAGCTTTAGGTTATGAAATCCCATCCTTCTTGTTTTTCTCTCTTCAGCCCACATTGTTTGTGCCCTTGGGCCTGAGATTTGGATCATTTGGCCTTGGTTCCCAGCTAGAGCAGGAATTGTTTTGCTCTGTGCAGAGAGCTCACCATCCCCTAACTCAGCTCACCAGACCCACACACTAAAGCAGAATCTGAAAATACAAAAGCTAAACCTGAGGCATCAGTGCCACCTTCCCAGTGCCTCCTGCCTGACTGCCCAGACTCATTCCCTGGAGCCTGGGGAAGCCCTGCCAGCCACAGAAACCGAGTCCCTCCCGTTCCGGGAGCTGTTGTGGGAAGGAAGGAAGGAAGGAAGGAAGGAAGGAAGGAAGGAAGGAAGGACGGAAGTGGCGGAAGGACGGAAGGAAGTGGCGGACGG
>JAXCLO010000022.1:20859377-20879341 GCA_035583995.1 Arremon aurantiirostris | reverse complement strand
TCCTGGAAGTGCCCCCTCCTGGAATTGTCCCC
Source organism: Arremon aurantiirostris (assembly GCA_035583995.1). NCBI lineage: Eukaryota > Metazoa > Chordata > Aves > Passeriformes > Passerellidae > Arremon > Arremon aurantiirostris. The sequence continues at coordinate 20,879,309 of JAXCLO010000022.1, read as the reverse complement.
TTCTAGAATTGCCCTCTTCTGGAAGTGCTCCCACCTGGAATTACCCCCTCCTGGAATTGCCCTTTTCCTGGAATTGCCCTCCCCTGGAATTGCCCTTTCCCTGGAATTCCCTGTCCCTGGAATTGCCCCCACCTGGAATTTCCTTTTCTCTTGAATTCCCTCTCCCTGAAATTGTCCTTTTCTCTGTAATTCCCTCTCCCTGGAATTCCCTTTCCCTGGTATTCCCTGCCCCTGGAATTGCCCTCCCCTGGCACTGCCCGTTCCCACCCGGCCCCTCGGCTGAGCTGTGCCACCCCGAGCTCTCCGGTCGCTGTCACAGGACGGGGACACACGGCCGAGCCGCCAGCACGGGGCAAGCCGGGATTGGCACGGGGAGCCGGGATTGGCACGGGGCAAACCAGGATTGGCACGGGGAGCCGGGATTGGCACGGGCGCGGTGCCGAGCGCTGGCAGCCGAGCCCGCCGCCCAGGCGGCCCCGGGAAGTGTCGCTGTGACGGGTGGCAGCGCTGTCACTCGCGGTGGCCCCGATGGCACTGCCACCTGCTCCGCTGCCCGCGCAGCCGCCACACATTCCCCGGCTCGGATTCCTTTCCCCAGCGCCGTGACACGTTCCCACCTCGATGACAGCGCGTCCGGCTGGGATCGGCGCGGGAGGCAGCAGGAAACGCTGACTGGAGGGCTGGGAATGTGGGAGTGTCCCTGGATGTCACCTGGGACGTTCTCATCCCGGCTCTGAGTCAGGGCGAGCAATCCCGGAGCTCCACATCGATCCCGCTGCTGGGATAGCACCGGGAGCTGCCTGGATGCGGTGACAGCGATCCCGGTCCCATTGCCAGTCTGGATGTGGTGACACTGAGACACTGATCCCTGTCCCACTCCCAACGAAGTGACACCGATCCCTGTCCCACTGCCAGTCAGGATGTGGTGACACCAAGATCCCTGTCCCACTGCCAGTCTGGATGCAGTGACACTAATCTGTGTCCTGCCCCCGCTCTCAATGCAGTGACACCGATCCCTGTCCCGCTCCAGGTCTGGATGTGGTGACATTGATCCCTGTCCCACTCCCAATGTGGTGACACCGGTCCCGGCCCTGCTCCAGGTTTGGATGTGATGACACCACTCCCTGTCCCTCTCCTGGTCTGGATGCAGTGACACTGATCCTTGTCCCACTCCTAATGCAGTGACACCGATCCCTGTCCCACTGCCAATCTGGATGTTATGACACAAATCCCTGTCCCATTGCCAGTCTGGATGTGGCGACACCAATTCCTGTCCCATTGCCAGTCTGGATGTGGCGACACCAATTCCTGTCCCATTGCCAGTATGGATGTTGTGACACCACTCCCTGTCCCACTGTCAATCTGGATGTGGTGACACCAGTCCGTGTCCCACTCCCTCTTCCCGCAGGATGTGTGACAGCAGCCCAGGTCCCCTTTTCCCAGGACTGTGATTCAGGGCCACTCCCTGAGTCACTCAGGACTCCATCCCAGCTCCCAAACTCTGCACGGCGGCTGGAGTTTCATCATTCCCTCAGGCCAGGCCGGGCCAGGAGCACAATCCCTGCATTTCCCACCTTCCCAGGGGGACAGGGACACCCCAGGGTCCCCTCTGTCCCCAGAGCAGGGCTGGATTCACCACACTGCTGCCTCCCTCCTCCCCGAGCTCCAGCAAGAAGCCAAGCTGCATTTTCTCTCTCTTTTCTTTTTTTTTTTTTAGACATTCTATAAATTCCCAAATTGAGGCATTTCAGGAAGAGGAAATATGTCTCCAAGGAGTTGCTGTGCTAAGTTCTCCTTCCAGCGTGACTTTGCTCAAAGGGAACAGAGTGACACGAGGGAACAGTGTGACACTGAGAGGGGGGGTACAGCGGGGACAGGAGTGTCCTGTTCCCATGAGATGGACGCCTCAGGCAGCCTGGTGGGACAGAAATATCCCATTCCCATGGGATGGACCCCTCAGGCAGCCTGGTGGGACAGAAATGTCCCATTCCCATGGGATAGAGCCTCAGACAGCTTTGGCAGGCACTTGGGACAGAGCCTGCAGCAATGGGGTCTTTTATAGGAACAGCCTGACTGTAAATGAGGCATTTCAGGAGTTTTGGGCAGGTTTGCTCTGACCTGCCACGGAAAATTTGCAGGCATGTGACTGCGAGGTCCCAGCACCATCCCACACCTCATGTGAAGTGACACATTTCTCATTTTCTGGACGGGTTTTCCGAGAAGGAGGCGAAAGGAGAAACGTAAGTGGCAAGAAATGTGTGGAGGCCACTTCCTCTGCTGTGTCCTCCTGTCCCCAGCCTCTGCCACGGCTGCACCCCAGGAGCAGGGTCCTGTATCCCCAGAGTGCCCAGGGACACCTCTCTGGAGAAGGAGAGCCTGGAAGGAAAGGTGAGGGATCACCCCAGGCTGAGGGATCAGCCCAGGGCAGCCCTGCAGTGTTTCGGGTTGTCCCGTGCCCCAACCTGAGTCATTTCTCAAGGGAAGCAGAAGCAGCAGAGCAGAAGTGACAGTGACACCTCCAGGTTTCTGTCCCATCCCCCAGGAGCTCCCTCCCGGTCCAAATCCAACCCTGGCCCCACTTTTGCTCCCTCCATATTCCTATCCCAATCCCCAGGAGCTCTCTTGGAGTCCAAACCCCACTCTGGCCAGGCTGAGATGTTCTCAGTCCCTCCACGTTCCTGTCCCTCCCTCTGGGGGCTCCCTCAGGGTCCAAATCCCACCCTGGCCCCATTTTTTCTCCTTCCATGTTCCTATCCGAATCCCCAGGAGCTCCCTTGGGTCCAAATCTCACCCTGGCCCTGCTCTTGTTCTCTCCACGTTTCTGTCCCAGTCTGCAGGAGCTCCCTCGGGGTCCAAATCTCACCCTGGCCAGGCTCTCACTCCCTCCATGTTCCTGTCCCTCCCTCTGGGGGCTCCCTCAGGGTCTAAACCCCACCCCAGCCTCACTTTTGTTCCCTCCACGGTCCTGTGCCAACCCCCAGAAGCTTCCTCTGGGTCCAAACCCCACCCTGGCCCCACTTTTCCTCCCTCCACGTTCCTGATCCATCCTCCAGGAGCTCCCTTGGGGTCCAAACCCCACCCTAGCCCCACTTTTGCTCCCTCCACATTCCTGTCCCAAACCCCCCCCAGGAACTCCCTCAGGATCCAAATCCCACCCTGGCTCTGCTTTTGTTGCCTCCACGTTCCTGTCCCATCCCCCAGGAGCTCCCTCAGGGTCCAAACCCCACCCTGGCCCCACTCTCACTCCCTCCACGGTCCCCTCTCCCACCCAGCTCGGAGCTGACAGGATCGTGGCCACCTGTCCCTGCTTTCCTGCTCTCCCCTGTCCCTGAAAGGAGCAGGGACCCCCAAAAACTCCTGGAGAAACCAGACAGACAGCTTCTGGCTGAAGTGAGCCATTCCCTGACTCCCTCACATGCAGCTCCCTGCCAGGGCTGTGTGTCTATCCCACCCAGAGGCTGGAACGTGGACCAACGAGTCCTGGTGGAATTCCCGGTGTTCCAAAGGCAGCCCAGCCTCTCTCATGCCCCTGGGGCAGGGAAGGGCAGGGGCCAGGCTCGCAGCGATGCTTGGGCTGGGCCTTCCCGCAGCAGCATCCCAGGAAGGAGCTTTAAAAGGTTTTCCAAAGTGCTTTCCCATCAGCCCGGGCTGGGTAAAAGCCCTGACGGGAATTTTGCCGTTCCCTCCATCCTGCAGGAAAGGCTGCGGTTCCCAAAAGCAGGGACTGAGGCTGTGGGCTGATTTCCTTCCCATTCTTCAGCGGGGGGAAGCTCCAGCTGCTCACTCAGAACCAGCACAGGCAGGGAGAGAGGGACTGGGGGGACACACAGCCCTAAAACCCACTGGGGGGCCCAGGAGCTGGCAGGAAACCCCAAAAGAAGAGGTGTGAAAGCAGCCTGAGCCGCCTCATCCCTCTGTCTCAGCCTGAGATCCCAGCAAGGCGCGGCCACGGGGCTCATCCAGAGTTTCTCATCCCCCCTGAGACGCTTTGGAGCTGAGCTGCGATTCATCACCGAGTTCTCTCGTTCTTATCTCATCTCACCTTATCTCATCTCAGCCTCCCCAGCCCTTCAGAGCTCCTCTCCGAGCGAAGGGCACGGCCTTGTGGGATCACCAACATCCTCACCCAGCAGTTTTTCCCACCCCAGCTGGGAATTCCTCTATCCCACTTTTCCCTGGCTCCTTTCCCCCCTGTCCCTTCTCTCCTGGGGTGCCCTGGGGAGCTCCCTGCCCAGCCCAGCTTTTCCCTGGCCCCTCTCCCCTTCTATCCCTGCACTCTGGGGCGCCCGCAGAGAGATCCCTGCCCTGCACAACTTTTCCCTGGATCCTTTCCCCATCCCGTCCCTGTGCTCCCGGGGTGCTCGCCATGCCCTGGAGAGCTCCCCGTCCTGCCCAGCTTTTCCCCAGTTCCTTTCCCCCCTGTCCCTGCTCTCCTGCCATGCCCTGGGGAGCTCCCTGCCCTGCCCAGCTTTTCCCTTGCTCCTTTCCCCCTCTATCCCTGCACTCCCGGGGTGCTCACCATGCCCTGGGCAGCTCCCTGCCCTGCCCAGTTTTCCTTTTTCCCTTTCCCCCTCTATCCCCGCACTCCCGGGGTGCTCATTGTGCCTTCCCAGCTTTTCCCGAGCCGGGCAGACAATGGAGCCCGCATTAGCAGGGATAATCCATCCCACAAAAGCCGGCGATCCCGATGCCCGGCAGGGCCACGCTGCAGAGCGCTCTCGGAGCACACAAATGCGCTTTTTCAGAGGCACTCGCCGAAAGGAAATATCCTGGCACGTCGAGCGTTCCCCAGCTATTTCTGGGAGCGTCTTAGGGGGAAAAAAATCCCTTTTGGTTTGGGAACTGAGCTGCCGGGTTTGGGATTGGGATTTGGGATCCCAAAAGCTCTTCTAGGAGCCGCGCTGCCAATATCCCTGCTCCAAGCTGGAGCTGGAATTGATCCCAAACACCCACTCAGCCAGCAACAAAAGAGACCCCCTAACCTGCATCCTGCAGGGAACAAGCCCTGGATTCAAAGCCGGGGCTCTGCTCACCCCACGCTCCCAGGGAACGCTGGAATTCTCCTTATTAAACATCAAACCCCTGGCTGGCGGGCTCGGCAGCAATTCCATGAATACTAACACGGCCCCACTCTCGCTCCCCCCATAATTATGCAGCACTGGAGCTGCAAGGCGAGGCCGGAGCCTTTGATTCCGTGGATTTGTGCCATCCGCCAGGTCCGGCCTTCCCGGCTGCGCCCCACGGCTGCAGGGCCTAAATTTAGAGCCAGGTTTTGCCACTTCCCAAAAGCTCCGCTCTGCAGCGCTGGTCCCAGGCTGTGATGATGGAATTTTATCCAACAATGGCACAAGGACTGCTGGATGTTGTGTCAGTGCAACAAAGGATGGATTCGGCGGATCCGGGGAGCCCCTCCCAGCCCAGGAAAGTCAAACATTGATTTCCCAGGAAAGGCCTTCCAGGGGGAAGAGCTGCCCCGAGCAGCTCCAGCAGCAGAACAACCCTGCTCCATCCACTTTCCTATCCCAGCTCCCCACAGCTGGAAAACCCTTCCAGGGCAAGGGTGGGCACAGGGCACGGCCACCTTGGTGTCCCCAGGGAGGTTCTGAGTGAGGAGATCCAGAGGTTTTATCCCTGTGGAACGCAGGTGAGGCCCTTCCCAGCGGGATCGGGGATGGCCCTGCTGTGCCCTTCCCAGAGGGACTGGGAAGGATCCCAGTGGGGTTGGGAACAGCCCCAATGTGCCCTTCACAGTGGGATTTGGAATGGCCCTGCCATGCCCTTCCCAGAAGCATTGGGAAGGATCCCAGTGGGATTGGGAATGACCCTGCCATGCCTTTCCCAGTGGGATTGGGAATGACCTCATCATGCCCCTCTCAGTGGGAATGGGAAGGATCCCAGTGAGGTGGGGAATGGCCCCACCATGCCCATCCCAATGGGATTGGGAAGGATCCCAGCGGGATCAGGAATGACTCTGTGCTGCCCTTCCCAGTGGGATCAAGAAGGATCCCAATGGGATTGGGAGTGGCTCCACTGTGCCCTTCCCATTGGGATTGGGAAGGACTTCAACAGAATTGGGAATGCCCCTGCCATGCCCTTGCCAGTGGGATTGGGAAGGATCCCAGTGGGGTCAGGAATAGTCCTGCTGTGCCCTTCCCAGTGGGATTGGAAAGGATCACAGTGGGGTCAGGAATGGCCCTGCTGTGCCCTTCACAGAGGGATTGGAAAGGATCACAGTGGGGTTGGGAATGGCCCTATTGTGCCCTTCCCATTGGGGTCAGGAAGGATCCCAGTGGGGTCAGGAATGGCCCTGCTGTGCCCTTCCCAGTGGGATTGGGAAGGATCCCAGTGGGGTCAGGAATGGCCCTGCTGTGCCCTTCACAGAGGGATTGAGAAGGATCCCAGTGGGATCGGGAATGGTCCCACCATGCCCTTCCAGCCCCCTCCTGCTGCTGGAGGCTTCCCACACCTGCTGTGTGCTCCAGGTGGGTGCCAGCCCAGGGCCATTCCGGGTTTGTGCCCTCCCAGCACCCTGTGTGTGCCCGCTGAGCCAGCACACGGATTTCCCATTCCCCTCATGGATTTCCCATTCCCCTCACGTCCAGCCCCGGCTGCAGCCCCGCATTCCCCAGACCCGGAAAGCCCCGGGGGCAGGAATGTGAAAGCAGACTTGCCAAAACGCCGAGATCCCAGCACAGCCCGGCCGGGGCAGTGCGAGGGCAGGTCTCTGGCTGGGACCGGCCTCGAATTCCTCAAGGCAGCTCCCGAAACTCGCCGTGCCCGTCCCTCCCTCCTGCCAGACGGGAATATTTGCCCCCGGTGCATAACGAGACGAGGAATCATCGCTGCCTGACCCAGCGACCCAAGGCGGGGAGGGGACAGGTGACAGAGGCAGAGCTGTCATTAAGGGCCGTGTCACTCAGACCCCACACCTCAATTACACCTCCACATCCTGCTCCCCTGGCACTGCCACACGGGTGGGACTGGCAGCAAAAGGGTGCCCAGCAGGAGGAACCAGGCCTATTTCTGGAGCAGCCTGGAATAGCCACGGAGCTGGCTGGAACCCATTTCCCCTCCTCGCTCACCTCCCAGCCCTTTTTAGGATGCGAGATTTTCCCGAAAAAGCACCTTGGACTTAGATTTATTCCGTGCTCAAGCTTAGATTTAGTTTGCACTCAAGCACTCGGGTCTAAATTTAGTCTGTCCCATTTAAGGCACCGACTGCATCACCCACAGAACACCTTCCCAGGCCGCTTTTCAGCAGTTCCGTCCCCAAATTGGCTGGTGCAGAGCTGGGAGCTTGGTCAGAATTGGCATCTGGCTCCTTTTTCCAGCCACAACTTCCATCAGTTGTGCCCTGCCTGTTGTTTTTGTGTCGTGCTCTTGCAACAGGAGGTGCCTGTGATTCACTCCATTTGTTTGGTTTGCTTTTCTTTTTCAATCTGCGCACAGCAAAACATATTTCTTTTTTCTTTTCCTTTTTTTTTTTTTTTTTTTTCCTTCCTCAACCAACATTTTCAGTTCCCAGCATCCCCCAACCCTGTGAAAAAGGAGAAAATAGCACTGCTGGGAAAGCGAGCAGCTTTCTCCTGGAAATGGTGATGCTCTGAGAGCTTGGTGGGAAAGTGTCCTACAAAGATGTTTCACACCATGGGACCACAAAAAAACCCCAGAGATGCTGTCACCGAGGAGAAAAGCTGCTGCTGGCACCAGAAATCCCTCGTTTGCCGCAACAGGAGGAGATGAGGACCTCAAGGATCATCTCATCCCATGCCCTGCTATGGTCAGGAGCATACAGGGTGCTCCAAGCCTGGCTTTGGGCACTGCCAGGGATCCAGGGGCAGCCACAGCTTCTCTGGGAATGCCATCCCAGCCAGGAATTCCTCATCAACATCGCATCCATCCCTGCCCTCTGGCAGTGGGAGCATTCCCTGTGTCCTGCCCCTCTATCCGTGATCCCAAGCTGCTCTGCCGCGGTTTCCAGAAGGTTCTGGGGGGCCCCAGCCCTGCCGTGCCAGGGCACGGAGAGCTCCCCGCCAGCCCTGCTGACACAGCTCTCGCAGGCAGGGAGGCAGCCAAGCCTAGCAAAGCCCAGGAGCTGTTCCAGGCAGGCAGATTCCCAGAAATGCCAATCCAAGGGCCCGCTGTAGCCCGGGGCGGGCTGGAGCCAGCTCACCCCGCCGAAGGTCAAGTGTATAATCCTGCCTTTCCCTCGGGGACCTGCTTATCTCTGCTGCCTGCGGCTTGCAGCTCACCTGTTAATGAGCTGGGAATAATTAAACAGCCGGAGCCCAGCCCACCCCGCGGTGGGATGAGCTTTCCTCGGCGCTCTCTCTGCACGTGTGGCTGAGCAGGGACGAATTGCTGAGCGTGGCAGCAGCTCCGGCCCAGCCTGCGCTGCAAAGGCCGCGGGCTGCAGCAGCCCGAGCCCGCCCCAGGCTCCGTGCCACGCTCAGCGTTTTGTGATGCTCGGTGACTTTCCGGTCAGGAGACAGCCGGGCTGGGCTGGGCTGGCCCCTCGCTGTCACCCTCCCTCGGTCCTGGGACACGCCGAGCAGCGAAAGCTCCGTGTGGGATGCGGCTGCACCTTTGGCAAAGGGCAGAGGAAAATCCAGGGAGGCAGGGGAGGATGAGGAAGGAAGGGATGATGGCAACACTCCGGGAGCTCTTCGCAGGACATGGGGAGGGGCAGCGGCCGGGGACACTCCTGGGTCAGCCTGCAAAGGGAACAGGGCAGAGGCCCTGCCAGCAGAACCGACTCGAGCAGTGATGTGGAGCTGACATTTGCTCTGTGACAGGAGGGAACCCTGCAGAGCCAGCAGTGCCCGGCAGTGACCACTTGCCCACGGCCACCTGTGCAGGCTGCAGGGGCCGCAGAGCTTCAGAACACTGAGCTCCTAAGTGCTGGGAATTGTTAATGCAGGAGCTCTGAGCTCTGGGAATTGTTAGAGCAGGAGCTCTCACCAGGACAGGCCCGTGGTGCTCCTTTGTCTGCAGGGGTGAGCCCAGGGTTGTGCCAGCTCAGCCTGGGCATGTTTTGTCCCACATCCCCTCAGATATTTCTTATTGGGAACTGGGGGCCAAAGCAGCTGAGCTGCAGGGAGGGCAGGGTTTGGTGGATCCTGGGAAGTTCCAGATGTCCTAAGTGCTGGGAATTGTCAACGCAGAGCCCCAAGCAGCAGGACAGGCCCATGGCGCTCCTTGGTCTGGAGGGATGAGCCCAGGGTTGTGCCAGTTCAGCCTGGGGGTGTTTTGTCCCACATCCCCTCAGATATTTCTCACTGGGAACTGCTTTGGCAGTTCCAAAGCAGCTGAGCCGCAGGGAGGGCAAGGTTTGGTGGACCCTCGGAAGCTCCAGATGTCACCAAACCGGTGGAATTGAGCCTTCTGGTGCCACAGACTCACTGTGCATGGTGCTGGCGAGGGGAGCGAGGCCGAGGGATGGAGAAGCAGCTGCAGCTTTGCCCGATTTCGTGCGCTGCAGGCAGGGAGGGATCACTCCTGCAGAGCCCGGCTCTGCCCAGCCCCACAAATCCGCACCCTCGCCCTCCTCGGGGCTGGGACACGTGGAGGTGCCTTTGCCGAGCCGCATCACCTGCTGCCTGTGCGGGGCCGTGGCGTGGAACAAATTTAATTAGGGGAGAGCTGGCAGCTCCCGCAGAGCCCAGGGCCAGCCCTGCACCACTGCAAAGGCAGGAGCGGGCCCGGAACGCTGCTCCCCACCCCCAGGAACTGGGGGCCGAGCTGGAAATCTGCCCTGGGAGCTAAAAAGCAGCACTGCGAGCTGAAAGTCAGCGCTGCGAGCTGGAAATCAGCCCTGCGGCTCCATCCCCCCCGCTCGGCTGGCGAGGGCCGGGCTCCGAGCGGGGTGCAGCTGCGGCAGCCACGTGCTGAGCCCGGAACGCCGAACATGCTGAGCTTTCAGCGCGCCCGGGCCACCGGGAAGTTCAGCGGGGGTTTGTGGTCACAGCAGCCCCCAGCCCGCTTCCTCACCCTCCTCCTCCTCGCTCACCCAGTGCCCCACTTCGGGAGGGTAGAGGTGACACCAAGGAGATGTGAAATAGGACACGGCTCGCTCCTATCGCTCCCTGACTGCAGTCCCGCTCTAGCCCGGGGCCCTCCCGAGTTCTCAGAAATAATTACAGGCACAGACAAGCGCAGAAAGGAGAGCAGGTGAAATGTCCTGATTGGTTTCGGTGACAGGTGCTAGCAGCCTTCAGTGCCACCCAGACACGGGTGACAGCATTGTGCAGGAACACAGGTGGGGATCGGCCACTCCGTCCCTCCCTGTCCCTCGATTTCCAGCCACACCGCTGTAGGGAACAGGGGGAATGTCCCCGGAGCAGCAGCCCCCGTCCCCTTCACCCGCAGCCACCGCCGGTGACGCCATAGCGGAGCAGCCTCCCCTGCCCTGCGCGCCGGTGCCGCTCCCCTTTGTGTGACAAGGTGACAGCAGAGGCCACCCCCGAGCCGCGCACACGGCCAGCACCCCCCTCCCCGCTCTGCCAGCCCGGGGAAGGGCACGCAAATGCCAGCGGAGGAGAACAGATGGCACGGAACGAAGCGGGGGAAATGGGCGTTCTCGGAAGTTGCCAGGGAATGGGGAGCAACAGAGGAGCCCTTGTGCTGCAGAGCCCGCCCGGCAAAGCCAACGGGGTCTTTGTTCCAGCCAGCCCGGAGGGGATTCATCCCAAAACTCGGGATGAAACCAGCGCCGACACACCAGGCTCGGAGCCTTGAAAACATTTCTTTGTTCGGGTTCGCCCAGATCCGATCTGGTTACAAAGTCCTTACGTGCCGTTTGTAAATTTTTTCCCCTGAGAGCAGGGGGAAAAGCAAATATTTAGAGAGAGGGAGAGCAGGTCCTCGGCAAATATTTACTCCTCAAACTCGTCTGCAGCGAGTAGGGCGAGTTCAAGCAGATAAATAAGTGCATTAGCTATGTAAATATATACTTCTGCTTTCTGGAGAGCTGCAAGTTAGGAAATGTGTCAGAGCTTTTTGACAGCCTTTAATATACCCAGCAGATAGGGGGGAAAAAGCGCTTTTCGACAGCCTTTAATGTCTCCAGCTCGCAGGAAAATGCTTTTAAAACATAAAAAAAAGATAAAAGAAAGAACGGTCTAAAAACCCAAATAAAAGCCAACAGCCTCAGCCCAGAGGCATTTAACGAGAGCCAAAAGCCTCCTCGAGGACACAAAAGAAATAGAAATAACCCGAGTACTCAAAGGACGAGCCGCAGGTAGGAAAGAGCCGGCGCGGGGAGCAGCCGCACGCCGAGGGCGCAGCCGGGACTCACCTTGGGGAGCCGCGATGATCCTGGGGTTCACCTTGGGGCGCCCCGCTGCCCACGCGCCCAGCTGGCCGAGCCACAGGGCCACCAGGAGGGCAACAGGCGACTTGCTCCTGCCCATTCCTAGTCCGGGAGCGAGCGGGGATCGGCAGCCGGGAGGGCTGACAGCTGCATCTCCCCGCGTACAAAAGGCTGCGAGGGAGCCGGGCGCAGCCAATGGGGCGGGAAGGGCGGGCCTTGCGCAGGGAAGATGGAGCAGCTCGCTTAACACACCTGAGCTCCGGCACAGCTTCCACTGGGGGTGTTTGGGGTCTTTTTTTTTGGGTTTTCATCCTTCTCCGCGGTGAGGGGAAGGTGCGGGGGTCGGTGGCTTTGTGCCCCGCGGAAAAGTCGCAGCTGGGCCGGGGTTTGCTAAGAACTTCCCGCGGGGGCTGCGGAGGGGAAATCGAGGTTGGGACGAGTGAGAGGGGAACGGAAATAGGGCCGAGAATAGGGGCAGAGAGCGGGTGGTGTGACACGGGGCTGTGCCCCGAGCCAGGTGCGGTGGCATGAGGGGAACAGCTGGATGGGGAACGGCACAGCTGGATCCAGGAGGAGTGGGATGCAGCAGGGCCAGCACGAAAGGGCCACTCCTAGGGACACCCGAGTGTCACCACGCTGACACACCCCCTCTCCCGAGCACACGTGGCGGGGAACGACATCCCCGAGTGGATGTCACCGGCAGGAAGGTGAGCCCTACCCGAGCATCCCGAACCTCGGCGATGCTGCTGCTCCCCCAAAGGACACCCCGCGGGTGGCACGGTCACCTTTTTGTCGCAAAGGTCCCCCCGGGGAGGCCCGGGAGCCTTTGTGGCTCTGGTTAATGAGAGGAGCGGGGCATTCCGAGCACGGAGAGCGAGCCGGGACGTGACCGGAATGGGAGAAGCCCACCGGGAAGGAGCCGCAGCTGCGCCCTTTAAAGCGGCGATTGAAGCTCGGCCCCGGCCCCGCTCCGCTCCTGGAGGGACGAGCAGGGGCAGGCCAAGGGGGGCACGCTGAAAGGAGCAAAAATAAATTAATGAGCCGGCTAATGGTGGATTTGAAGGAGCCACAGGGATTCCCCAGCGCTTCTTTGTGTGTGGGGGTTCACCTTTCTTTGGCCACGCAGCTGCCGGGGTAATTACGGGGGTAATTACAGGGAGAAGACACACACTCACTTCTGGCCGTGGTGATTTCCAGCACTGAAGCGTTCTGAGCTCAGCCCGAACAGCCCCGAGGGCAGCTGTAGGTCCCTGTTTGCTCCCTGAGCTGCGTTATCACTTGGTTTCCAGCAGGAAAAAAAGGAGTTTTCTTCCTGAAAAAGTCATTTTCTTCCCCAAAACCACCCCCTGAAAAAGGAGTCTTTCCCCCAAAAAACACTCTTGAAAAAGGAGGTTTTTCCCCAAAACCACTCCTGAAAAAGGAGTTTTCATGACTCAAGCTCCCCCAGGATTTTAGGAGTGTTTGGGGTGGAAGGGACCTTGGTGCCCAACACCTCCCACTGTCCCAGGGTGCCCGTCCTGGAGCACTTCCAGCTGCTCCAGACAGCCTCAGAGGGAAGGGTGAGGGCAGCCAGGGGAAAGCCTGGCTCCCAGAACCATGAGATCATTGCCTGGGAAAGCGATTCCAGGAGATGGGCAGGATGTGGAGAACACAGCCCCCAGGAAAACCCAACCCTGCAGAGCAGCACAGCTCCCCAGAGCCCCCATTTCCAGCCTGGCCGGGTGTGCAGGAGGTGCTGGAATGAAAACCACCCTTCCCAAAGCAGGGAAGGAGCTCCCAGATTGAGTTTGGTAGCTCAAGAACAGGCAGCATCAGATTCCAGGCAGCAGCTCAGCCCTTTCCTGCAGAAATTTCCATCTGCTCCACTCTGGGATCAGAACTTCCCCAGCACAACTCGTGAGCAGCTCTCTCCCAGATCATGCGCCTCGCTTCCAGCACGGATCAGGAGGCAGCCTCCCCCAGGAATCTTGTCAGAAGCACAGATTTTTTTCCCCAAGAGGAACAGTTTTATTCATCATGTTTGTGGCCCAGGCAACCCAAAGAGCTCAGATTGCACTTGGCACCCAAGCAGGCTCGTGGTGGTTTTATCCACAAAAACAGATCTGTTACCTTCCCTCGGCCAGGAATGTGACCCTTGGAAGCACCAACAGGGCGGATCTTGCACGGAAAAAAGGAACAACAAGAGAAATCTCAGCTCTGGCTAAGCCAGGCAGGACCTTTGCTGTGCACAAAGCAGGTGTGACACTGCCAGAGGGACCCTGCTGAGCTGGACAAAGGATGAGGATGTTCCTCATCCCTTTTTCCATTGGGATCAGCTGGACAAAGGATGAGGATGTTCCTCATCCCCTTTTCCATTGGGATGAGCTGGACAAAGGATGAGGATGTTTCTCATCCGCTTTTCCGTCCTCTGTTCCCAGACAAGGTTGGGATCAGCTGGACAAAGGATGAGGATGCTTCTCTCCTCTTTTCCATCAGCACTTCCCAGACAAGGTTGGGATCAGCTGGACACAGGATGAGGATGTTCCTCATCCCCTTTTCCATTGGGATGAGCTGGACACAGGATGAGGATGTTCCTCATGCCCCTTTTCCATCATCCCTTCCCAGACAAGACTGGGATCAACTGGATAAAGGATGAGGATGTTCCTCATTGCCTCTTTTCCATCAGCACTTCCCAGATAAGACTGGGGTCAACTGGACACAGGAGGAGGATGTTCCTCATCCCCTTTTTCCATTGGGATGAGGTGGACAAAGGATGAGGATGTTCCTCTCCCCTTTTTCATCATCCCTTCCCAGACAAGGTTGGGATGAGGATGTTCCTCATTGCCCCTTTTCCATCAGCACTTCCCAGACAAGGTTGGGATCAGCTGCACAAAGGATGAGGATGTTCCTCACCCCCTTTTCCATTGGGATCAGCTGCACAAAGGATGAGGATGTTCCTCATCCCCTTTTCCGTTGGGATGAGCTGGACACAGGATGAGCATGTTCCTCATCTCCCTTTCCATAACCCTTCCCAGAAAAGACTGGGATGCTGCACCTGGGAAATCCTGTGGGAGGGACTGTCAGCCCAGGAGGTTGGGACAGAACTTTGGAAGATCAGAGCTCCCAGTCCTCATTTTGGGAACAGGCTGCCTGAGAAGGCTTTGGAGCAGCAATCAGTGAAATCCCCTCACAGCTCCTCGTGGTGCTGACAGACCCTTCATTCCCCAGCTGACAGAGTGAGGAGGGAAGTGAGCAGAGCAGATCCTTCATCAGCTGCTGCAGTTTCTGCTCTCCACACCCAAATTCTCCCTGTCAGCTCACGTTCCTGGCAGGCAGCAACCAAAAAACCTCAACCATCCCTCCCCAAGGCCACAGCCCTGCGGAGTTTGGGAACTTCCCAGCTCTCCAGGCTCACCTCCTCAAGCTGGATTGAGGCTGAGGGCTCTGAGCACTTGGCACAAGTTCCCCCATGGCAAAGGACAGCACAAGTGCCACCAAAGGCGCCCAAATGAGCTCACAGCCACCCCCAGGGCTTTACAAACCACTCAGGAAAGCCATGTGGCCCCAAGATGTGATTTCCCAGGAGATTTCGCCCCAAGAAAAGATTTCCCAAGAGATTTGGCCAGAAGGGAACTCGTGACTGAGCTGATTTGCACTCAGTGATTTTGAGAGCAGCACAAAACCTCAGCTGGGAGTCCCCTTCCTCCTGTGCCTCCAAAGGAAAGCCCAGGGGCTTGCCCAGGACCTTCCAGAGCAGTGTCACAATGTGATTTACTGGTCACAGACACAGCCCACCCTTGTCACCAAACCCCCTCTGGAGCATCACATCTGAACGTGTCACATCCTCAGAGGGTGTGGGAAATGAACGTGTAGAAAATTCTCCAAGTTTGATATTTGTTTACATACAAATAGTATGTTTACAAAGTGTGTATGTTCACATACTATGTAAACAAAAATAATATGTTTACATAGTATGTGTTTGTAAACAAACACCAAACTTGGAGAAATTGCTACAAATTCATTTCCCACAAGAGGGGACTCATTGGTGGGGCAGGAAACGAGGCAGGGGTGCCTAAAGGCAGAGTTAACAAAATCCAGTGTGGAGTCTCAGCCAGTGAAACAAAAGTTAGAACAACAAAAAGAACAGGAATGGGTGGCTCTGCTCACCACACTCCCACCATGAGAGCTCCATGTCCCTGTGAGGTTCCAGCAGGTGCTCTGCAGTTCCTTCCCTGTGTGCTGTGCTCCAGGGCAGCACTGCAATGGGGATGGCCACATCTCAGGCTCCCCAAAACAGGATTCCCACATCTGCCAGCAGCTCTGGAATGCACAGGGAGGCTCCAGCATCACCATCCCCTAACCAAGATGATAACCCCCCTTATCAGCCCCAGCAGAGACACAAAATCCTCCTGCACACAGCTGGTTAAGGTCTGACCTCTCTGCAATCTGCCTGGAATTCCAGCCTGCATTTTTCTGCAGGGAGTCCAAACAAACTCACCTGGCTCTGGAGAGGCTGCTGGGCCAAGTGCCAGAGCCCTCTCTGGCCTCATAAAGCCAAGCTCAGGAAAAGCAAACTCCTTGGATGTGACCTTGGAGCTCTTCCAGTAGCAGTGTCTGTCTCGACAGGAAGGGAGAGACAAGGAAAAAAGGGAAGGGGAAGGGAAAGGGTCCTGTCCTGCTTCTCCTCTCCAGTGTGACCCCTGAGAACCACCCCCGGGGCTGGTGACACAGAGGGACGGTGGCTGTGGTGACACAGGGATCAGCACACACATGGGGAGCTCTCCATCTCTTCCAGCAGGATGTCCCCAGACATCCTTTGGCTTGTTTGTGCACTGGGCTGGGCAGGGAGGAGCTTTCCTTTCTTGCCATGTCCCATCTGTCCCTCCTGGTGCTGCCTGTCACCTGCTGTGGGGCCAGCCCGGTCCCACAGGGCCCCTTTGGGACAGGGATCAGCTCAGGGAGGAAAATGGGCATGAGGAATGGGGTGGGGGGAGAACAAAGCTGATGCCTCAGGTTTAGCTTTTCTCTTTTTCAGATTTTGTGTGTGGGTCTGGGTTCATGTTAGGGGATGGTGAGCTCTGTGCACAGAGCAGGGAGACAAAACAATTCCTGCTCTAGCTGGGCACCAAGGACAAAGGACCCAAATCTCAGGCCCAAGGGCATAAACAACATGGACTAAAGAGAAAAAAACAAAAAGGATGGGACTGCATGGGCTAAAGCTATAATTGGATAATTAACTCCAATATGCAAATGGGCCAAAACTTATAAATGTGACAGACCCCATTACAGGTTGTCCATTTCTCATTTTGGGTTGTGCTGCCCAAGGTGGATCTACTGAGGCCTCTTAATAAATCCCTACTTTATTCTTTAGCTCCATCTAATGTCTGTTTTAGTCAGCCTTCACAAGGCATCACAAAGTTCCTGCACAACCCATGGCAGGAGCGACACCTCTGTGTCACCTTCAGGCACAGCCAGGACTTGGGAGGATGCCAGCTCTGAGTTTCCAGGAGAAAATTCTCCCTGTCCTATTTAAATCCTAACATGGACACTGCTCCTGGACATGAAAAGGGACCTGGAAATGCTCAAAACCATCATAATATGGTTTATATATGTTATCACTACAATAATATCACAACAACAATAATAAGAAAATAAATAATAATATATAATATAATAATATATAGTAATATCATAATAATATTATCACTATATTAGTGATATATCTATATAGAGAGAGATATTGATACATATAATAGATTTAGAGGGATGCAGACTTACAAATGGCAACAGCCCTATTCAAAAACTGATGTAAAAAAATATTTAAAAGCTGAGAAAAATATTCTTCCCTTTGCTTTTTAAAGCTGGAATGATACAGATATGCAATCAGATGGGAATGTGGCTGGGATTAATCCTCATTATTCTCAGGTGGCAGCCCATACTTTTACGGAACACACCGAATGCTTCAGTGGAATACTAAGAAAATTAAATTAATTGGATGCTCTGCAATATCAAAATATCAATCACTGGGTCCAAGAATTCAAAAAAGTTTGGATTAGGGATCATGCCAAAATCAGTATTTAGCCTGAACAGCTAAAACCCAACCCATAACTCTGTGCAAACATCTTTAATATCATCTGCACCAAAACAGCTCAATAATGACATGGCTGCTCTCTGCCCTCTCCTCTTGTGATATGATGGAATTCCCAAAAGCTGCTTGCTGTTGACAAATCAAATCAGGGCATCACCAATAAAACAGGTTTCATTCCCAGCCCAGACACACACATGTCACATTGAAATTCTGATTTTAGGTATTCCCGCGTCTGAGGCATTCAGTCTGTCAGAAAAGCAGACCCTCCCCAGGGTGTGTGCAGCCCTTGAGGGCAGTCTGAGTGGGTGCAGCAGGCCCTGTACCTGCTCTGCGTGCTGTCCCTTCTCCATGTAGTAGAGTTTGTAGTTCTGGATGTCCCCGTTGCCCGAGAGCGGCGTCTCCCAGGTGACAGTGACGCTGGTGGGGGAGCTGGAAAAGGCGCGGATGTTGGGAGCGGGGCCGGGCAGCTGGACTGCAACACAAGGGGAACCCTGTTAGTGCCCATCCTGGCCAGCACCCCAGGAAAAGGGGGGATTTTCCCATTGTGACATTCCACATGGATCCACTGCAGGATGGGACCCGATTTCCAAAGGAGCTCCTGCTCCCTTTTGTCTAGAATGACCCTCACAAGCGACTTGGCATTTGCCTGAAGTTTTCTCTTCTTCAGTTAATGGCCATTAACTGAAAAAGACAAAACTTCAGGCAAATGTCAAGTAATAGCAAGAAGTATTCCTATTAGAACAGTTTAGAGAATTTAGCAAGATGTTGGGAGCAGGGCTGGGTAGCTGGACTGCAACACAAGGGGAACTCTGTTAGTCCTGAGTCTGGGGTGCCCATCCTGGCCAGCACCCCAGGAAAGGGGATTTTCCCATTGTGACATTCCACATGGATCCACTGAAGGGTGGAAGGTGGGACCAAATTTCCAAAGGAGCTCCTGCTCCCTTTTGTCTAGAATGACCCTCACAAGTGACTTGGCATTTGCCTGAAGTTTTCTCTTTTTCAGTTAATGACCATTAACTGAAAATACCAAGTAAAAGCAATAAGTATTCCTGTTAGAACAGTTTAGAGAATTTAGCAAGATGTTGGGAGTGGGGCCAGGCAGCTGGCTACAACACAAGGGGGAACTCTGTTAGTCCTGACCCTGGGGTGCCCACCCTGGCCAGCACCCCAGGAAAAGGAGGGATTTTCCCACTATGACATTCCTCATGGATCCACTGCAGGGTGGAAAGTGGGACCAAATTTCCAAATGTCCAATCAGTTCTTAATGCTGACAATAAATCCCACAATCCCATCAACAGAGAAAATCTTAGGAAACTGTGATCCGCAAGTACAACTTTTAAAAAGCATCAGATTCTGGGAAAGGTTGTGAATGGGGAGAATAAAAAAATCAAACCAGTATCAATGCCAAGTAAGGAAAACCCCAGGGACATCCTGGCTCACCCTCGGGCTGCGTTGCCACCTTGAGCGGTGCCGAGCTCTCGCCGGGGCCGTGCCGGTTCTGGGCCACCACACGGAACACATAAACTGTCTCTGGCATCAGGCTCTGGATCATCACCTGTGTCTCCCCAGCACGACTCGTGTTTTCCACACGTTCCCTTTGGGAAACAAAAAGGTTGGGCACAGACACCAGCACTGATTAGTAAATGAGGAGTAGCTGCTCCTGTCCCATCCGAACGTAGCCAGTGTGTAAATGGTGTGGGATTTGCACTGTGCTCCCTGCACGACACCACAAGCGAGTGCCACAAGTGCTGCTGACAAACTGCTCCCAATTCTGCAACTTCCCTTTGCACAAAAGCACTGAAAGAACAGAATAAATTACACTTGACACCCACAAACACGGAGTGGTTTCTTTGTTATCCCCGTGACAGCAAGTGATAATTCACAGTGACAGTTTATCCTACAGCTCGGGGGCCAGCACTGAAACTATTTTAGCAGCAGGCACAGTCTGGCGAGATTTAGGGCATTCCTGTTAATATTGTGGGGCTGCTTTTTGGGGATTTTTCAAAGGAGCTGTTTTAACATAATCTTCTACCTCCAGCCTTGCCTCAGCTCCTTGCTGATATTTGGATTTGTTCAAAACACCCAGGGCACAGCCATGGCACTGACACTGCTCCCACACAGAGTGGAGGTGAAGTGAAAATTCCCACCTCCAGCACCTCCAGGGTAGCAGACCCCACAGAAAGAGCACTTTTGGCAAGGAGTATCTCTGTCAGGCCAGCATGCTGTGAGCTGGAAGCTCTAACCCAGCACACAGGTCATGTGTGGGGCACCTGGAGGGGCATTGCTGCTGCTCAGTGACCTCCAGCCAACCCTGGCACTGGAATGGGACATTCCCCCTGGCAAACACCATCCAGGAAACTCCAGCTGCTCTTATCAGGGATTGAGGGCAAGATTAGGAGATCAATCATTAAACCTTTATTTCAAGGCACTGCCCTGCAGCTGAGCTGCTCAGGGCTGTTCAGGTAATGCTGTCCATCTCACAGAATCACAGAAATTCTAGGTTGGAAGAGACCTTTAAGATCATCGAGTCCAACCCTGTTCTAACACCTCAACT
>JAXCLO010000022.1:20809404-20822574 GCA_035583995.1 Arremon aurantiirostris | reverse complement strand
ATCAGGGATTGCAGCTCCCATGGGATCAGGGATTGCAGCTCCCCATGGGATCAGGGATTGCAGCCCCCCATGGGATCAGGGATTGCAGTTCCCATGGGATCAGGGATTGCAGCTCCCCATGGGATCAGGGATTGCAGCTCCCCATGGCATCAGGGATTGCAGCTCCCCATGGGATCAGGGAGTGCAGCCCCCCATGGGATCAGGGATTGCAGCCCCCCATGGGATCAGGGAGTGCAGCTCGCCATGGGATCTCCATTCCAAGGATTGCAGCTCTCCATGGGGTCCCTGTTCCTTTTTCTGCCAACTCTGGACAACCAAACCCCATCAATCTCAGGCTGAACCCCTGAACCAGCCCAGATTTCTCCTTGGAGAGGGATTTGAGCAAACCAGGAGCTGAGACAGCTCAGGGATGTGGAGTTGATTTGCTGCTGTAAAATGAATTTTCCCTCTGTTCAGCTGGGAATTCCCACACCCCACAGAATTACACTGCCTCCCATCAAAGATGAAACATGAAATTCTCTTTTTCTTGAGATTTGGCTCAGTATTATTTTAAATCACTGTGGGCTTCCCCAATTTCCTGGGGGGAAAACCTGTTCCTTCTGGCTGCCTGATACAGAATCTCCCCTGAACATATTTGGAGTGGGAAGAGCAGCTTTTTATTTACCTGCTACAGGTTGTGCCTTAAAAATGTCTTTTCCCTGCCTGTTTTTCACTGCAGTGGGAGTGAAAAAATCTCATTTTAGTGAGATTTCAACATCTCTGTGCTGAACAAACCCTGGGGATTCTCACCTCCTTTGTTCCTTGCTGTAAAATGGACACTTGTGTGAGGAAATTGGATAAGGGTGGGTGGGAGGTGATTAAAAAGCAGAGCTGGGTGTGATTAAATGCTCTTTGTGCAGGACAAGTTGTGGCTTAGGCTGCTGGAAATCCCTGTGTGGAAGGGAATCTCTGGCATGGAGGCCAAGGAAAGCCATAAAATTCCCCTCAAACCCAATTTTGGGGCAGTTCTTCTCAGTCTGCATCTCCTGCTTGAGCTCTGACTGCCAGGTTTGCCCAAGGGAGGGTGGAGAGGAGGAGAACAAAGCCCTGGGGTGAGGGAGAGGATGGTCCCAGTGAATCCCTCAGCCATGCATGTGCCAACCCACCCTTGCCCAGGTGATTCCCAGGTGTAATCCCAGCCATTCCAGGCTTTCCTGGGGCTCAGGCCCTGCAGGAGCTCCAGCCTGGGACAGAGGGGATGCTGAGGCCCCTCAGGTTAACCCCTGAGGCTCCCTGGAACAGAGAGTTGTGTATTGACTTAGTGATGACACTCAGTCCATCAACAATTGTGGTTTTTTAATAGTTTTGTTCAAGGCAGCTCCTTTTTCTTCAAGATTAATTCCCCAGTTGCTGTTTAGCCCCTCTGATGGTTGATTCTTTTTTAAAGAAGCTTTGGAGCAAGTGCCCATTGCATGGAGGTGATCTGGGCACCTGGGGCTGCACCCACACTTTGTCCCACGTTCCTCTCTTGGGCAGGTGCTAATCAATAAGGCCTAATTAACAAACTGTCATCACTTTCCAGATGGGATTTTTAGGATAATGCAAAACTGCTTTGCTAAGGACATCCTGAATTTCTGCTAGTTGTAGGGGCCAAATCAGATACATCTGCTGCAGTTCAGGGGGTTAGGAAGGGGAAAAAGCTTTTCAAGGAAAATATAGTTTGGATATTAGGAGAAAGTTTTTTACAGAAAGGGTGATGAAGTTCTGGAATGGCTGTCCAGGGAGGTGCTGGAGTCCCCATCCCTGGGTGTGTTTAACACAGCCTGGATGTGGCACTGGGTGCCAGGGTTTAGTTGAGGTGTTGGGGCTGGGTTGGATTGATGATCTTGAAGGTCACTTCCAGCCTGGTCATTCTGTGATTTCTGTGGGAGACATTCCCTGAAACACCAGAGATGTTTATGGCTCTGGTCAGCTTTCCTCTGGGAAGCCCTTTATCCCAGAAACCTGGATTGTGGCTGCCTTTCTGCTCAGAAAACCAGGAGCCCTTGGGATGACTCTGCAGCTTCCCTTTCCCTGTGGGAACAGACTCCTTGTGCCCCTCCTTTGGCTGAGATGGGCCAGGTGATGGGGCTGGGATGGGACCAGGTGATAGAGCTGGGATGTGCCAAAATACAGAGCTGGGATGAGCCAAATTACAGATCTGGGGTGAACCAAGCTATGGAGCTGAGATGAGCCAGGTTATGGGGCTGGGGTGAGCCAAGTTACGGGATTGGGATGAAGCAAGTGGTGTGGCTGGGATGAGCCAAATTATGGGACTGGTGTGAGCTGAGTGATGGGGCTGGGATGAGCCAAGTTATGGAGCTGGGATGAGCCAAGTTATGGAGCTGGGATGAGCCAAGTTATGGAGCTGGGAAGCCAAGTGATGGGGCTGGGATGAGCCAAGCTGGGATAAAACAGGTTATGGGGCTGGGATGAACCAAGTTATGGAGCTGAGATGAGGAACATTATGAGGCTGGGATGAGCCAAATATGGGGCTGGGATGAGCCAGGTTATGGGGCTGGGATGAACCAAATTACAGAACTGGGATGAGCC
Source organism: Arremon aurantiirostris (assembly GCA_035583995.1). NCBI lineage: Eukaryota > Metazoa > Chordata > Aves > Passeriformes > Passerellidae > Arremon > Arremon aurantiirostris. Next base: position 20,820,003 of record JAXCLO010000022.1, on the reverse strand, counting down.
AAGTGATGGGGCTGGGATGAGCCAAGAGACAGGGTTGAGATGAGCCAAATTATGGAGCTGGGATGAGCCAAGGGATGGAGCTAGGATGAGCCAAATTACAGAGCTGAGATGAGCCAGGTTATGGGGCTGGGGTGAGCCAAGTTATGGGACTGGGATGGGCCAAGTGATGGAGTTGGGATGAACCAAGTTATGGGGCTGGGATGAGCCAAAGTATGGGGCTGATGTGAGCCAAGCTATGGGGCTGGGATGAGCCAAATGATGGAGTTGGGAAGCCAAATTACAGAGCTGGGATGATCCAAGTGATGGAGCTGGGGTGAGCCAAATTATGGAGCTGAGATGAGCCAGGTTATGGAGCTGAGATGAGCCAGGTTATGGAGTTGGGAAGCCAAGTTATGGGGTTGAGAGGCCAAGTTATAGGGCTGGGGTTCTGCTGAGAGGCAGGAGAAGTTATTTTCTGAGGAAACAGAGGAGGGTCTTCCCCTGGCTCGGGGCAGGAGCCTTGCCAGTACAGTAAAATGAGTTTACCATCAAAAGGCACCAGGGCTTGTGCCGTGGCCCCGGCTCTGACCTTTCCCTCTGGAATTCTGCCCCCTGGCCCCGGGCTCATTAATCCTGGCGCTGCCAGATGACAGTAATCCATCACAGCCCTGACAGCCCTGCCCAGCCAGGCTCTGCCCTTCAGCCTTTCCTGTGGCTGCGCTGGGGCTGCCCAATAAACCCTGCCTTGATCACCTTCCCCGGGGCACCAAATCCCTCTGGAAAACACCGGGAATTCACCGGGACTGCGGGACCTGCGGGGCGGTGTGGGGGAACATGTGGGAAATGTGATTATTGCAGTGAAAAATGTGATTATTGCAGTGGAAAGTGGAATTATTGCAGTGGAAAGTGGAATTATTGCAGCTCCTTGAAGCAGTTCTGTCCCTGCTGTAAAGTTTCTCAGCTGCACAAAGAAATTTTATTTTGGGAGGGGGAAACCAAACTGGAGGTTTTGTCTTGTGTAATAGAGTTTCTAAATGAGTGTTTCTGTATAAATCCCTGTTTAACTGGGTCTATAAATAAATTTTGGAGCACTTTGGGCCTGTTTAAAGCACAGCTGAGGGAGGGAAGCTTTCCAGGGGGTGCTGAAATTATTGCAGCTCCTGGGAGCAGTTCTGTCCCTGCTGCAAATTTTCTCAGCTGCACAAAGAAATTTTATTTTGGGGGAGAAAATCAAACTTGAGATTTTATCTCAGTGGATTAATTTATATTCTGTGTAAACACCTTTAACTGAGTGTTTATGTATCAGTCCCTGTTTAGCTGAGTTTATAAATGAGATTTTGGGGCATTTTGGTCCTGTTTAAAGCAAAGCTGTCCTGGGGGTGCTGAGGTGATGGAATTATTGCAGCTCCTGGGAGCTCTTCTGTCCCTGCTGCAAAGTTTCTCAGCTGCACAAAGAAATTTTATCATTTAACCAAACTCGAGGTTTTATCACAGTGGATAAATTTATATTCTGTGTGTAAACACACGTAGCGGAGTGCTTCTGTATAAAGCCCTGTTTAGCTGAATTTAAAGCTTTGCTTTAAACAGGACCAAAGTGCCCCAAAATCTCATTTATAAACTCAGCTAAATACGGACTGATACAGAAACACTCTGTTAAATGTGTTTACACACAATACAAATTAATCTACTGAGATAAAACCTCAAGTTTGGTTTTCCCCACAAAATAAAATTTCTTTGTGCAGCTGAGAAACTTTACAGCAGCTACAGAACTGTCCCAGGAGCTGCAATAATTTCAGCACTCCTAGGACAGCTTCTCTCCTTCAGCTATGCTATAAACAGGACCAAAGTGCCCCAAAATATCATTTATAAACCCAGCTAAATCGAGATTTAGATGGAAACACACATTTATAAATTCAGCTAAACAAGGCTTTATACAGAAACACTCAGCTGCGTGTGTTGACACACAGAATATAAATTAATCCACTGAGATAAAACCTCGAGTTTGATTTCCTCCCCCAGAATAAATTTTCTTTGTGCAGCTGAGAAACTTTGCAGCAGGAGCAGAACTGTCCCAGGAGCTGCAATAATTCCATCACCTCAGCACCCCCAGGACAGCTGTGCTTTAAACAGGACCAAAATGCCCCAAAATCTCATTTATAAACCCAGCTAAATCGAGATTTAGATAGAAACACACATTTATAAACTCAGCTAAACAGGGACCCTCTCACTCTCCATCTGGATCAAAGTCCCTGCTGGACAAATTAATGCCATTCCTTTAATTGGGTTGGGAAAACTGGAGTGAGAGGGGCTTCATCCTCCCCCAGCCCAGCAAAGGCTTTGCTGCTGTGGCTAATTAATGAAAGGAGGGGAATTTTGGGGTGTCCTGAGGGCTTTGGAAGGAAATATTTCCCTGTTTTCCCTGCGGGTGTGACTCAGGTGATGAGTGACGGCTGGAGGTAACTTGATCATGCCCTGATTCCCAGTGCTGCTGTCACCCCCAGACAAAATGGATGCTCAGGAAAAAACAGAGGAAATTGAGGAGTTTTGCGAGGCAGGGATGGAGCCACAGAGAGTTTGGAGGGTTTGGATTTCCCTCTGTGCTCCCTGAGGGGTCTGTGCCCCTGAAATGTGGGAAGGGGATGTGGGGTCTGCTCCTTGGGCTGCTTGGACAAGGATGGGATTGATATAAATTGAAACACTTTGAATCTGTGAGGTTTTCAGCCCTTTAGAGCTACAAAACTGGGCTGTTTTATCCAGCATCTCGTTAACCTGTGGGAATTGGCACCACAAGCTACTCATGCCTAATGGGATTCCCAAAGAAAAGACAAGGAAAAGAAAAATCCCCCTTGGATGTGTGACAAGGACATCTGCAGGACTCCTTTCATGGCACGGAATAAACTCGTTTATAGGGCCATAAACGGGGGGATCAGGGGCTGCCAGCAGTGGCACCAGGCTCCCCTGGGGACTGGGGATTCCACAATTGTCCCCTGTCCCCCTCCCAGCCTTCCTGCCAGGCTGGGGCTGCCCATTGTGGGGACAGGATGGGCTGGGCGGCCCTTTGATCCAGGACAGAGTTTCCCAGGCCAAATAAAAGCTCTGCCACTTCAGCTTTTTATTATTCCTTCTTCCTCTCCGTGCCTCAATCCCCCAAGTTTGGGCGTTGGCGCTTCCAGGAGCTGCCAAAGGGGGAGGTTAAAAATCAGATTTTCTTCCACATGAACCCAAAAGACACAGAACCAAGCAGGAAGGATGGAGCAGGAGCTGGTGTGGGGATGCTCAGAGCTGCTGTGGCCTTGTCAGGGAATTGTTTGGGAGGGAAAAGGAGTGGGAGGCTGGAAGCTCTGTGGAAGGAGCAGCTTTGGTTTACCTCTCCATGTGGGGATTTGCAGGGTCCCCAGGATGTGGTGAAGAAATGAGTCTGACTCCATGTTCTCAGAAAGCTGATTTATTATTTTATGATATTATATTAAAGAATACTATACTGAAACTATACTAAAGAAATAGAAAAGATACAGACAGAAGGTTACAAAGAATGATGACAAAAACTCGTGACTGACTCCTCAGAGTCTGACACAGCTGGCTGTGATTGGTCATTAAGTCAAAACAATTCACATGAAACCAATCAAGCAACCACTTGTTGGATAAAGAATCTCCAGACCACATTCCAAAGCAGCAAAACAGGGAGAAGCAATCAGATAATTATTGTTTTCATTCTTCTCTGAGGCTTCTCAGCTCCCCAGGAGAAGAAATCCTGGTGAAGGAATTTTTCAGAAAATATGGCAGTGACATCTCCAGGTTATTCCAAATGTTGAACTTGTGAGGGAGGATGGAATTCTGTGGGGGAGAGATATTCTCCAGTGCTGATTCCCTTGCTCCTGCTGTTCCCAGGCAAACAGCACATGCTGAGGGATGAGGGAGCATTTTTATCCAAGGATTTTAACCCTGAGCTCATAAAACCCATTCAATAGCCCCAACTTCCCCTCTTTCTATTCCAGGAGCTGCAGGTTTTTATTGCTCTGCTAATTCTCTTTACCCACAGGAAAGGGTTTTCCATGGAAAGACCTTGAGCCAGGCTGCAAATTCCCTGAATTTCCTGTTAGGGCAGAGAGAGCTGGATCCCCCTGAGGTGGTGCCCTCATCCTCTCCATGTTCCTTTTTCCAGGAACTCCCATCAACAGGATCCCCATCATGGATGGCCAAGCAGATCCTGGATCTGCTCCTGTAAGGGCAGAGAGAGCTGGATCCCCCTGAGCTGGCCATGCCCTCATCCTGTCCATGCTCCTTTTTCCAGGAACTCCCATCATGGCCAAGCAGATCCTGGATCTGCTCCTCTTAGGGCAGAGAGAGCTGGATCCCCCTGAGGTTGTTCCCTCATCTCTCCATGTTCCTTTTTCCAGGAACTCCCATCAACAGGATCCCCATCATGGCCAAGCAGATCCTGGATCTCTACATGCTGTACAAGCTGGTGACAGAGAAGGGTGGGCTGGTGGAGATCATCAACAAGAAGATCTGGAGGGAGATCACCAAAGGCCTTAACCTGCCCACCTCCATCACCAGCGCCGCCTTCACCCTGCGCACACAGTGAGTTTAGAAGGAGAAATAGAAAATATTCATATTTATATAAATGTAAATATGTGTATATTCACATATAAAAATATTTTCTATTTATAAATACAATTATATTTTTATAAAATATATAAGCAGTTAATACATATAAATTTAAATATTTTATTATATAAATATATACCATATATTTATATAAATATGTATATTTAAATATAAAATATTTGTATATAAAAATATATTTATATATAAAATATCTACACACTTTATATTTATAAAACTAGATATCCATATTTATTATATAAATACATATTAAAGATATACTGTCTATTTCTATACATATGTCTATATTTAAATAGAAAGCTATTTATGTATTTATAATTACATATATTTTTATATAAAATATATAAACACTTCATAAACATATATTTAAATATTATATTTCTTATATAAATATATAAGAAATACACAGTATATTTATATAGATAAAAATATGTATATATTTAAAGTTGTAAATATTTATATGTTTATGCATATGATTATATTTATTATATACAATATATAACTATTTTATAACTTTAAATATTTTATAAATATATAACTAATGTATATTGTATATTTATAATATATAAATTATATATTATTGATATATCAATAGATTTAAAATTTTAAATATATAATATCTATAAATTTAATGTATATATTGAGATATGATATCAATAATTGGATATTATTTGAATAATCCAATTGGAATAATCCAGTTATCTCAGTGGATATTATGGGAATAATCCAATTAAGATTATTGGATATTTATCTGGTATTGGACATTTGCTGTTGGATATTTGCTGTTATTCAGTTTTTAGCTGTTGTTAGATGGTTATTATTAGGTGTTTGTGTTGATAGTTTTTTATTATTGTTAGATATATCTTTTACTAAATACCTGTTATTTGTAATTATTAATAGTAAATTCTTTTTAGTAAATATTATTGTTACTAATAATATAATATATAACATCTTTTATATATTATGTATTGTATATATTATAATATAATAATTAGTAGTAGTATTATTAGTAAATATTTAGAATAGGCTGGCCAAGGTAAAGCCTATAAAAGGCAGAAATGGTGCCTCAGCCTAATGAGCTCCTGAAGGGAATTCTCACCCTCACCTCCCTCCAGCCCTGGCCTTTTTGCCTCTTTTTTTTCAGTTGTGGGGGAATTCTGGGTGATTTATAAATAATAATTCAGTTGTGAGGGAATTCTGGGTGGTTTATAGATTATATTTCAGTTGTGAGGCAATTCTGGGTGATTTATAAATAATATTTCAGTTCTTCTGAGGGGATTCTGGATGAACTGCAGAGGATATTTCAGTTGTGAGGGAATTCTGGATGATTGATAGAGGATATTTCAGTTGTGAGGGAATTCTGGATGATTGATAGAGGATATTTCAGTTGTGAGAGAATTCTGGGTGATTTATAAATAATATTTCAGTTCTGAGGGAATTCTGGATCATTTATAGATGATATTTCAGCTGTGAGGCAATTCTGGGTGATTTATAAATAATATTTCAGTTGTGATGGAATTCTGGATGAACTGCAGAGGATATTTCAGTTGTAAGGGAATTCTGGGTGATTTATATTCAATATTTCTGTCGTGAGGGAATTCTGGGTTACTTATAAATAACAATTCAGTTGTGAGGGAATTCTGGATGGTTTATAGATGATATTTCAGTTGTGAGGGAATCCTGGGTGATTTATAGAGGATATTTCAGTTGTGAGGGGATTATGGATGATTTATAGACAATATTGCAATTGTGAAGGAATTCTGGATGATTTATAGATAATATTTGAATTATGAAGGAATTCTGGATGATTTATAGATAATATGTGAATTATGAAGGAATTCTGGATGGTTTATAGATGATATTTCAGCTGTGAGGGAATTCTGGGTGATTTATAGTTAATATGTCAGTTGTGAGGAAGTTCTGGGTGATTTATCGCTGATATTTCAATTGTGAGGGAGTTCTGGGTGATTCTTTGAGGATAATTCATTTGTGAGGGAATCCTGCATGATTTATCGCTGATATTTCAATTGTGAGGGAATTCTGGATGATGCTTTGAGGATATTCCAGTTGTGAACAAATTCCCCCACCCTTATGGGATCAGGAATATCTAATGGCACATTTCCCTCCAAACCCTGAGCACATCCATACCAAGCCACACTTCCAAACACCCCAAACCCTCTGAGCACCTCGGGATGCGTCTCCTGTCCCCGTGCCACCTGAATTCCCCCTCTGTGTGTCCCTCTCCAGGTACATGAAGTACCTCTATGCCTACGAGTGTGAGAAGAAGTCCCTGAGCTCCCCGGCCGAGCTCCAGGCCGCCATCGACGGCAACCGGCGCGAGGGCCGGCGGCCCAGCTACAGCTCCTCGCTGTTCAGCTACTCCCCATCCCCGCCAGGGCCTCCTTCCCTGCTGTCCCCCCCCAAAATCCGCTTCCCCATCATCGGCGTGGCACCGGGCAGCGCCACCGGCAACCCCCGCGTGTCACCGGCCCTCAGGAAAGGTCAGCACGGCCATGGCGGTGCTGGGAATGTGGGACTGTGGTGTGGGCTGTGTCCCCTGGCTGAGTGACACCTCCTGACCGTGTCCCCTGGCTGAGTGACCCCTCCTGACTGTGTCCATGCCAAACTGCATGGCCTGGGAATGTGGTGCTGGCAGTGTCCTCTGGCTGAGTGACCCCTCCTGACTCTGTGGCCTGAGAATGTGGGAGCAGGGTACTGGCAATGTCCCCTGGCTGAGTGACCCCTCCTGACCGTGTAGCTTGGCAATGTGGGACTGTGACACTGGCAGTGTCCCCTGGCTAAGTGACCCCTCCTGTCCATGTGGCCTGAGAATGTGGGAGCAGGGTGCTGGCAATGTCCCCTGGCTGAGTGACCCCTCCTGGCAGTGTCCCCTGGCTGAGTGACCCCTCCTGACCATGTGGCTTGGCAATGTGGGACTGTGACACTGGCAGTGTCCCCTGGCTGAGTGACCCCTCCTGTCCATGTGGCCTGGGAATGTGGGACTGTGGTGTGGACAGTGTCCCCTGGCTGAATGACCCCTCGTGGCAGTGTCCCATGGCTGAGTGACCCCTACTGACCATGTGGCTTGGCAGTGTGGGACTGTGGTGCTGGCAGTGTCCCCTGGCTGAGTGACCCCTCCTGACAGTGTGGGAGCAGGGTGCTGTCAGTGTCCCCTCCTGACTTTGTGGCCTGGCCGTGTGGGAGCAGGGTGCTGGCAGTGTCCCCTGGCTGAGTGTCCCCTCCTGGCCCAGGTGACGGCGTGCCGCTGACGGTGTCCATGCCGAGCCGCGTGGCCATGCCGGTGACGCTGGGTGGCCAGCAGGCCTCGGTGGCAGCCAGGACGGCCACGCTGGAGCAGCTGAGGGAGAGGCTGGAGGCGGGAGAGCCCCCGGAGAAGAAGGTGCCGCGCATGACGGAGGAGGAGCAGCGGCTGGTGCAACAGGCCCTGCAGCGCAACCTGTTCAGCATGGCCCGGCAGCTCCCCATGAAGATCAAAATCAACGGGAAAGGTGAGGCTGAGCTCCTCGGGAAGCTGCAGGGAGGGAAAGGTCCCAGCCTGGAATGTCACACACACGCGGCTGGGTCAGCTCTGAGTGACCTCTGGGTCACCTCCATTCCGGCGTTGTTGGCATGGAGGTGTTCAGGTACAAGGTTTTGTTGGGTTTTCCTGCTGGGTTTATTCTCCTGCTCATCCAAATCCAGCCTGGATTCAGGAGAAAAGGAGACTCAGGGGTGACCTTATCACTCCCTAAACTCCCTGAAAGGTGCCTGTGCTCAGGTTGGTCTTTCTCTTCAGGCAGCACTGACAGAACCAGAGGACACAGTCTCAAGCTGCACCAAGGGAAATTTAGGTTGGATATCAGGAAAAAGTTTAATTACAGAAAGGGTGATAAAGTTCTGGAATGTTCTGCCCTGGGAGGTGGTGGAGTCACCATCCCTGGGTGTGTTTAACAAAGCCTGGATGTGGCACTGGGTGCCAAGGTTTAGTTGAGGTGTTGGGGCTGGGTTGGATTGATGACCTTGAAGGTCTCCTCCAACCTAGTGATTCTGTGAATTCTGTGACCTTCCCAAAACTCCAAGCTGGTCAAGGTTGGCACAGCTTGGAAGCAAGGAAGAGCTGTTCTTGCTCCAGCAGTGCTGGTTTGAGGTGCTTGGCCACAAATACGGATGGGAAAGGTCAAAGCAGGGTCCTCCCAAGCAGCAGTTCTTTTTTTAGAACTTGTTTCTTTTTTAGATTGTGTTACTTTTAAAAAATGTGATTGTTTCTGGGCTTCTTCCCCAGCCTGGATTTAAACAGTTCATCCTGAATCTTAGCAATGATTTCTGTGATGTCAGTGCTCCCAGTTCCTGGCAGCTCTGCATCCAACCAAATTCCACATCAAAACCACAAGAGCCACTGGTAGGGAATACAAATTTTATCCAGGAGTGTTCATTATTCCCTCACCTCACTTCTGCTTTCCCTCTGAACTAAATCCAAACGCTGGGAACCATTGCAGTCCCTACAAACAGGAATAGGCTGAGGATTCAGGGATGGGATTCCCACCTTTGTGGGTGCTCTCTTGTCTTCTCTGCCCTTCTTTTCCCCACTGTACCGTAAAAAACAGATGGAGATGCTCTGAGAGGTGGTTTTGATAAGCTCAGCATGGCTTGGTAACAACATTTAGGTTCAATATGGAGTTTTTAGAGGTGTTTTTTTTTTTTGCCTCGATGTGGAAGGGAAATCCCAAAATCCAGGCTCACCCTTGTGGAGCTGGAAGAGTTCCACGTTCAGCTGCCCAGGCTGGGGAAAATCCTGATTTTCATGGTGTTTCCCTGGCTTTTCCCTCCCCCCAGTGGCCGCTGGAGCCGCTGCAGTCCGAGCACAGCAAAATCCAGCTGGGATTTAAATCCGGGCTCATCTCTGTGCTCCCAGCCCTTCCTTGCGACAGGAATGGCCCTGGGGAGACATTTCCCAATGCCAGCGGGCTCCCAGCCTCACCAAGGCCTTCCAGCACCTCTGCAGCCTTGTCCTGGAATGGTTTGAGTTGGAAGGGACCTCAAAGCCAAGGACAGGGACACTGCCACATCCCCGGGTGCTCCAAGCCCCGCTCCCAGGAATGCGGGCATTCTGTGGGCCCAAAGAGGGGACAAAGGGGGCTGTGGTCACCTCGGGGGTGCAGGGGGTGGGATCGGTGCCCTCTAACTGTGCCCCAATCCCTGCCTCCCTCCCTGGGACAAGACAAGGCAGACTCGGCGGCGGCGGCGCTGAACCTGTCCCCGAACGGCATCGGCAGCATCAACATGTCCGTGGAGATCAACGGCACCACCTACGCTGGTGAGAGCCCTGCTGGGAAAGGGACAGCCCTCCTGGGATGGGACAGCCCTCCTGGGATGGGACAGCCCTCCTGGGATGGGACAGCCCAGGGACAGCCCTCCTGGGGGGCGGGAATAGGTGGGATGGGGGTGGTCCCTGCCGAATGGCAGCGGGATGCGGTTCTTGTTCCCTAGGCCGGGCAGGAGCAGCTCCCTTCCCTTGGTGTTAGTGGTTTGAAATCTGAGGGAGGGGGTTTGAAATCCCCGTGGAGGCGTTCATAGGAAGGGGAATTGTCCCTGTTCTCCTGAGGAGGGGCTTTGCTCGGCTTTCCCAGAAGGAATTGTGCCCTGGAGCAGTTCATTTCTGCAGGCCATGCCTGTGCATCCTTGGGCAAATCCCAGGTGGGAATCCTGGCTCTGCCTCACCCTAACCCAAATGGGAGCTGCCTCTCCCCGAAGGCAGAACGCGTTTGGGATCTGTTTTCTTTAGGGTCAGCATCCCTGTGCAGGCTCCAGCTGAGCACAGGAGCCAGACCAGCCACCCTGAGCTGGGATGGGATCCTGGGCTGGGAAGGCCTCCCCTTTGCCAGCCTAATCCTCCCTGTGCTGGGATGGGATCTGATCCAGGGGCTGGGAAAGCCTGACCCTGGATGGGATGGGATGGGATGGGATGGGATGGGATGGGATCCTGGGACTGGGAAA
>JAXCLO010000022.1:20795632-20808543 GCA_035583995.1 Arremon aurantiirostris | reverse complement strand
GGGATGGGATGGGATGGGATGGGATGGGATGGGATGGGATGGGATGGGATGGGATGGGATGGGATGGGATGGGATCCAGGTGCTGGGAAAGCCTCGCCTTTGCCATCCTAACCCTCTCTGTGCTGGCATGGGATCTGATCCATGGGCTGGGAAAGCCTGACCCTGTCTGTGCTGGGATGAGATCCTGGCCCTAGGAAAGCCTCCCCTTTGCCAGCCTGACCCTCGATGGGATGGGATGGGATGGGATGGGATGGGATCCTGGGGTTAGGAAAGCCTCCCCTTTGCCCACTCTAACCCTGTGTGTGCCCACAGGGGTGCTGTTTGCCCAGAAGCCCGTGGTGCAGCTCCTGGCCGGCTCGGGCACGCAGAGCTCGTGCAGCAGCAGCTCCAGCAGCTCCAGCAGCAGCTCCAGCAGCTCCCACTGCTCCCCCAGCCCTACCTCATCGCGGGGCACGCCCGGCGCAGAGCCCTCCACCAGCTGGTCCCTGTGACGGGCGCTGCCCAGGAGTGCACACATACCTCACCTCAAGGAACCTGCTCTCGTGCCTGCACAGCACCTGGAGGATGATGATGATGGTGGTGGTGGTGGTGGTGAAACCTTTCCATGCCAGCGAGTTTTCCTTCATCGTCTCTTTGTCCGGCCTTGTTTTGGCTTTGTTCCCCCCACCCCGCTTTCCTTCCTCCCTTTTGCTCTTTGGTTCATCCTCCTCCTCCTCCTCCTCGCAGGGTGTGTGGTGTTCCCATGGAGGGGGGCACACCTGGCGTTTCTCAATCAGGGATGGCTCTGGGGCCACAGCTCCTGGTCAGGACATCACCAGGGCAGGGAAAGGGCCAGGACTGGGGCTGGGAACCCTGGTTCTGATGGAGCCTGGGTTCTGCTGGGAACCCTGGTTCTGGAGCTCAGGTTCTGCTGGAGCCCTGGTTCTGCTGGAGCCCAGGTTCTGCGGGGAACACTGGTTCTGCTGGGAATCCTGGTTCTGGAACCCTGGTTCTGCTGGAATCCTGGATCTCCTGGAGCCCTGGTCCTGCTTGAATCCTGGTTCTGCTGGAGCCCTGGTTCTGCTGGGAATCCTGGTTCTGCAGGGAGCCCTGGTTCTGCAGGGAGCCCTGGTTCTGCTGGAGCTCTGGTCCTGCTGGAATCCTGGTCCTGCTGGAATCCTGGTTCTCCTGGAATCCTGGTTCTGGAACCGTGGTTCTCCTGGAACCCTGGTTTTCCTGGGAGCCCTGGTTCTGGAACCCTGGTCCAGCTGGAACCCTGGTTCTGCTGGAACCATGGTTCTGGAGTCCTGGTTCTCCTGGAACCCTGGTCTTGCTGGAACCCTGGTCCTGCTGGAACCAGGGGCCACCAGGGCTCTTCCCACCCACAACTCCGTGTTTTGACAATCCTGAGAGCCAGGGGGTGCCTGGCCCTGTGCTCCCATGGCAATCTGCTCATGTCCCTTCCTGCTGTGTCCCCGTGTCCTCAGGGGAGGCTCCTGCTCCTCTCCACGGTTCTGGCACCACCAGCTGCTCATTTCTGGCTGCTGCCACCTCACCCCTCGAGCCCTGAGTGTCCCTGAGGAGTGACACAGGGCCAGGGCGTGCTGGGGCTCCATGTCCCCCCCTCTGTCCCCATAGCCGGGTCCCTCAGGTTGGTGCAGGCTCCCTGGAGCAGCTCTGGGAGCTCTGCAGGAGCACAGGCTGCAGGTGGGGTGGTTGATGTGGGGATCTGGGGCTCTGAACAAACCCCTGCCATGGTACAGGGAGGGGCAGAGCCCAGGGAATCCAGCCCTGCCTGGCCCTGGCTGGAAGCAGAGCTCCCTGTGAATGAGCTGCTCAGGTGGCCTGGTGCTGTCCCCCTGTCCCCATGCCCTGGTGCCATCCCTGCCATCCCCCCTGCCCTGGTGACGTCCTCCCCGTGCTGCAGGCCCGAGTCAGGTTTTTTGAGCAGATGAAATACCTCAGCTACGTACTTTGTTGGGTTGCTTTTGTTTGTGTTGGGTTGGGTTGTTTTTAACCTCTTCAGGAAGTGTTGGCATATCCTATCGCTTGTGGGGGGTTTCGTAGGTGGGTTTGCTGAATTTGTGTTTGCTTTTATTTCTGTTGGCTTTTAATGGATCACCAAAGACAGGGAGTTCAGACGAGGCTGAGCAGAGCAGCAGTGGCTTCCCCACCCTCCAGGAGCCCATCCCAGGACAGGACAGCAGGACAGGGGTGACTCTGCCCCTTGGATCTGTGCTTGTCCCACACTTGTGCTGCTTCCTGCGCTGTGCTGGGGCGGTTTTGCCCCCAGGGCTCTCTGGGGTCGGGAGGTGGGGATGCCCTGGAGGGATGGATGCTGCTCCAGGTCTCCCCAGCTGCTCTCAGAGGGAGCAGGGGAAGCCGGCCTGACCCGCAGGCTCCTTTCATCCTCACAGATTCCCAGAGGATTTTCCAGCCTCTGGGACTCAGATGATTTTTTTTTCCCCCCCCCTTTTCTTGGGTTTTCTTTTGGTTGTTTTATTTTATTCTTGGGTGGGGTTGGGCTGTTTCCTCTGAGTGGGACTGGGGCACTTTCTGCTTTTCCCTCTGCTCTGCTCCCTGGCCCCGGGGGAGCAGAGGCTGCTCCGGGGTGGGGCTGCTTTGTCTCACTTGCTAACGTTGTGTTTTCTTGCACAGAAAGGCACTCGAATCACTGAACTGCTTGGACACTACTAGAGTATTAATGTTTATAAGCTTTACTCAACCTAGACTGGAACTAGCCAGGGACTAACAGATTGTTTTGTATCCAATTCAGGGAAAGAATCAGGTCGGGAAGCGTAACAGATACCTCAGTTAAATAAGCTGCAACAATAAACGGGTCCTTTTCCCAGCCCGGGGGTGACAAGGACCATCCAGACTGTGAAGAGTTAACCCTTTCCCTCAGCCTGGCTTTGGCCCTGGCAGCCTGAGCTGCGGGTCTCCTGCTGAGCTGCCAGGCTTTGGGTGCAGGGAGTGCTGGAAACCAGCAGCAGCAGAGCGGGGGGAGGCCGAGCGGGGGGCCCGTGTCGTACTCAGGGTTTGATGCTGCCGGCAGGACGTTCCCGATGGATGGGCGGTGCTCCATCCTCCCCCAGCTCCTCACACCAGCCGAGCAGCCCCGGGCAGCCCCCGGCTCGTCCCTCGGTGCTTCCAGAGGGGCAGAGCCAGCCGAGCCTGCCCCGGGGCTGCGGGGAAGGCAGCAGGGTGGGCGGGCTGAGGGGAGGCTGCTGTGCCTGCTCCCTGCCACGTGTTCTCTCCAAACAGCTGCAGCAGCCTTGCTATAACTAGTTTTCTTACCTATTTAAAAGAGAAAAAAAAAATAATAAAATAAGTAAATAAAAACAAAATGTGATAGCCTAGGCGGTGGATAAATACCTCAACGTCTCCTTCCAACAAGTGTCTGTATATGTTGTTGTTGGGTTTTTTCTATCTTACAGGTTATCTGAATGTTTATATTCCAATAAACTTCTACCTCTTCACACCGTGACCCCCACGCCTGCTTTGTGCCCCTGGCTGCTCCCTGAGGGTAAACAGTTCACAAATATTCCCAGAGGCTGGGCTGTGTCCTGAGGGTAAAGAATTCCCAGATATTCCCAAAAGCTGGGCTGTGTCCTTGCAGGGGCCCTGAGGGTAAAGAATTCCCAGATATTCCCAGAGAACTGGGCTGTGTCCTGAGGGTAAAAAATTCCCAGCTATTTCCAGAGGCTGGGCTGTGTCCTGAGGGTACTGAGGGTAAAGAATTCCCAGCTCTTCCCAGAGAACGGTGTCCTTGCAGGGGCCCTGAGCTCCCAGTTTGGAGCTGGCCCCGGCTGGAACGCTGGCGCTTCCAGGCTGGATTCTGATGGAAGCCACACGGGATCTCCTGTCCCAGGTGTCGCCGGAGCTGTCCCCGCCCTGTCCTGTCACTCTTGGCCGAGAATGACACAGGAACGGGCGGCAGGCAGTGATGTGGAAGGAGCAAAAGAAGGTTCTGTTCAAGAAAACCGCACGGTTTTTATAGAGTGATACGATACATTCTGTTTGATTGGCTGGTTAACAAAAACACCTTCCTCACACACCGTCCTTGAGAAGAACAGAAAGACGAAGTAGAAAACACCACCTGCAGATTGCTTGTACTTAACAAGTTCTCACATCCTTGAAAGGTCTCACAAGGCGCTGTGAGAAGCGTTTGCCGTTTCTCCGTCCCTTGGCATCCCCACCTGTCCCTTGCCCATCTCCCAAATCCCTTCTCTGTCACCGCCTGCTCCCCACGCAGATCTCTTTAAACACCTCCCCGCTGTTTGCACAGCACCGCCGCTGCTTTTCCAGGGATGGAGCCCTTCCCAGTCCTTCCCGTGCCAGCCTTGCCCGTGCCCCGTGCCTCATTTACCTTGGCTGGCTGCCGGGGAGGGCACGGAGCCCTCGACCTTCCTCATCCTCACCCGTGGAACCAGAACCGCTGCCCTTCCCTCATCACCCGGCTGCAGGTGAGCTCCCCGGGCTGGGCTCCCAGCCCATCCCAGCCCCGGCCCCCCAATCCCCTCCCATCCTCTCCTGCCTCCGGCTCTCCCAGCCCCGGCTTCTCCCTCGGCAGCGCGGGTCCGGGACACCCCCGATGCCCGGAGCAGGTAAGGCGGGGTCCCCCAGGGTTTGGATCTCCCCCTGCCCCGGCGTGCTCAGCTCAGCTAAACCGCGCTCAGCCGAGAAGCGGCTCCGTGGCGCTCACCCCAAGCCCCGCAGCCTCCTCAGGTGGAGCTGGCTCTGCAGGAGATCCTGGAGCCCCGCATCCCGAAGGTGCGGTGCACATCGGCACCAAGCCCTGTCGGTGTCCGTGTGTCCGTGCGCCCGGGCTGGACACGCTCCGGCCCCCCCCAACCCGCTGTCCCGGGGCTACACGGCCGCGAACTCGGCAGGCGCTGTTTGGGCTGGAATACAATCCCTGGAGGGAAATTCCAGGCAGTTCCTTCCCCTCCATCCCTCCCTAAATGCCGCCATTCAGCTCATCCCGGCCAGCGCCCGGCTCCCAACAAACAACAAAGGGCTGCGGGGAGCCCAGCGCGGATTAACGCACCTGGGCAGGGCGGCCCGGCCCGCGGGGTGAGACAATGCCCGCTTTTCTCCTTCCAACATCCCCATCCCTTCATGGACCCGCTCAGGCTCTGGCACAGCTTCATCCCGGCCCTGTTCTCCTTAATCCCTCGCTCCAGTGCTGGAAGCGAGGCCAGCTCTGGGCACAGGGAGGTTTTCTGGCAGCACAGATGCCACCTCTGAAACTCAGGAACTAAATTCCAACGGAATTTCAGCCCTCGTGTGCAGGAGTTGCTTCCCTGCTCCCTAAATGCCCCGTGTGCAGGGATGCCCTCCTTCCAGGGAGCCCAAAACCCCGCGGGCATCCCTGCAGGGAGGGACAAAATCCAGCTCATCACCTCTCAGCGGGGAGGTTCCCCTCTTTGGGACTGGGCTTGCCTCAGCCCTCAGGGGCCGCTGCCGCTTTGAGTCCAGCCCAAACATCCCAAATCCCTGCAGGTGCCCCCTGTGAGCCCCCAGCAGGGCCCGAGCTGGCTCAACCTGGCACGGCGCTGATACCCGCCCGCTTCCAGGGCCCTTATCGCGGCCGGGCTGGGGCCGCCTTTGTTCCACCCCGGCCCGTGTCAGGCTGCCCGAGCGCGGCTCCTGTCCCACCTGCTGCCTTTGGGATGTTCCAGCTCAATCCTGGCTGACACAGAGCGGGGAAGGGGCACCGGGCAGGGGGCACCGGGGAGGCAGCACCCGGGGAGAGCCGCACTGGCTCGGCCCCGCTCCCCGAGCCCATCTCTCTTTCTCTCTCCAGCGCACCTGCAGCTCTCCCTCGGCTCGGGGCTGTCCCTCCTGTGCCTCGGCGTCCTCCTGGGCAGCGCCATGTGCTGGTGGCACCGCCGGCGCCCGGGCCGCCCCCTGGGCCGGCAGCGAGCGGAGCTGGGGGCGGCTCTGCCCGCGGCCACGGTGCCGGTGCCCATCCAGCAGCGGGGCTCGGAGCGGGGTGCCCGGGCCGAGGAGATTTCCCCGGCACCGCCGGCACCCTGCGAGGGCTCTCCCCACTGCAGAGCGTCCCTGCCCAGCCTCCCGTTCCTCCCGCAGCTGGCGGGGCTGTGGCAGCGCCGCCGCACCGTGGCCGGCACCAAACCCCTCTGCGGCGAGCGGAGCCCGCTGGTCCCCGCCGCGCCACCGCGCTCCGGGCAGCGCCCCCGGCTCCACTGCGAGCTGCGCTACTCCCTGCCCGAGGCCGCCCTCACCGTCACCGTCCTCGGCGTGTCGCAGCTGCCCCGGGGCCAGCGGGGCTCCCGCGTCAAGGTGTCCCTGGTGTCGCCGTCCCGCCGCGGGTCCGAGCGCCGCAGGAGCCTCCGCCGGGAGCCGCGGCGGTGCCGCTTCGGCCCGTGCGGCCCGCAGGAGCTGCGCTGCTGCACCCTGCGCTTTGCTGTCTACGCCAGGGCACGGAGCCTCCAGGAGTCCTTCGTGGGCCAGGTCCTGTTCCCCTGCGCCGAGGCCGCCTGGGACCCCCGCGCCCCCTCCAGCTACTCCTGGGAGCTAGAGAGCACCAAAACCAAGCTCAGCAAGGTCAGCACGGCAGCGGTTTCGGTGATCGGGATGAGTTTTGCCTGTCTCAGAGCCCTGGAACTGCAGGGACAGAGGCAGAACGTCCTCCAAGCAGCACCGGGAGCCCCGGAGAGCGTCCATGGCAGGGCGAGCCCCGGGCAGTGCCTTCCTCACCGGGGGCTTTGCGCCTCATCCTCAGGGGTGCTGGGGTGGAGGGGCAAACAGAGCTGGCAGCATCCCTGCAGCGCTGGTGGGCATCGAACCCACCCGGCTGCCCCGACCCTGCTGGGGGAGGAGCATCACCGGGGTGCAAGGGCTGGAGCTGGAGGGGCTGGAGGAGGCTGGAGGTGGAAGGATTTGGACATGAAAGGACATGGTGAGGTCAGAGCTGGAAGGACGTGGTGAGGCTGGAACTGGAAGGATACGACGAGGTTGAAGCTGGAAGGGTGGGATGAGGTCGGAAGTGGAAGAGCTGGATGAGGTCGGAGGTGAAAGGAGTGGATGAGGTTGGAGCTGGAAGGGCTGGATGAGCCTGGAGCAGGAAGGGCTGGAGAAGGCTGGAGATGAAAGGACATGACAAAATAGGAACTGGAAGGGTATGGTGAGGTCAGAGCTGGATTGATGTTGGAGCTGGAAGGACTGGATGAGCTTGGAACTGGAAGAACACAATGAGGTCAGAGGTGGAAGGACTGGATGAGGTTGGAGCCGGAAGGGCTGTGTGAGGTTGGAGCTGGAAGAACACAACGAGGTCAGAGGTGGAAGGGCTGAGTGAGGTCAGAGTCGGAAGGACATGACAAGGCTGGAGCTGGAAGGGCTGTGTGAGGTTGGAGCTGGAAGGGCTATGTGAGGCTGGAGGCTGAAGGGCTGGGTGAGTTCGGAGGAGGTCTCACAGCATCCCCTGCTCTCTGTGCCGTTCCAGCACCGCCGTGCCCCCAGCCTGCGCTGCAGCGTGCTCTCCTGGCCCCCCAGGCCCCTGGGGCAGCTCCTGCTGCTGCTGCAGCTGCAGCCCGCGGCCCGGCGCATCAAGGTGCTGCTGCGCAGGGCCCAGGCCCTGGGCCGGCTCTCCCGCCTGCCGGGCACCCCAGGTAGGGCACGGGCACCAGGTGTGCCCAGGGGGAACTGGGAATGGCTTCCCCTCCTTTTACTTGGCAGATTCTCTCATTCCCTTTCATACTTCTTTCTCCCAAGCACAGGGAGGGTTGGAATGCGATGATCTTTGGGGTCCTTCCAACCCAAACCACTCTGGGATTCTATCACTGGATGAAAATGAGAACAGGGAGTGTAATACAGATCTAGGTACCTCCAATATGACTCCAAAGTGCTTGAAATATATTTATTTATGGTCCAAAATGAGCATGTGGCTTTCTGTGCTGTTGGCTGTTGTCATCTCTGGCTCTCCCTGCTATTTGGGGTGTGAGCTGAGGACTTTGGAGGTCCCTGCTCTCCAGAGCGGAGGGGCAGGTGAGGAGGTCTCATCTCAGGAGAGAGGTGAGCTCTGTGCTCTCCCATCAGGAGATGCACAGGATCTCTCCCCATAGCTCCACCGAGCCCCACGAGGGTCCTGCAGCCCCCCAAGCACCACCTGGCAGCTGCCAGTCTCCCTCCCTGGCGTGTGCCCCTCTCTCCAGGGCTCTGTCCCCATTTCCAGGCCACTATGTCATTGTCCACCTGCACCATGAGGGCCACATCATCGACACCAAGGAGACCAAGTCTGTCAGCAGCTACAGCCCCGTGTGGAACGCGCCCTTCCTCTTCACCCTCCCCGCCGGGGACACCCAGCAGCAGCAGCTGGCCTTGGAGTTCGTTGTCATGCAGGTGAGGTGACCAGGCTGAGGAGGTGACCGGGCTCAGGTGGTGACCAGGCTCACCCCGCTGCCCTCGGGAGCTGTCTGGGCTGGGACGGCTCCTGTGGGCAGAGGGGAAGGCCACCAGCCATGTCCCCTGCCCTGTGCCACCCCAGGCTCGGCTCCATGGCCGTGGCTCCGTGCTGGGCCGTGTCCAGCTGGGCCCAGGGGTGCCACACTGGAGGGACATGTGCAGCCGGGCACCGCTGGAGTCGGAGCGCTGGCACCACATCCAGCCCGGACCCTGAGCCTGGCCCGGGACTCACAGTGAGACAAGGGGGCCCCGAGCTGGGCACAGGGCAGGTGACACCCTCACGCCATTGGGAGGAAGTTCAGGTGCCATCTGCAGGGCTGGAGATCACTGGAGGTCGGCACAAGCCCATCCCAAAGGGCTCCGGAGGGGACTGAGCCCATCTGAGGTGGCCCCAGCCTCGGGGAACACGAGGAGCTTTGTCTGCTCCATCCACTGTGTGCACCTAGAACCTGGGCTGTGGAGGAGCCAGGAGGGACTAGCACCCAGCTGGGAACCCTGTGGTCACCACAGTGGTGGCATCTCCTGTGTGGAGGAGCCAGGAGGGACAACAACCCAGCTGGGACCCCTGTGGCCACCACGGTGGTGGCATCTCCTGTCCCTTCCACGCTGGCTCCATCCCATCTCCTGCCCTTTCCACCCCTCCTGAGCAGAGCCACAAGGACACGCCAATGCCACCCGATGATAAAGGTGTCCATTGGCATTCTTAATTGATTGATGGCCCTAATTAGTGCTTGATAAATAAATAAACAAACAAACAAATAAATAAATAAATGGATTGGGAATGGTCATGTGTGTGGAGCTCTCTCTCCTGCCCATGGGCCACCATAGCAATGGGGAGGATCACCACGGGGAGGAAGGATCACCCTGTGGTCAGGGTTGCCACTGTGAGGGTCATCATGGTGAGGATGACCATGGTGAGGAAGGCTCTGTGGTGAGGAAGGCCTGCACTGAGATAAGGTGTGATGAGGAAGACCACGGTGAGGCAGATGAAGAAGGGAAGAAGACCATGCTGAGAGAGGCTGGCCATGGTGAAGGCAGGTTCTGGTGAGAAAGGTCATGGTGAGGCAGACTGTGAAAAGGAAGACCCTGGCAAGGAAGGCTGTGTGGAAGGTGAGGATGGCCATGGAGAGGAAGACCACGATGAGGATGGCCCTGACCACCACAGTGGGTCAGAGCATGGGGAGGAAGGCATGCCGAGGGTGAGAATGGTTGTGGCGATGGATGGCCATGGTGACGAGTCCCACCATGGGGAGAAAGACATGCTGAGGGTAAGATGGCCATGGTAAGGATGGCCATGGTGAGGAAGCCGTGATGAGGTGAGGATGGCCATGGTGAGGATGACCATGGTGAGCAGTCCCACGGGGAGGAAGCCGTGCCGAGGCTGAGGATGGCGGCGGTGATGAAGCACAGGCTGAGGCGGACCCAGACCGTACTCCCCCTCCCTCTCCCCCAGTCCCGGTTCACCCCGTGCCGCTCCCCTCAGCGCAGTGCCGCCCCTGCCGCGGCTCCGAGGCGGGCCGGGCCCGGCGGGGCGGGTTTAACCCGCCCGGGAAGCGGAAGCGGCGGCGCTGCGGGGCCGCAGGGGCCGGGCTGGGCCGGGCCGCACCCGCCGAGCGCGGCCGCAGCGGCGGCGGTGAGGCCGGGGACACACACCGGGCACACACACGGAGGGAGGGGACGCGAGGGGGGCGGCGGGCGCGGAGCGGGTAACAACGGCCCCACATCCGCCGGGCCGGGCCGGGGCTCCGGGGCCAGCGGCCTGAGCCCGCCGTGTGCCGTCCCGCAGATGCATCACTGCAGGAGGCTGCGGTCCCCGGAGCAGGACGGCGAGCCGGGGCACCGCTGGAAGCGGCGGCGGTCGCGGAGCCGGGAGTGTGAGGGCAGGCTGCGCTACCCGCCCCGCAGGGAGCTCACCCGCAGATCGCGCTCCAGGAGGTGAGAGCGCTGCCCCAAAAAAACTGCTGCTGATTGAAACCCCTAAACTCCTAGGGTGGAAGGAAAGGGTTTACTTGTCTGTCTGTCTGTCTGTGTGGTTTCCCCGCTCTTCACCCTTGCCGAAGTTCTCCCGAAGCCGTGGCTGTGGTGCTGAGGAGCGGCCGCCTGCCCTGGAATCACGTTTCCGTGCTGCGCAGGCATTAGAGGCTTTCCTGACAGCCCGCTTCTCTCTGACAGGATTAAACGCAGATTTAAAGCGGCCGCGCTCCTCCCTCGCCTCAGAAAGGATCCCAGCTGGGGGATCCGGCTGCTATAACCCATCCCTCCTGCTTTGCTTCGGGATTTTACCTTTGGTCCTCCTTTGTCCGGCCTTTCCACAGGGACAGTTCGGAGCTGGGAGCGGGACTGGTGAGGGGAGGGTTCTGGAACAGCGTCCAGGGCTGCTGGTGCTGCTGTGGCTGCGCTGGTTGGACTGGGCAGGTGCAGCCAGGCAGGAGCTGAGCTCATCTTTGAATTCCTGAAATGCTCTCCAGATTAATTTCTCTCCCCAGCCTGGCTTTTGTTTACTTGGAGGAGGTGGATTGTGAAATAGAGCTGGCGCACTTTTCCCCTTTTTTGTTTCCATCTGATGGGTAATTTGGAGCAGACTTGGATGAAAGCAGGCTTTTGTTGGGTGAAAACAGCCCTGTCCCTTCAGTGTCAGCCTCTTTGAGGAGATCCGAGTCCTTCAGGTTTATTATTATTATTTCTGCTTCCTGTGTGCCCCCAAAGCACACTGAGGAGTGTCTGGGCCAGTGCTGGACAGAGCTGTGGGTTGTGTTTGGGTATTTCAGCAATAACCAAGAGCCACGGCTGCCCCGGCACAGTCTGGAATTTGCCCCACTCTGGGATGCCCCGCAGTGCCCCATGAAGCTGCCAGCAGCAGCAGAGCTGGTTGTTGGCAGGGCAGGGAGGTGCAAACAGCAGAAATTCCCCTTTACAGGCTGAAGGTCTTGGCTGAAGCTGTTGCTGGGTGACAGCACCGACCTGGGGTCGGGGAGCCAAAGCTCTGCTTTCATTTCAAATTGCAACATCTTCCACCTAGAACACAGCTCCCTTCTCAAGGGGGTGTGAAGTAAGCCTCCAGTGAGATCTGCTGGGGAAGGCACTCGTGTTTTGGGGCTGGAAGCAGGGAGGTGTACCCAGTGTACCCAAAACCTCCTGTGGGTCAGTGCCTGCACAGCTGAGCTGGGTCTGAGCTCTGCTGGCGCCTCCTGGTGCAGAGTTTGCCCACTGTGTCCTGGGAGGTTGTTGCTCCAGGGGCAGGAGCTTGGGGACTGATTTTCCTTCTGGCTCCTGCTGATGATCCGTGGAGCTGCTGTCTCTGTGTGTGCACACCGAGGCCTTGGAGCCCTGGGACCTGCTGTTCCCCTGGGGTGACAACCAGAGCGGAGCCCTGCTGCTGCTGCTCCTCGTTGGGTTAAGAGCTAATGAGACACGTCCCCCAGGGAGGAGGAGCAGTGACAAACACCTGAGTGCGGTGGCACAGGTGACATGGAATTGTGGAGTGCTGGGGGCTTGGAAAGGACCTTAAAGCCCATCCAGTGCCACGGCAGGGACACCTTCCACTGTCCCAGGGTGCTCCAAGCCCTGTCCAGCCTGGCCTTGGGATGGGGGTGCACAGCAAGGCAGCCCAGCTGGAGCTCTGTCTCTCTCAGAGTGTGGTTTTCCCCCAGCTCCTTAAAATGTGGCCCTGCCTCACTGTTTTCTCTCCAGAACTCCTCCCCAGTGGTCAGAGGGTGAGGTGCAGAAAGGTTTGAAGCTCCTGGCACAGGCAGTGGGAGCAGGAGGATTTCTCTGTGGTGGCAGGACCCAGGGGACAGCAGGGAGCTGTGTCAGGGGTGGACATTAGGAAAAGCTGATTATATAATATAGTATAATATAATGAGGAAAAGCTGATTTTCTCCAGAGAATGGAGTGAACAGGCTGCCCAGGAGATGGGGTGGGATTCTTGGGGTGTCCCTTGGGGTTCCAGAGTCCCTGCACTGCCATTCCATGACTCAACCTCAGCGGGACTATGGGAATAGGATTATCCCCATGGCAGGGAGAAATGATGAGGAGGATTTTATTTTATCAGGAGGCTAATTAATTACCTTATTACACTATGTTATTTTCCTTTATTATATTTTTATTTATTATTATTACTTTATACTATATTATTATAATATATTACACTATGTAACATTACATCTGAATCTGCTGGGTA
Organism: Arremon aurantiirostris; assembly: GCA_035583995.1. Taxonomy (NCBI): domain Eukaryota; kingdom Metazoa; phylum Chordata; class Aves; order Passeriformes; family Passerellidae; genus Arremon; species Arremon aurantiirostris. The sequence continues at coordinate 20,795,954 of JAXCLO010000022.1, read as the reverse complement.
CTGAACTGCTCCTCACTTGCACAGCATCTCGTGGCTGTTAGCTGACAGTCTCCACACACACACAGAGGCCAAGGAAATTGTCTTGGTTTGGAAAGACAGGTATGTGCTAAGGAAGGCAGTAGCCTCCCCTGAAATGGAGAATCCCCACCCCTCCGAATTGCTATAAATTTTAAATTAAAGGGGCTCTCTGGGAAAAAATATGGGAGCTGGAAATAACAGTTCTTTAATAGGGAAAGAAAAAAATAAAAGGATAAAATGAACAATGCAGTACACTAGAACAACACTGACAGAGTCAGAACCCAACCTGACACCCTGTGGGTCA
>JAXCLO010000022.1:20773295-20786817 GCA_035583995.1 Arremon aurantiirostris | reverse complement strand
TAGGAGGGGGGGCGGCCCTGGGGGATGCTGATTTTGGGATGGGATGCTGTATTTGGGATGGGAGGCAGCCCTAGTCCAGGGTTCCTGAGTCCCTGTGGGTGTCAGGGCAGTGGGGGATGCTGTATTTGGGATGGGATGCTGTATTTGGGGTGGGAAACTGCCCTGGGGGATGCTGTATTTGGGATGGGATGCTGTATTTAGGATGGGGGGCTGCCCTGGGGGATGCTGTATTTGGGGTGGGAGGCTGTATTTGGGATGGGAAGCAGTCCAGAGGGATGCTGTATTTGGGATGGGAAGCAGCCCTGGGAGATGCTGTATTTAGGATGGGATGCTGTATTTGGGATGGGAAGCAGCCCTGGGGGATGCTGTACTTGGGATAGGATGCTGTATTTGGGATAGGATGCTGTATCTGGGATGGGAGGCTGCCCTGGCCAGGCAGGGGCTGAGCCCGTGTCCCTGTCCCTTTCAGACCTACATGCTGCACGACTCCCTGGAGCACGCTCAGCTCTTTGACCTGATGAGGAGGATGCTGGAATTCGACCCCTCGCAGAGGATCACGTTCTCCGAGGCGCTCCTGCACCCTTTCTTTGCCGGGCTCTCGGCAGAGGAGCGGATGCTATGCGGGCGCGGCGCCAGCCGGGACCTGAGCAGATGACGGCCGGGATCCCTCGGGGTGGATCCCTCAGGATGGATCCTACAAGATGGATCCCTTGGGATGGATCCCACGAGATGGATCCTACAAGATGGATCCCATGGGATGGATCCTACAAGGTGGACCCCACCAGCCTCTGCAGCTCAGCCCCACTCCCCTCCCCGAGTCCACAGGGGTTGGGGCACTGCCACAAGGACGGACCCTGGGAGGAGAGGGGGAAGGAAAGCTCTGTTGGAAAGCACAGATTTGTCTATTTATATGTTGTAAAGTTAAAATAAAGTGTTTCTTATTGTTTGATACTTCCCTGGTAGGTGGGTGTAGGGTTGTGTTGCCTCTTGTGCAAAGGGAGAGGGAGATGGTGAAAAAGCACCTGGAATCAGTGAGGGGGAGTGGCCCGGTGTCTGCCGTGGCAGCAGAAGGTTCTAGAAGGAGAGCAGACAAATAAACATCTGCACACAACAGCACACATGAAGAGTTGCACTTTATTTCAGGGCATGGTCCCCCACAGTGGCAGGAATTGGTCGTTACACACATCAGGTCACAAATGGGGTCACCAAGCAGTGCCACGGCGCAGTGATCGTCACCTGTCACCAGAGCGGGCCCAGAGCAGCACCAGGGGCAGCTGGGAACCATCCCAAACACAGCTACAACACTGCTCCCTCTTGGAATTAACCCTGGCACCGGGGGGGATGGTGATGGGGACACCCAGAGCTGTGCTGGGACTCTGAGTGCTCCAGAAGAGCTGGTACCTCACATTCCAGGAGTGTGAAGCCAAGAAACAGCTGCAGTGAGGGGAAGTGCAGCCAAATACCCAAATCTAGCAGGCAGTGAACACACCCCACATTCCCTACAGCAGGGACTGAACCCCCCCTGTTGTGCAACACTGTTCACTTCATTTTTATATTCAACAAGGGGAAGCATTTCAAGGCTGGCAAGAACCAGGGCCTTGGTGCTTCCCAGAGCTCCATCCCTGCAAAACCACCAGCACCTGCCAGCAGGGCAGCTGCACCCTGGACTAGCCCTGCCCTGCCCCTGCTCCGTGTGTACAAGCTACAGTTCAACAGCCAAACCCAGAAAGGGCAGGAAAAACCTGCAGAAAGCAGAAATTGAAACAGCAAGTCTCCTACTGAGTGTCTTGAGCAAAGAGAGTGAAAGGAAGGGGACTAAAGCTAGCACTGACTACAGCAACAACCTTTCTTTAACCTGCTGCTGCTCCTGGGTGAAGATCCAAGGAAACAGCCAAAAACCCAAAAAAGGCAGAGGGAAACCTTGTGTTTGTGCTGTGAGTGCCCAGCACACTGCTGTCCTGTCCCAGTCAGAAGCACAGCCTGGTGGGTGCCACCGCAGCTGGGGCTGAAGCGTGGGGCACCCCTGTGCCCAGGACGGAGGACAGAGCCCCCCAGGCCAGCAGTGCCCCAGAGCAGCTGAGGGGAACCAGGGCTGCCCAGCCAGGGCACAGCCCCTGGTCCTGCTGAGGTAGATATGGCAACGTGCAGGGGCCAGGCCTCGGGCTGAGCCCGGGGCTCAGCAGCCTCCTGGGCCCTCCACACTCCCAGGCCAGACCCAGGAATTCCTTCTTTCCAAGCAGGGAAAGCTCTTCCCTCCTCCTCTGGCAGCCCTGGCTGGGTTCTAACAGAGGAAAGGAAAGATGAGTGTCTGACTAAAGCCCCAGCCTGAGGCACAAGTGGGGCTGTGGGGCTGGACCACACTGGGCTGGACCACACTGTGCTGGTCCCTGTGCTTCAGCCTCCCAAGGGATCCAGCTCCCCTGGACAGAGGCAGCACCCAGAGCTCTCTCTGGTGCCAGAGCAGGGCTGGGCGAGCTGGAGGAGCCCTGGGGATGGGTGAAGTGTGAGAGGAGCAGCAGAGCTCCAGCACTGCCCACGTTCCCAGCTCTGGGGGCACACAGAGCCAGCATGGTGGGTGGGTGCCCAAGCTGATTGCCTGGGGACTCCTCAGCTCGTCCCTGCTCTGGGTGCTGCACCCAGGACAATAAAAGGAACACAGGAAAGGATAACTCAACGTTTCTGGCCAGGCATGGGACAGACAGCAGAGCAGATTTCAGATGGGAATCCCACCCAGGAGCACAGCAGCTCCCAGCACACCCTCTCCTGCCAGCAGACAGGAGCCAAACCCCTCCTCAGGCCAAGCCCACCCCACACAGGCTTTGATTCCAAGGGGAATGAACAGATCCACGAGCTACTTCCCAAACCATCCCCAGTGTAGCAGGGATGCTGGAAGGACAGGGGAGCTTACCCTGAACATCACCTGCAGCACCCAGCACCCAACAACCCCAGAGCAACCCTGCCCTGCCCTGCTCCACTCCCCCAGCCCTGGAGCAGCCACTTGCTGGGCCAGCACGGAGAAAGAACCAAAGAAAACAGCCCCAAACCCCACGAGGATGCTGGAAATGTTCTTTTCCATACCAGGCCTCCACCCCACAGAGCTGGGCTTCGGCCATGAAGCGAACAAAGAAAGCCAACAGTACAGAAGCAGTAAGGCCGAGCTGAGGAAGGACATCAGTGCTCCCAGAGCAGGTGGGAGCCTCTGGCTCTCCAAAGCTCTCCAAACAGGGAAAAGCCCTCTCTGTGAGGGGCTGGGAAGGAGAGGGAGCTACAGCTGCCTTCCAGAACACACAACAGTGATGGGGCAGTCAGAACCAACATGGGAACCAAACAAGATTTTCCCTCGACACAAGGGATTTCTACACAATCAAGGGGTGCTGTTCCCACCAGGATGTCCTTGCTGGGATAGCCAACCAGAAGGACCTGAAACACATCTGAAAGCTCCAAACCAGCCTTATTTGTACCATGTGCCAGCCAGGGCTGGGCAGCAGCAGGGGACAGCCACCATGGTCCTGCAACTCCTTCATCCCACAGCAGGAAAGAATGAAAACAGCTTTGCAGGAACAATTCACTTCCTCCTCCTCCTCCTTTTTTTTTTTTTTTTTTTTGTTTGTTGGGGGTTTTTTTTCATTTCATTTTACGATTATTCCATTTTTTTCTTTTTAAACACACAGCATTTCTTCCAGAAGGCAAACCCCTCCAGAACTTCACATCCTTTTTTTTTTTTTTTGTGTTTGTTTTCTTTAAGGCGTCACCAGAGTCGACCAGCCGGGATCCAGCTCAGCACAGCTTGGCTTTCACAGAGCTCCTCCTCTCTCTCCCTTCACAACCAGGGGGGGCTGCATGAGCTCTAAGTGGAGTGCAGAGGGATGACAAATTTGCAGCCAAAGGGGGAGTGGTAGTTGATGCCCACCTCCTGGAAGACCTTCTGGGGAATGCCAATGTCACAGAGGTAGACGCGGCCGGCGCGCTCGCCCAGCGGCAGCGGCAGCCCCAGCGCCAGCGACCACTTGGCATCGATGCCCAGCTCCATCTCGCTGATGGGGGGGTCTATGCTCAGCACGGGGGCACGGTTCTGGTTGGCCCAGTCCACCACTGCTTTGTACCAAGGCTGGTCTCTCAGAAAGGCATTCTCGTGACAATCCAGGCAGTTGATCACTAAGTCAACCGGGGTGTCTGGGAGGTCTGCAAGAAACACGGACACGGCTGAGAATGGGCGGCACCGGCTGCAGGTTTGGGGTTTGGCTTCCACTCTCTATGCACAGCCTGGCCTCACCTGCTGGTACTGCCATCCTTCCCCCACAGACCCATCCTGAACAGCTCTGCAGCGCTCTGGGGACATCCCCAGCCTGGCAGGTACAATACCCAGTGACCAGCTTGTGAGCAACCCCAGTGTCACTGACTCACAGTGCAGGCAGCCCAGCGGAGTAGTGGGGCTCTCTGCCCATCAGGAAGGATCTTTTTTATTCCACAAGGTGAAAATAGGGCTGGCTTTTGGAACACACCAGCTGTGCTGCAGTGCTGCCTGTCCCACTGAGCTCTGTCACTCTCACCTGCTGCACTCTCCACATCTGCTGCATTCTCTCACCTGTGTTGCACCACTCCTGCTGCATTCCCCACATCTGCTGCATTCTCTCACCTGCTCTGCATTCCCCTCACCTGATGGATCACCAAGTCCTTCGTGCAAAACCATGGAATGGTTTAGGTTGGAAGGGACCTCAGAGTTCATCTCATCCCACCCCCTGCCATGGGCAGGGACCTTCTGCTACCCCAGGGTGCTTCAAGCCCCATCCAGCCTGGCTTTGGACACTTCCAGGGATCCAGAGACAGCCATAGCTGCTCTGAAAAATCTGTTCCAACCTTTTACAATATTTTTACACAGGCAAGTAGCTCTGTCAGCACAGCACAGCCCTAACTTCCAGCTTTGTTTCTCCCCAGAAGTTCAAATGAAGCAGCTTGGAAAACGACTGGTGAGGTGCCAGGCAGCAGCCAGCAGAATCCCAGGAGCTGTTTATTCTAGGGAATACCCAGATGGGAATCCTGACAGCAGAGCTGGCTCCTGCTTTGCAGCAGCAGCTGGACACTCATTCCCTCCCAGCTCCAACATGCTGAACAAGGCAGCCCCTCATGCTGCCAGCACAGCTCCATACAGCAGCTCTTCCTCATCTCTTCCTACCGGAAACATCTGTGGCAGCACAAGCGCTGCTCTGTCGAGGCTCTGAGTGTCTGCTGTCCCTGCAGCCTCAGGGCAGCCACCCAGGCGTGGCAGTGCCACTAGATGGTGCCAGGGCAGCGGGCAGAAGCCAGCTCTGCTCCCTGGAGGAGCTGGCCCTGGAGAAGCCAGGTTTGCTCTCCCAGACGAAGTCAGCTCTGCTCTTCCTGCAGAAGCCAGTGCTGGAGAAGCTGGCCCTGCTCTCCCTGGAGAAGTCAGGTTTGGTCACCCTGCAGAAGCCAGCCCGGTTCTCCCTGGAGGAGCTGGCCCTGCTCTCCCTGCAGGAAGCCTGCAGAAGCCAGCCCTGCTCTCCCCCTGGAGAAACCAGCTCTGGAGAAGCCAGCCCTGCTGTCCCTGGAGAATCCAGCCCTGGAGAAGCCAGGTTTGCTCTCCCTGGAGAATCCAGCCCTGGAGAAGCCAGGTTTGCTCTCCCTGGAGAATCCAGCCCTGGAGAAGCCAGGTTTGTTCCCTCTGGAGAAGCCAGCCCTGGAGAAGCCAGGTTTGCTCTCCCGGAGAATCCAGCCCTGGAGAAGCCAGGTTTGCTCTCCCTGGAGAATCCAGCCGTGGAGAAGCCAGGTTTGCTCCTTCTGGAGAAGCCAGGTTTGCTCTCCCAGGAGAATCCAGCCCTGCTCCCCCTCTGCAGAAGCCAGCCTTGCTTGCCCACTGACCTTTGACACTGGAGACCTGCTGTCCCTGGGTCTTGCTGAAGAGGTTGAGCTCGTTGGTGATGGACTCGAGCATCTTGACGAAGTTGGGGAGGAAGAGGATGACGTGGACGTCGTGGTTGGAGAGGTGCCGCCCGCAGCTGATGCCCTGCGCCCCCTTCACGTGGGGGCCGCAGAGCAGCGCCACCGTGGGCCGCTGGTGCACGTTCTTGGGGTTCAGTCTGAAACACAGGCAAGAAAAAGGGGCTGTCAGCAAACCCCAGAGTCTCTTATCTCCTTCCTGCATGAGAAAAAAAAATTAAAACAAAAACACCCAGTAAAATGCAAATTGCCAGGTGTTCTGCAAATCCAGAGCAGCCCATATCCTTTTGTGGTGCTGACGCTGCTCTGCCTGCAGGTTCAGAGAAGCTCACACTTGTTTGGGTGCAAGGGACCCTAAAGGTCATCCTTGAGGGCAGGGACACCTTCCACTAGCCCAGGCTGCTCCAAGCTCTGTCCAACCTGGACTTGGACACTCCCAGGGATGGGGCAGCCATACCTGTGCCAGGGGCTCAGCATCCTCACAGGGAAGAATTTCTTCCACATTTCATCTAAATTTCCCCTCTTTAAGTTGCTGATAAACTCTCTTTGGCTTCCTTATACACCCCTTCACATACTTTAAGGTTGTTCCAGCCTTCTCCTCCCCTTCCTGCACCCACACAAGGTCCCAAGGATTGTAGAAGAAAGCTAAAAATTTAAGGTAAATTTCCCCATCAGAGGAGTCACAATTAAGAAAGAAGAAAAATGATCTCTACTCTCTAAGCTTCATTAATTGCACAATAAAGTTAATTTGGCCTGGAAGGCATCAGGGCTTGCAGCAGGAATTTCAGCTGCCTGTGTGCCATCACTCAGGGCTCTCCAAGAAGTGATCAGGTGCTGGTAAAGCACTCCTGAAAAAGTGATCAGGGGCTAATAAAGAGTTCCTGAATAAGTGAGCAGATCCTGCTAAAGAGCTCCTGAATAAGTGAGCAGGTGCTGGTAAAGAGCTCCTGAGTAAGTGATCAGGTGATAATAAAGAGCTCCTAAATAAGTGAGCAGGTCCTGGTAAAGAGCTCCTGAATAAGCAGATGGAGACTGAAGGGTTACTTTTCTTTTTGAGAGCAAATAATCTGGAGCAGCTCTCAACAGCACAAAAACACAGGTGCAGTTCCTGCCCACAGCAACAGCCACGGAAGCAGAGCTCTTCAGGAGTCAGCAAAAGCCACTGAGAGCACCCCAAAGCTGCTGCAAAGAGCAGGATGTGCTCAGGTGAGCTGCAGATGCCTGAAAAGCTGAGCTAGCCTCACAAAAATCCACACAGCGCTGTTTTCATGGGCTGCCTTCTGCTTTTATTGACACTGTGAAATTGCAATGTGCCACATCAGCAAAAGGAAAGTTCCTTTCTGTGCAGAAAGGAGCTCCTCACACATTCTGCATGGCTCCATCCACCTCAGGCAGCACCTGTGCAAAGCTCAGCTCCCCAAACGACTCCCAGTGAGGGGGAAGGAAAACCTCAGCTGTGCTGTGTGTGTGATTTAAGAGCTGACAGAGCCCTGCCAGCCCCTTCCCTCCCCCCAGAGGCCCCAGCTGTACCTGTTGGGCCCCCCCAGGAGGCTCAGGGCCATCTGGCTGGCACACACCCCTGTCATCTCCAGCCTCCTCTCCAGGGTCAGCCCGTGCTTCTCGGCCACCGCCAGCAGCTTCTTGTGCAGCTCGTAGGACACGCTGGGCACCACCAGCCCCGAGTCTGGGGGGCAGAAAAAGGGGAGGGAGGGACAAATGGGGACAGTCAGACACTCAAAATAGTGAAAAGGTTCACCCTTAGCTGTTAACTGTTCACCCACGTTCCTTCCCAAGGCACCAAATTAATCCAAATTATTCTCAGCGAAGCAGAAACAGCTAAACACAAGTGCTGGCTTAAAATAACACTTCCACAAAAGTTCTGTGGGAAATTTTAGTAACACGAGGGTTGAGAAGGCCTTTGGGACTTACAGATGGAATATTAAGGTTTTTCTTCATGGTGAGCTAAAACCCACCATGAAGTGCTCCTGAGCATTGTGCAAGTCAGAAGAGCAGCTGTGAAGTACCAAAAAAAGCCTGGATGTTTTATGCTTCCTGACACTGGTCTCCAAAATCCCAAGATCCCAGCAAAACAAGCCATCCCACACTTGCTGGTAGGTGTTTCCATGCAAGAAGGGCTGCTCCAGACCCATCACAGCACACAGAGGCAGCAGGGAAATGCTCAAGGGATAAACTGTGCAGAAAAACACCTCCAGGTGTTTAGGGGAGCCTGGGCTAGCAAGCTGGGAAATGCCCCAGCATTTGGATCAAGAGAAAAGAAACATGAGAGGTTTTTTGAAGTGCTGAGAACTGTCCAGCCTGGCCTTGGAGACTTCCAGGGGCAGCCACAGCTTCTCTGGACAACCTGTGCCATCTCCTCATGGGATGTTCACAGAGCAGCTCTCAGCTCCTTCTCCTCCCAGGAATGCCAGCTGAGTGCAGCTCCCACTGTGAGACAGGCACAGGAGCTGCACCATGGAGCAGAAAGGCTGAGGATTGAATCAGTGCCTGCTAGAGGAAACATGAGGTCAGAAAGTGTGAGCTCAGTCCCTCCATCAGCATGTCTCCTCTCAGCTTTCCCTGGGTCACCCTCACACTCCCCCTGGCCTCTCTGTTCTGTGGGTGACAGTGGCCCCCTGGGTGCTCCTGGTAGCCCAGCAAGGCTGGGGCTGCCTGTGCTGCTGGGAAAGAGCTGTGGGAATGTGACAGGGCTGCTGGAAACATCCTGAGGGGCACAGGGACCCTGTTGAGCCCTCCTGGAGCTCATCCCTGGCCTCAGCAGCCAGGCCTCGCACACAGAGAGGGCTCCACGTGTGCCAGCACTGCCCCACAGGTCACCTGGCTGCCAGGCCAGGCCAGCAGGCTGTTATCAGCCATGCCTGAGTGCTGATAAGAGCCTGAGCCCTGCAGGAATAGCCCTGGGGCTGTGCCAGCAGCCATGACCTGCCCTGTGCCCACAGCAGTCATGGTCACCCACCTGCCCCATGCCCACAGTGGTCGCCATCTGGGTCACCCACCTGCTTGTCACTCACCAGCCCCGTGGGTCACTCACCAGCCCCGTGCCCACAGTGGTCACCATCTGGGTCACCCACCTGCTCCATGCCCAGAGCAGTCACCCACTTGCCCTATGCCATGCCCACAGCAGTCACCACCTGTCCCATGGGTCACCCACTTGCCCTGTGCCAATAGAGGTCACCACCTTCCCCATGGGTCACCACCTGCCTCGTGGGTCACCACCTGCCCCGTGGGTCACCACCTGCCCCATGCCCACAGCAGTCAGTGCCTGCAGCAATCACCACTTGCCCCATGGTTCACCCACCTGCCCCATGCCATGCCCTGTCCCATGCCCACAGAGATCACGGCCACCTACCTGCCCTGTGGCTCACCCACTTGCCCTGTGCCATGCCCTGCCCTGTGCCCACAGCAGTCACCATCTGCCCCATGGGTCACCCACCCACCCTGTGCCACACAAGCCCTGCTCTGCCACGCTGCCAGTCACATCTCTGCCCCTCCTGCTGGTTTCCAAGCTCCAGGGATGATTTACAATGAGTGACCCGAGGTTGGGGTCTCTCCCAGCATCACTGCTGACCCCAAAAGAGGGAGATCCCAAACTCTATTTTGAAGCACCCATAAACCCCCTGCTGAATTGCTGTACCAAGCCCCTGAAGCAGAAGGACAAAGCAGACAATGTCCACTCTGTGTGCACCCAACTCAGCACAGATCTTGTGTCCCCTGCACATCCTCCTCTCAGCCAGCAGCTTCAGGAAACTGCCTTCACCACGGGCTGGCTGCCAGCAGGGGTTAATGTGAGGCACTGCTGGAGTGGCATTTAGCACGCCAGCCTGTCCTAATTGCTGCTTCTCAGGAGCAGCTGAGATGCCAGGAGAACTTCCAGGAGAACTTCCCCTCTGTGCCCTCACGCAAGGTCCAGCCAGTCAGACTGGCTCATCAAAAGCAGGCCCAGGGAGTTAAATAAACTCTGGCAGAGTAAACCCACTAACAATAACACCACTGCCACAAAACTGAAGCTCTGCCAACTTTAATTATGTTTGGGTTGGACAGGGCATCTTTATTGTTTGCTAATGAAGGCAATAAAATAAATTAGCCCAGGCCTTTTAATATTAAATAAATGTATTTTACAGCTGCCTGGGAAAAAAAAAAAAACAAAACAAAACAACCCACAAGGCAGATATAGACTGAATGGTTTTGCAGAGTGACACTGGGTGGATAAAAACATCCCAAGGCAGCAGAAGGAGGAGTGAACCTTCCAGAAGTTAAAGAATTAGGAGTTTTTCCCCAAACAAGCCCTGTAATGCTGCTGGGATGCCCAAATGCTCCCCAAGCTTGCAGTGGCAGGGAAAAAGGAGAGGATTGGATCTCACCTTTTCCCTTGGCCATCTCAGCAGCTCTTTAGTTCCAGTTCTCTGCTAAAATCAATCCAGGCACTGGCTCAGGCAGAACTGGACTCAGCACCTCCTTCAAGCTGCCCTGACATCATCAGCTCTTCCCTTTGGCAGTGAATAATCCCACGTCCCAGTTTTAGGTCCAGAGCCTCACAGTGTGACAGTCTGGAGCTCCTGTCCATACCAGGCACATGAGACATTCCCTGCTGCCTTCTGCTGCTGGTAAAGCTGGAAGCACCTGCCTGCAGACTCAGCCAAACACATTCACTGCCCCTCAAACAACACAACCTTAAGGGCTGCTTCTGTTAATCACCATTGTTTTTAATTACAGCAAATCCCACCAGAGTTCTGGCTGACCTTCCAGTGTGAGCTCTCCCAGCATTAGTGCACAATTCCCTCCAGCTGAGCAAAAACTAAACTGCCAGAGGGACAAAAGGACTCTGCCCCAGGCCCACTGTTTGCTCCCACTGAGGCAAAATTGAGGAGACAAAGTTTTCTCTCTCCTCAAAGCAGCCCAGAACACTTCACACATTCAATATTCACATCCAGCCATGGAGGAGCTAAAAGAGGAGAAAAGTCAGTCAAGGACAGGGCAAGGAAAAGCCTTTCCAAAGGAAAAGCCACACTGTGGGCATCACCCTCAGGGCACAGCCAGCCTCTGATCCTGGCACAAAGCTCTGCCTGCTCCTGCACTCCCTCACTGTGAAGGAAAGCTTGTTTGAAGAACAGACCCTCCTGCACACTCCTCTGAGCCCCAACACTCCTGCACAACGCTGGCTCTGCTCAAGGACCTGCCCCCAAAACACAGAGATGTTCAAACACAGGAGTCTGAGTGCCAACAGCAGAAACAGAGACAGGCCTGAGCCAACCCACATTTAAATTCTCTGGAACAGAAAAAGGCAGCTCACACCTTAGGCAAGGATCAGCCTTCCCAAGGAGGCAGTTTTTGCTGAACATTTGCATTTCCCAGTAAATAAAGAGACAGATCAACAGCAGCCAGCCCAAACCAGTGAAGGTGAATGATGTGTTTAGGAGTGAGGAGTCCCAGGGATGGATTTAGCTCAGCCACAATCACCTGCTAAATTCTATTAGCTCCAAGTTTTCATTTTTGCTTGGAACAGATTCCCACCTTCTTCCTTCCCTGCTCACTTCTAAAACCCAGGGTTGTTTTAGAAGTGTTTTATTTGACACTTTTAGAAGTGTTTCACTTGCCTAGCTCCACAAAACCAGCCCTCAGAAAAGCATCCCAGTGGACTGAAGTGTTTATCCCACACACACCGAGTTCTTTCAGTCAGCAATAAAAGCCCAGGCTGGAAGTCCTGCAGGTGAATCTTTGGGGAAACTCAAAAGACTGACTCCAAACTGACATCAGCAATTTGGTTTTTTTGGTTTTACCATCCTCCATGGCATCAAAAAGCAGGCAGGGATCCACAGACAGGGATCCCACAGTGCCAAGAGCTGGATATGAACTCCCTGCCAATCTCCAGCATCAGTTTTTGTGCTGTTGCAGCAGACAGAGAATCACTGTCTCAGTCAGAATCACTGTCTCACTGTCTCTATTAACACAAACATCTCTCAGACTGGCCCAGGGTGAAAAAAAAACAACAAGAGAAAGAAGTGCTTTGTCATAACTAGGAAGTGCTTTTTGCAAGGAGAGCTTCCCTTAGGAAACCAGAAAAACTCTGCAGGGACAATCCTGCCACAGACACATCCAAACCCAAAAAGGCTTTTGGAGCTCTTGGCATTGATTTAATCACACCAGCTGCTCTTTGAGGCACTGAGAGGCAGCTCAGCATCCCCCTTCCAGCTGCTGAACAAAGGGATTGGGAGTGCAGCAAACAGGATTGGGTTTCCATCCCTGAATTTACTCACTGCTGCTCAGTGCATGGTGGTTTTCCTCCCAGGAATTCTGCTGCTGGAATCCCCTGTCAGCCATCCTGCTCAGATTGGCTGCCAACAGTGGCTTAGCTTTTGTTTCAGACTAGACATCCACAGAGGCCCTGTCTCCTCTCAAACAAGCCAGCTGGAAGATGGATTGACAAGTATGAAATTTGAAAAAAAACCCACAAGATAGACAGGAAATCACAGAGAAAATGAAGAGGTGCTTGTTCACACAGCACAGTGTGAACACAGAGAGATGCTGAAAGCTTGGGGAGATTGAAAAAGCAAGAGGTTAAATTAAGCAGGGGGGAAAAAGGCATTAATCCTGAACTCTCACTGCTGCCTCAGGAAGTCTTAAAATCATGAAAAATCAAAGATAAAGCACTGGGGGAAAGTCTCAGTGCATGGTTGTCTCACTTTTCCTGGAGGATCCTTGCAAACACAACACTGAGCTGCTACAACCCACTGTGTTTTCCTCTCACCCCAGAGCAGAATGGGACACTAGGAAGAGGAATGACAGAAATGGAGAACTAGGACATTGTTATACACCAGAACCATCAAAAAAAAAAGCCTTTTCAAAAGTGAAAAGCAGCAAATCATTACAAATCCATCAGCTTCCTCCCCTGAAGTGTTTCACACCCCAGATGGAATTTCCAGGCTGAGGAAGAATGACAGCCCAAGGAGCTGCTCACACTTCTGCTCAGGCTACCAGAATATCAGTTGGTTTGAGTCCCTGCAAAAAGAGCTGACATCTGATTTCATTCTGATGTGGAAAAGAAACACTCCTGAAATCCCAAATTTCCTTCACTCCCACATTTTACTTAAAACCAAAGGCAAGGAGACTAAAGTTACCTGAAATTTGGACTAAATGTTCCATAAATCCTTTTTACATGAACTATATTTAAACCCACATAGAAACGGAGAACTACAACTCAAAGAGTGCCAGAAGTAGAGGAAATCTGAAACCATGAAATCACAAATCCTGAACCCATCCCTCTGTCCCTCTCAGAGTTCACATGGGTTCCTCAGGCTACTGAAATCAAAGCAAAGATTGAAACACCTCTGATTCAATTCCCAACCACCAGCTTTGCTCCCTGCTGGAGCAACACTTACTTTGCTGCCTGTCACACACATCTTTTATGAAAAATCCTTTCCTTAGGATTTTTCCTCTTGAGAAGCTGAGAAGCTTCAAGAACAAAATGCAAACAATGATTATCTGCTGCTGTGGAATGCAACAGGTGCATCTGGGATTGGTCTCATGTGCTTGTTTCTAATTAATGGCCAAT
>JAXCLO010000022.1:20748303-20761808 GCA_035583995.1 Arremon aurantiirostris | reverse complement strand
CATTGCCAGAGGGAGCCCAGGCCCATCTCCAGCAGCCCTGGAGCTGCAGAGGAAAACTCCCCCCTTGTGCAGGATCCTGCTGCAGCAGAACCACAGCTGGGACTGCAGGAGGGCTGAGCCCCCATGGGATGGGGCTGGGACACCTCCCTGACACACAGGGGGTGTCAGTTCCTGCTCTCACTCTGGCAGTTTGTGTTGGAACCCAGGACATCCCTCTGGCTGCCCTGCAGGACTCGAGACCCTGGCAAGGGGCACAGAGACCTTGACATGGAATTAAAGACACCTGTGCCTTCGATTTTACCCCATGGAAACAATGACCAACGTTGTGTGAAGATTTACAAGCCACAAGAGTTTGAGTACAATGACAGCGAATTTATCACCAGGTGAAAATGTAGAATGTTGGGGTTTTTAGAAAGGGGGTTCAAAAGGCAAGATGGAGGAATTTGGGCATGTCCTGTCCTTCTTCTCCTCCTTCTTGTCCTCCATCTTCTGCTGTCATGGTGGCTCTTTTGGATTGGTTTAGGATAGAAACAAACTGTCTAACATAGGTGATGGGTACTGGAAAATTATTGTAAATAAAGTATATGTAGTTTTTAGCATAAAAAGATAACACTGCCCTGAGGGTGGTCAGTGTGCCACAACCCAACCTGCTGGACAGACCTCAGCAGGTCAGACAGACCATGTATTAGATAAGAGTAAATAAACCTTGAGAATGAGAGCCAAGGAATTCTGTCTTCTTCTTTGGTCTCTGGGCTAGCAAAAGGAGACTTTCTAACACCTCGGGGTCATCTCGACACCAGAGACCTCATCAGGTTTGTATCACTGCACTTTTATTTTATTTTCTTCCCTAATAAAGAACTGTTATTCCTACCCCCATATCTTTGCCTGAGAGCCCCTTAATTTCAAAATGCTAACAATTCAGAGGGAGAGGGCTTACATTTCCCATTCCAGGGGAGGCTGCTGCCTTCCTTAGCAGAGTTTTCACACCAACACCCAGGCACAGGGGGCAAGGCAGGTACTCACCTGAAGGTGACCTCTGGCACGAGGCATTTGACGCCGTTGTGGAAGGGCCGTGTGAGGGAGATGGTCTGGCTCACCTGATCCACAGCAGACACCCTGCCCTGGTACACTCCCAGGCTCTCCCCACAGTTAATGGACACGATGCTGCCCAGCCAGTCCGTGGCCATGGCTGTGGCACAGAGCTGCTGCAACGAGATGCACAAAGCCACAACCTGAGTCAGATCCACAGCCCCGGAGCCCTCCCAGCTCTGCTCCTCCTCTCTCCTTGGTGGGGAGGAAATGACAGCCCAGCCATCCCAGGCAGAGTCTAAATCCCTGGATGATGAAAAATAATTTACAATAAAATATAAGCACATATTTTTGCCTTCCCCATGGTATGACAGATCTCTGTTTGACCACCTCAATGCAAAATCCAAAATAAACATTCGGTGTTTTGTCCTGCCTGTGGATATTCTCCTGTTGTCCTTTTTCCAAGCTAGAAATGAAACTCCAGATAACTTTAGTAAGCAGGTGATATAAGATGTTCACTGAAGGTCTGCAAATAAAGATCTGCAGATCTTTGTTTGACTGAGTGAATTTAAAATCCAAAAGAAAGAATCAAAGTTTTGTCCTGCCTGTGGATATTCTCCTGTTGCTTTTTCCCCATCCTGGAAATGAAACTCCAGATAATTTTAGCAAGCAGGTGATATAAGATGTTCACAAAAGCCCCTGAAGGCCTTCAAGTAAAGATCAGCAGATCTTTGTTAAACCAGCTGAATTCAAAAGGAGTATTTAATGTTTTGTCCTGCATGTAGATATTCTCCTGTTGCCATTTCCCCACCCTGGAAATGAAATTCAAGATATTTCTTATATCACCTCCTTACTAAAATTATGTTCACAAAAGCCCCTGAAGGCCTTCAAATAAAGATCTGCAGATCTTTGTCTGACCAGCTGAACTCAAGGCTGATGCTTCCAAAAGAAATATTCAGTGTTTTGTCCTGCCTGTGGATATTCTCCTGTTGTCTCTTCTCCAGCCTGGAAATGAAATTTGAGATAATTTTAGTAAGGAAGTGATATAAGATGTTCATGAAAGTACCTGAAGGCCTTCAGAAAAGGATCTGCAGATCTTTGTTTGACCAGCTGAATTCAAAATGCAAAAGAAATATTCAGAGTTTCATCCTGCCTATGGATATTCTCCTGTTGCCTTTCCCCAAGCTGGAAATAAAACCTGGGATAATTTTAGTAAGGAGGTGATATAAGAAATATGTTCACAAAAGTCCCTGAAGGCCTTCAAATAAAGATCTGCTCCTATATCACCTCCTAACTAAAATGATCTCAAGTTTCATTTCCAGGCTGGGGAAAAGGCAACACTCCCTGTGATTTCAAACTGGGAATTTCTCTTCATTTCCCTCATTTCATTTCCAGGCTGGGAGAAAGGCAACACTCCCTGTGATTTCAAACTGGGAATTTCTCTTCACTTCCCTGGTTTTGGCAGATGGACATTGGCCAGAACAGCTCCTGTGAATATTCAGGATTGATCTCTGCATGTGCAAATGAAAAGCAAAATCTTTTAGGGAACAGAGATACAGAGCAGCAGGGGAACCCCAACCAACAGAGAAACACAAAGGGGGGAAAAAATCCCCCAAAACTGGAATGCAGGACAAAAGCAGCAAAGGCAGCCTCACATCACTGCCACAATTAGATAAAAGAATTAAAAAATAGTTGCTCTCCTTCCCAGCACCCGAGTTCTGTCAGAAGCAGGGAGGAAAAACTCCAATTTGTTTAGACAGATGTTTCCAACACTGCTGGAAGCAGCTAAAAAGCTCCTTTGATCCCAGATTTCCCAGTGACAGGCTCACAAGCATCACAGAGAACAGGAGACATGACAAGCTCCTAAATGTATAGATTAGCCTTTCATGCTGCAATCAAAGAGGGAGAATGTTTGATATTTACTGTGAGCAGCACAAAGAAACACAGGAGACAGCCCAGGGAGATCAATTTCCATGTAAAAATCACAGTGCTGGAAGAGGCAGCTGCATGGAAAAAGATGCAAGGAAAAAAAAAACCAAACTGGATGAGGGAAAAAAAACAATAAAAATCTCACTTCCCCCAAGTCTCACAGGCTGAAAACATTAAATTTGGTCACAAAGCCATAAATTGCTCAGGAGCAGGCTCCTCTCCTTCCTGTGGCTGTGTGCTGATATGAAGCCATGATGAGAATGTCTGCATTCCAAGGAGATGGCTGATAAAAGGCACTCTCAAAACACAGATAACACATCCCTGGGTATTCACAGGAAAGCTAAAGCTTCATTCCATTTCCTGTTTTCTTTGTAATCTCCTTTAGGAAATATGGGAAGGAGCTCAGCACACATCATCACCTCACAGGGATCCTTTGGAAAAACAAGAGGTTCCTTTTAGCAAAAAACATCCAACAATAAATCTGTGATTGAGTGCAAATATAAATTAAACTATTCTGGGGTTGGGTTTGGGGGGTGGCTGTGTCCCTGTAGGAAAATAGAGGGGATCCCATAGGTAAACACAGGGATCCCAAATATTGTAAATATTGTAAATATTGTAAATATTGTAAATATGTGGACCAAGCACAGGAAAATTCATCCAGACCCATAGGTAAATATAGGGGCCCCCCAAAGGTAGAAAGGGGAACCCCCAAGGTGAAAAGGGGGATCCCCCATGGATAAACACAGGGAACACCCCATGGATAAATACAGGGAACCCCTAAAGATAAACACAGGGAACCCCCCAAAATTAACAGAGGGATATCCCAGGGATAAACACAGGGACCCCCATGGATAAACACAGGGAATCCCCAAAAACAAATGCAGGGAATCCCTCATGGATAAACACAGGGGACCCCTCATGGATGAACACAGGGGAGCCCCCAAAGATAAATACAGGGATATCCCATAGATAAACACAGGGAACTGCCAAAAATAAACATAGGGATACCCCAGGGATAAACACAAGGAACCCCCAAAAATAAACACAGGGATATCCCAGGGATAAACACAAGGAACCCTCAAAAATAAACACAGACTCCTCCCATGGATAAACACAGGGACCCTCATGGATAAACAGGGAACCCCCCAGGGATAAACACAGGGAGCCCCCACAAAATAAACACAGCGATACCCCACAGATAAACACAGGGAACCCCCATGGATAAACATAGAGAACTCCCAAAAATAAACACAGGGAACCCTATGGATAAACACAGACCTCTCCCATGGATAAACACAGGGAACCTCCCCAAAAAGTAAACACAGGGCCCCCCAAAACACAATACCCCCCCCATAAAGCAAACACAGCCCCCCACACAGATAAACACAGGGCCGCCCATAGGTAAACACAGGGAGCCTCATACATAAACATGGTCCCCCCATAGGCAAACACAGCCTCCCCCATAAGCAAACACAGCAGCCCCCAGGCAAGCACGGGACTCAAACACGGTTTAACCCCTTGTTAACCACAGCCGCCCCACAGGCCTCCTGCCCCGTGCCTCCCCCGGCCCCACCTCCCCACCACGGCCCGCTCAGGCCGGGCAGGGCCTGGCGCCGCCGCCGCGCCTCACGGCAGTCCCGCAGAGCCTCAGTCCGCCGGGAAGGCACCACAGCAGCCCAGCCCGCGCCCTCCGATCGGCTGGGCCGTGCCGGCCGTGCCCCGGTGCCCCTCACCCGCCGCCGCCGCTCCCGCCTCACCGCGGCCCCTCCGCCTCACAGACGCTCGGCGTGACGCCACTTCCGGCCACGCCCCCCGCGCGACGCTCCGGCCGCCGGCGGGGCCATAGAGACGGCGTGGGAGCCGCGCTGTGCGCATGCGCAGTGCCCGCGTCAGGAGCGCTCCGGCAGCTGTCATACCTGTGTCACACACCTGTGTCACACACCTGTGTCACACACCTGCGTCACACACCTGTTTCACACATTTGTGTCACACACCTGTCTGTCACATCTGTCCCTCCATCCCTACATCCCCTCCATCTTCATCACACTATCCCTTCCACCTCTCCATTACATCATCCCTCTCCATCATCTCCATCCCTTCCATCACCTCCATCATCTTCATCACACCATCCCTTCCATCATCTCCATCCCTCCGTCATCTCCAGCCTTGCATTATCTCCATCACACCATCCAGTCCATCATCTCTATTCCATCATCTCCATCTCACCATCCCTTCCGCCTCTCCATCACATCATCCCTCTCCGTCATCTCCATCACACCATCCCTTCCATCAATTCCCTCATCTCCATCACAGCATCCCTCCATCACACCCTCCCTTCCACTTCTCTCACATCATCCCCCTCCATCACACCATCCTCTCCATCATCTCCATCACACCATCCCTTCCATCAACTCCATCCCTTCATTATCTCCATCCCTTCCATCACACCATGCTCTCCATCTCCATCCATCCCATCTCCATCACACCTCTATCACCTCTGTCACATTTTCATCCCTTCCATTCCCTCCATCCCCTGCCAAGGCTGCTCTCCTTCTCACACCCCCACACTCAAATTACAAACAGCTCAATGCTCTGGTGGGGCTGGGAACTCTGGAGGGCTGATCCCTGCAGGGACCTCCCCTTGGGGATGAACAGACCCCAACTTTCCATAGAGTCCCTTTGTATTTCCATTGGAAATTCGTGTTTATTGCCTTTCTTTGTTTGTTTTTTAAGGGAAACTGTGCAAAGCTTTGGATTTAATGGTGCTCTGGCATGGGGATCAAACACCTGCCCACAGTTGCCTCCCTGAAAGGTTGGGTTTGACCCACTGATTCCAGTTTTTCAGGGATAGAAAGCTACTCCCTTTTTTTAGTAAAGCCCTGAGCTGATCCAGAGCTTGGCATCACCTTTCTGCCTTTACACAGGAAAAAGACCAGAATCAGCTCCCTTTGGGATTAAAAATTGCCCCCAATGCCACTGGAGTCACAGCCCTCTCATTTCTCACAGGAAAAACACCAATCCAACACACCAACTCACATTTTTAGGGATGACAGAGGGACATAGGGTGCTTCCCTCTACCAAAAAAAATAAAATTCCCAGTGGAATAAGATCAGAAAGAGACTTAAAATATGCTCATGAAATTATTTATTGGGTTAGAAATATGGTGTGGTTTCCATCCCAAAAAGGCACAAACAGGCAGGAATTGGTGCTCCATTTGTTTCACCTTCCCACTGGTAAAGCTGAACGCAGCAAAAGGCACCTCCTGCAATCCTGAAAACTCCTTAACCTGGGTATAGAAATCTATTGCTTGATAAAGAAAAAACCCCTGATATCAAAAAAGGCAGCAAATGCATAGTTAGTCTGAAAGCTGGAGTGTCCTGCAGTTCCCTGTCCATTTTCCCCAGTCCTTTGAGATTTTCATGGTAGGGATTGATTTAAAATCTCAATTTGTGAGTGGCTCTGCTGGTGGATTTTTTTTTTTAATCAGTAGGAACACTCAGGAATTCACTCCATGAGTTTACATTCAAGGAATTTGGGTGTGTGGGTGCACCCAGGATAGGTCCCCTCGAGGTGGGTGCTGCTGAAGGTTCCAGAATCTTTCTGAAGCAGCAGGAAGGATCCATTCCCAGTGGGGCAACGAGCTGGAAAAGGGGATTTCACCCCATGGGATAAGGCTGGGCAGGATTCCCTGAGAAGAATTAAACCTGCAGGTTTATTTCTGTTTGGATGGAGGGAGCTGCCCGGGGCAGGCGGAGCACATCCCACCCTCCCCACCACAGGCTGCATCTCTCCATGACACCTCTGGGGATCATCCATGTGGGAAGGGCTGATGGGGCTGGGAAGAGCCCCACAAAGCCCAGCTGTCCCTCCAGGAGAGGAACCATCCTCCAGAGGCTGCACAGCGAAGGGCAGAGCCTCCAATCCTCTCCTGCAGCTCACAGAGAGCTCCTCTCGGGGAACCGCTGCCGGATCTGGAAGGCCTCACACTTCTTGTACTTCATGGTCAGTCCGTACTGCGGGGTGATGTCCACCTGCTCCCCGGGCCGCAGGCTGAAGTGCAGCTGCTGCAGCAGCGTGGTGAGGAAGAGGAAGATCTCCCAGCGGCCGATGGTCTCACCGAGGCAGCGGCGCCGGCCCAGCCCAAAGGCCAGAACCTTCTCGCCCTCGGCGCGGTTCAGCTCCGTCCCTGAGGCACTCAGGAACCGCTCGGGCCTGAAGGCTGAGGGCTCCTTCCACAGCGCCCTGCGACACACAGGGGACATGCTGTCACAGGGGTGGAATAATCATTGCGGTGGTATATTGCGGTGGTATATTGCGGTGGTATATATAATATTATAATGTATAATATATAATATAATAGTATTTATAAAATTATATTATTTATTTTAAAATATAATAAAAATAAAATAAAAATAAAAAATAAAACTTAAAAATAAAATTAAAGTTAAATAAATTTTAAAAATAAAACAAAGTAATAAAAATATATAATGTTGTTTCCAGTTTTTCAGGGATAAAAAGCTACTCCTGATTTTTAGTGAAGCCCCAAACTGATCCAAAACTTGGCACCACCTTTCTGCCTTTACACGGGCGAAAGGCCAGAATCAGCTCCCTTTGGGATTAAAAACTTAAAAAAGAAAAAAGAATTTTAAAAATAAACTAAAATAAAATGTAATATATTATAATAAAATGTAACATAACATAATAAAATATAATATATAAAATATATTATAAATATAATAAATAGTTCCAGATTGCAGAGCAAGATGTATTCTATTTGCCATCTGGATGGCAGTTGTCTTCTGTTCAGTGGGCAGTTTTCCTTATCTCTTCCATACCTACTCCTCCCTCAGGAGGATACACCCACTGATAAGAGGCTATGGAATGTCACTGCATGGCTGCTAAGAACTACAGCAACCCATTGGGAGATGTGAGCCCAGAGGGAGGAGCCAAGCATTGCTACCCAGATATAATCCAGAGGTTCTGAGACACCAGCATGGCTTTCTCTGCTGGATTCCCCAGAGGAACAGCAGCTGCCTCTTCTTCCACTGGATCTTCAGAGGAAGAATACATCCTTCTCTATAGATCCCCCCCTTGCTCCAACAGAACTACCCCTGACACTGCAGGAGGGCTGCAGCCACATTTCCAATGGGACTGCCACCAACACCCTGACCCACAGGGCGTCAGGTTGGGTTCTGACTCTGTCACTGTTGTTCTAGCGTACTGCATTGTTTATTTTATCCTTTTAGTTTTTTTCCTTTTCCCTATTAAAGAACTGTTATTTCCTGCTCCCATATTTTTGCCTGAGAGCCCCTTAATTTAAAATTTATTGCAATTCAGAAGAGTGGGGAAGGTTTACATTCTCCATTTCAGGGGAGGCTCCTGCCTTCCTTAGCAGACTCCTGGCTTTCCAAACCAAGACATGTTACCACTCCACCTGGCTCAGCACTGCTGCACATCCATCCCAAAAAGCAAGAGGGGCTGAGCTATGGAGAATCACCATGTAGGACTGATTTGGGCTAAACTGCTTTGTGGCTGGATCCACGTTCCCACCTTCTGGAAGTATACTGGGTTTGGATTCCAGAAATAAGTCTGCTGCATGGGAAATGTGATCCATCCTATTGCTCACAGTTTGCAGAAGCAGCAGCCATCTGCTGGGGTTTAGAGAAGGCTGAGGAACACAGGATGTTTGCTTTCATTCAGATGTGCTGTGGATGTGCCTCGTGTGAGCAGACTTGTCACAATCCTAATAAAACAACTGGGACATCACACTTGGGAGGAAAGCTTTGCCTTATGGGGTAAAATTAAACTTGAGCAAGATAGAAAGCACTACAAATACACATGCACACATGCATATACATAATCATTTAAGTAAAGGTCAGCAGAAAACAGGCCAGGCAGAAGTTCCAAGCAAATGCAGCACTAACTTTGAGACTGAATTAAATGCTTTCTGAGGTGTTTGATGGAAACCACTCCCAAGAGAAAAAAAATCTACAAAAGGTATAAGATAAGGAATGGTCCAGCTGCAAAATAAACCTACATGGCAAAATTACAAGATGAGATTAATTCAGATAAACTCTCCCACGGGGGATTTGGGATTACTGACAGAACTGAAACGTGGGTGTGGATTCACAGCACCAATCCAAGGCTTGGGAAGAGCAGACAGAGGCATTCCCTTATCACAGGCACTGATCACCAAGGCCACCTGGGAGGCTCACAGGGAGCTGGGCTCAGGTGTCTGCAGCTGCAGGAAAATCATCCACAAGGAGAGTAACTCCATGCTGCTGCTGTGAACGTCAGCCACAAAGGGGACACACTCCCATGGGAGCAGAGGATGCAAGCAGCACACTGCAAATGCAGGAGGAGAAGGAACCCAAGGAGTAACCAGAGATGCAGATGGAGGTGCTGGCAAACAGCATGAGCAGCAGCTAAGGCTGTTCCTGCCAACAAGGGAAAGAGTTAAGTATCGTAAATCAAATAAAATTAAACATGCAGCAACAATGGATGCCCCACTTTTCTCTGCAAATGTCTTTTACCCTGTTTTCCCCAGGAGGTAATGAGGATTTATGTAAATCTCTGTCATAAGCAGACAACCTTGCTTATATTTCTGTCTAATGGCTTGAATATGTGGAGAATATTTCAGGTGGCAAATATTTTTGCAACAAGAATAAAATAAAACATTCTGCATACGTGGCATTGAGGTTGAAATATCCTGTGGATGATCACCAGCAGGACTAACACTACTGGTGTTTTCTGTGAAGAAACCATTTGAATGGGATAACAGGCACTGTAGGAAAGCTTTGGTGAGTGAATTTGTCAGAATCCTGTCAATTCCTCAAAAGCAAAGCAGTGAGGGACCAGGGGACAAGGTAAATTGCTTACACAGATGGATCAAACCAGTTTGCTGAGTTGCAATGCTACCAGGAATTCTGAAAAAAGTCTCCAATGTGTATTTATTGTTGTGTATCAGAATGGTAGTGTGCAACTTCTGTAATACCCCAAAGAAAAACCCCTGGGTCACGCTGGGAGAAGGCGTGAGGTGGGTTTCACTGGGGGCAGAATTACACTTGATGGCATCAGAACAGTTTGAATGTCATGTTATCAAATTCTGGATGAAAATCAGTGTACTTTGGAGGAAAGCTTAGTAACTCAGAAAGGACGCTTTATGAAGAAGATGAAAAAAATCTATTTTCACATCTCCCAGGATGTGACTTACATAATACTTTAAGATCTTAAATGAAGATGCAGTGAGTTTTCCAGAAGGAACCCAAGATCATAATATGAATTTGACCTAGCTATAAATCAGAGAAAAGACAAAAAAATATATTTTAAAATTGTACTCAAGCAGGCATTGAACAGCATTTCCCTGGAGTATCTCACACTCATGCATCAAGATGGTGATAAAATTTCAGGAACAAAAGACTCTACAAAGATTATGGAACTAAAAAAATTGTCTCAACAGCCTATCATTAAAAGCCAGTAATTGCAAGAAACTATAATTATTCTAAAACAAACTTGCTGAGAAGTGCTTGTCTGAAGGGCTCTCATCAGCCATTTTACTAAAAGCTTTCAATATTAGAATTTCAGTGCCTGGTGTATTTTTGATGGCCTTTAACACATGAAGTAGAGGTGCACACCTATAGAATTGCAGTTAGAAATTAATTTGCTCCAAGGCAGGAGATCTTAGAACTAAACATGACTCACAAGCACACAACTCTCTAAAATATTTCTTTATTTATTTGTATTTGAGCTGAAATGGCTCAAGTGAGGGCTACAATTTCTTTGGATGTACTAAATATAGCTTAAGACAAATTTTCCAGAGGTGTCCTCTGGTGCCACTTGGTGCCCCAGCAAATTGTGGTTTTAACTTCTCCTTGCTTCTTAAAAAGGGAAATCTCAACTCTGTTTTTGATCAGCTCTCACTCAAGCCTTGGCTATTGATTCTTGCTATAAATTCTTCCAGGTCCCACCTGACACTGGATAATGTTGAAAATTCCCCAAGTGTGGGGACTGCACAGCATGTCAAAGAAACCACTCAATAATGATAATATGCCAAATATTACACATCACAGATTTTATATTGGTTCCAATTCTTCTGTATTTACTGAGCTATCTTACCCCAAATCTGGTGTCTAGACATCTCTACAGAGCAGACTTTTAAAGCTGATAGTGTTGCATTTTTATTTAGTATTTAGATGGGCTTCTCCACTCATTAATATGTTGTATGTGTCATGTATGTTGCAATTAAGGCAGCCATTAAATATGAGGACAATTTAATCTCCTCAGTGCCCTTGAGCATCTGGTTTTTAAAATTTTGCTTTATTGAACCTGTTCAAACCTTTTGCCTCCCTAACAGGATGTGAAAGCTTGCAATATTCCACCTTGCCAGATCAGAACAAAAAATACAAAGCAGTTTTGATATAGATAAATAACTCGTTCATCTGTCTCCCTTCCACTGAAGATCTTGACAAACCTCTGTCAAATTCACCATGAAGCTTTTTTAAATCTGAGATCAAGATCACCAGGGTGTGAGTCCTGTCCTTCTGTGGGAATTGTACCATTTTATTATTACCATCTTAAGCCATTTTATTTCTTGGCTTTCTCTAAATTACACAGAGTTAGAGATAAGGAAGGATGCACAATGGATTTGTACAGTGGTATATTTTCTGTTTATTTGCTATTCTTTTCCTAACTTTGGCATCCTCAACTCTTTTGACCACCAAGAATGGGGGAGGCTTTAATGCCATTCCTTCTGTGTTTCCTAAAAATCAGTCCTGTCAGAGTGCTCCTTTAAACTGAGATGTCCTCATCTCTTCAAGTTTTTAAACTTCCAGTGCTTGCACACAACACCAGTTTTGTTCTTGTTCCAGTTATCTTTTTTGTATGGTCTCCTTAGTCATGACATTATTTAGGCGTTTCTTTGCTATTTTCCAATGTCAATCTAATGAATTTCTGCCTTTTTCTAGGATTTATAGCTTTTGGATCCCAGATCCAGTTCCTGTCTCACACAAAGTCCTTTCTTACTGGTCATTTATAGGGTATCTGAAATTCAGGGTCATGACAGAACTACAATCTCCCAATTCATGTAATTTTCTCAGTGGCAAAATTATCCTATTTGTTTACCTGACAGTGGATCTCAGAAGACTCTAGAAAATGCTTTACCTTTCTTTTTCTATCCTTCCCATTTTGGCAGTATTCCTACCTATTTACTGATCCCTACTGCAAAATTTGGGCCCCATTAAGACTTGTATTTTAAATTTAAGTGCTGCTAGACCCCCTCTGATGTTAAGCATTCCTTACAATGCTGAGCTGAGCCACTGAGTATAGAACACTTCCATTTGCTGTAACTTCAATATTTAAAAAGTATCCAATAGGTTAAGGCTGTACAATGAGATAGAGGTAAAGCAGGTTGCAAAAATACAACATGAACACTTGCCTGTGCTCTTTTACAACAAAGAGAACGAGATATCTCCATCTCAGCCTACTTCATCCTCAGGGTTTCTGCACTTGTGGAAAAATCCAAAGTTTTATCAACTGCTGCTTTGATCACCAGAGATGCACCAAGCCTGGGAGGGAGCTGGTGATGCTTCAGTGAGATTGGGAAGTGCTACAGTTCACTCACTTTGTGGGCACCTGCACCACACACACACACAGAGGTATTTTACTCATTTGTTCTTTCCAGGGTGATGTTGTAAGTAGGAAGCTGGGCCACAGAAGAAGAAGGTGCTCACCTGATGAGGATGTTTTGTGGCAGTGTAATACTGGTCTGTAATACATTAAATGCAGAGATAACTGAGGAGACAGAACCAAAGAATGGTTTGAGTTGAGAGAGACCCGAAAGATCATCTTGTTCCAACCCAATGCCATGGGCAGGGACAATTTCCACCAGGCCAGGCTGCTCCAAGCCCCATCCAAGCTGGCCTTGAACACTGCCAGGGATGGGGCAGCCACAGCTGCTCTGGGCAACCTGTGCAGGACCCTCACAGTAAAGAAATTTTTATAATACACAATCTAAACCTCTTCACTTTCAGTTTGAAGCCATTCCCCCTTGTCCTGTTACTATATGGTCTCCAAAAAATCCCTCTCCATCTTTCCTGTAGGCTCCCTTCAGGTGCTTGAAGGAGATTTGATCACAAAGCAAAGAGCACAAGCCAAGCTGGTTTCACTGGAGACTCTGACATCTCCCAGGGTACCAGGTAACACCCGTGGCTGTTTCCAGGCAGATCCAGGTGCCAGAGGCTGCCCTGTGGGTGCTGCCCTGGAGGAAGGGGCAGCACCAGAACCTTCTGAGGCAGTTGTAGGTGACAGTGCATATATTGGTTTGTAATACATTAAATGCAGAGATAACTGAGGAGACAGAACCAAGAAATGGTTTGGGTTGAGAGAGACCTGAAAGATCATGTTTTCCCAACCCAATGCCATGGGCAGGGACAATTTCCACCAGGCCAGGCTGCTCCAAGCCCCATCCAAGCCGGCCTTGAACACTGCCAGGGATGGGGCAGCCACAGCTGCTCTGGGCAACCTGTGCAGGACCCTCACAGTAAAGAAAT
>JAXCLO010000022.1:20724924-20734976 GCA_035583995.1 Arremon aurantiirostris | reverse complement strand
GAGGTGGTGGAGTCACCATCCCTGGGTGTGTTTAACAAAGCCTGGATGTGGCACTGGGTGCCAGGGTTTAGCTGAGGTGTTGAGGCTGGGTTGGATTGATGGTCTTGAAGGTCTCTTCCAACCTGGACATTCTGTTGATTCTTCCCCAGGAGCACATCCGGGACATCACGGACTCGCTCATCGAGCACTGCCAGGAGAACAACACTGGGGAGGACACCCGTGTGCAGCTCTCCAATGAGAAGATCATCCACATCGTCAACGACCTCTTTGGGGCAGGTGGGAACGTTTCTGAGGCCACCACTGGGTCTTTGGGACATGAGGCTGGGTGGGGACATGGAGCTACTGGGTGGACACGTGGGCACCTTTGGGTGTGTGGAGCTGCTATGGGGTGCCCTCCTGAACACTTTTTGGGGGAGCAAACATCTGGAGTGGTGGAATCTGAAACATCCACTCACCTGTCCTCTTGTGGTCTCTAAATGCCTCCTCCACTCCCACCCAGGCTTTGACACTGTGACAACTGCCCTGTCCTGGAGCCTCATGTACGTTGCCTTGTACCCCGACGTCCAGAAGAAGATCCATGAGGAGCTGGGTGAGTCCATGCCCCACATCCCTCTGGGGCTCTCTGTGCTCAGCCCTGGTGCTGACCCTGTCCTGCCCCCCTCCCCAGACCGCACCATCGGGCGCGAGCGGCGGCCGCGCCTCTCGGACCGGGGCACGCTGCCCTACACCGAGGCCTTCATCCTGGAGATGTTCAGGCACTCCTCCTTCCTGCCCTTCACCATCCCTCACAGGTACGGGCTGAGGCGGCCAATGCCTTCTTTGGGGGTTTTGATGGATGTGAGGGGGAAATATTCCAGCTTGTTGCCCTTCTGGGGTTGGATGCTTCGTTTTGAGGGCGGTTTCACCCCACAAACCTTTGCTGGCAGAGCACCCCTGGGTTTGTATTTTCTTTCCTGCCTTGGGAGGAACCACATCACAACTGATCTGGAAGGAGCTGTGAAGTGAGACTGGAATTTTTCTGGTGGAGGAAAGTGAAGCCAAGGCTCTTAAACCTCCCAAATACAATCTGGGGTATTTCCTAACCAGTCCTAAGGGCAGAAAGAGGGCTTTGAAGATGAAATCCCTTCAGGACTCGCTGGGCTTTGGCTTGTCAGGAGCTGTGGGTCTCCTCTAACTTCTCTGTTCCCTCCAGCACAATGAAAGTGATGATGCTGAAGAGTGGTGGGCTGGCAGAGCTCCTCCAGGGACGAGGTGGCCTTGAGGCACCATATTAAGGCTCGTGGAGGACACAACTGTCCCCACAAAACCACCCCTTTGGGTCACACCCTTCAGGAGCAGCCTGCCAGTCCCCCGAGGACGCAGAAGAACCTGCTCTCCATCTTTTCTCTCCCCAGCACCACCAAGGACACGGTGTTGAACGGCTACTTCATCCCGAAGGATCGCTGCGTGTTCGTCAACCAGTGGCAGGTGAACCACGACGAGTGAGTACCGTGAGGCACAAACCATCCTGTGCTAGCAAACAGGTCCTTTCCTGGGCTGGCAAACAGGTCCCCCTCCTGCAGTGACAAACAGGACCCCTTCCATGGTGGCAAACCATCAGGGATGTTCTTCCCAACAGTTCCCACCTGTCTTGGCTTGGAAAGACAGAAGTCTGCTAAGGAAGGCAGGAGCCTCCCCTGAAATGGAAAATGTAAACCCTCCCCCCCCCTCCAAATTGGTATAAATTTTAAATTAAGGAGCTCTCAGGCAAAAATATGGAAGCAGGAAATAACAGTTCTTTAATAGGGAAAGAAAAACAAATAGAAGGATAAAATGAACAATGCAGTGCACTAGAACAACACTGACAGAGTCAGAACCCAACCTGACACCCCGTGGTCAGGGTGTTGGCAGCAGTCCCATTGGAATTGCGGCTGCAGCCCTCCTGCAGTGTCAGGAGTGGTTCCGTTGGAGCAGGGGGGATCTGTAGAGAAGGATGTATTCTTCCTCGGAAGATCCAGTGGAAGAAGAGGCAGCTGCTGCTCGTCTGGGAATCCTGTGGAGAAGCCGTGCTGGTGTCTCAGAACCTCTGGATTATATCTGGGTAGCAATGCTTGGCTCCTCCCTCTGGGCTCACATCTCACACTGGGATGTTATAGTTCTTAGCAGCCATGCAGTGACATTCAATAGCTGTTATCAGCAGATGTCCCCTCCCGAGGGAGGTGTGAATGTTGTCACTCACAGAGAGAGATACGGCGAACTGCCCACTTGACCAAAGATAATCTGCCATGCAGATGGTAATAGAAAACATCTTGCATTGCAATCTGGAACACCACCTTCAAGTGTTCCCCCAGACACCCATGCCCAGGAGAAACCATCTCAACACCCAATATTCTCCCTTCCAGGAAGCTTTGGAAGGACCCAGAGACCTTCAACCCCGAGCGTTTCCTCAGCGCTGACGGGACCAAGGTGAACAAAGAGGACGGGGAGAAGGTGCTGGTGTTTGGCCTGGGGAAGAGGAGGTGCATTGGGGAGAACATTGCCCGCTGGCAGGTGTTCCTCTTCCTGGCCACGCTGCTGCAGCAGCTGGAGTTCAGCGTCTGCGAGGGCAGCAGCGTGGACATGACCCCGCTCTACGGACTGTCCCTGAAGCACAAGAGGTGTGAGCACTTCCAGGTCAGGCAGCGCTTCCCGACCAAGGGCAGGAACTGAGCAGCGGGAGCAGACATGTCCAGGTGTCCTGCCAGCAGAGCTGGGTCTGGAACGACTGTGCTGGGTGATGGGATCAACTGGAACCTTTGGGACTTCTGCTTTATCTGCTTTGTTTTGTAGCAGTTGTTGCCTGTGTAGTTTCCTGGTGTTTCTAGTGTTGGGTATTCCATTAAATTTTGGCTATTCCACGAAACCCAGTCCTTGACCTTATCTTTTGGGAGTTGCTCTCTGGTGGATGCAGGACAGCCAACCCATGCCATAACCCCACAGCCCCCATCAGAATTACAGAATTATGGAATTGTTTAGGTTGGAAAAGGCTTTAATATCACCAAGTCCAGCAGTGCCAAGGCCACCACTAACCCGTGTTCCCACGTGCCACATGTTTTGACACCCCCAGGGATGGTGACTCCACTACTGACCATCTTCATGAGGAAGAAATTTTCCCAATATCTAAACCTCCCCTGGGACAACTTGAGCCTTCATACACCTCCTCCACCATGGTCGGTGGTGGCCCTGGAGGACACAAGGGAGGGCACAAGGGAGGACACAAGGGAGGACACAAAGAAGGACACAAGGGAATAGACAGGGGAGGACACAGCGAAGGACATAAGAAAGGGCACAAGGAGGGACACAAGGTAGGACACAAAGAAGGACACAAGGGAAGACACAAAGAAGGACACCTTCAGCCCTGGCTGCTGGGAAAGCCGAACTGCTGCTGTTCCGGGCTAGAACAAAGGTGTTTTCACGGCAGGAAAATAATGACACCCAGGAATTGCTCCAGCTCAAACCCAAGAGTTTACATTGGCTGCCAGTCAGCCCATGCCAGCAGAGCCAGATGCCTCCTTTTCCCCAGCTTTGCACGCAAAGCCACCCCAGCCAGCCCCAGCACCTGGCAGCAGGGATGACACGGGGACAGGCACCACCCCGGTGCAGCACGCTCTGTCCTGCACCCATGCCAGGGGAGGGTTCTGCCCCCACAGCCCCAGACCCCGAGCAGTGGGGCTGCAGCCAGAGCTCCTGCCATGTCCAAATGCCAATCACTCATCAGGCATTGCACAAAAGCTTCCCAGAAGAGGCAGAGATGAAAGCGCGGTGGGGAAGCCGATTGCCCAAGAATTCGGGGAGATCCTGGCTTGTCCAGACCTGCTGAGCCAGCCTGGGGGAAAAGCAGTGACTCTGTGTGTCCAGGCTCTGCTTGGTCACCGGTTTGTGGTGGAACACCGAGGTGACACAGCCTCAGAGCCACCCAAATTCTTTGAGCCAGCACGAGCAGCTGTTGGCATCACACCAGCTTTGTCTTCCCCGCTGAACGTCATGATCCCAATTTGGTAGGAAAAGCACTGGAGGGGAGGGTCCAAACCTGCTGTGGCCTACCAAAAGAATTGGAAAAAACATGGGAGAATGCTTTAAGACAATCCATGACGTTCACCAGCCAAATAACAGCTCCACCAACTATGACAAGGACCCAGGTCAATGCACCAAAATCCCAAACCCACTTCCCACAGGTGATATCCCACAGGTCAGTGCACCAAAATCCCAAACCCACTTCCCACAGGGGACATCCCACAGGTCAATGCATCAAAAATCCAAACCCACTTCGCACAGGGGACATCCCACAGGTCAATGCACCAGAGTCCCAAACCCACTTCCCACAGGGGACATTGCGCAGGTCAATGCACCAAAATCCCAAACCCACTTCCCACAAGGGACATCCCAAAGCCAGCATTCCCCTACTGCAGGAGAAGGTGTTATCATCCACTGGAGGTGCACCTCAGTGCCTAACCTGGTGACTCAGAAGCTCAGTGAGATTGCTGGGGACTCATCAGTGCCATGCTGTCCCCATGGGGTGGACTTGGCCCCGTGGGGACACGCAATGCTGGCCCTGCTGTGGGACCACAGGCCTCGTTTGCTGCAGCCATTGCGTGACTCCTGTGCCCCAAAGGCTGGCTGGGTGTGCTGATAAGGCTGCAATAAGCAGGAGCAGATAGAAAGAACAGAGGGAGATTTTTTTTTCCCACTTTGCAGATGAGAGTTTTATGGCCCCAGGGCAGATAAGCAGCTTAATATTAACAACAGTGGTGTGGAACAGCCTCTTGCTGGTGGGTGGGAGGGCTCCCCAAGATCCATTCCTGGAGGGCTGAACAAGTCGCCTCTGTGTCAGGATGGAGCAGGGGAAGGGAAGAGGCTTGAGGGGAGAGGAATGGGCAGGCAAATTATCCTTCCCTTCTCTTCATGGGGCGTGAGGCAAAGCAGCCGCTTTATAACTCCCTACCTACATTTAGCGCCTCTCCCTCTCTTGCTGCTGATGGAACCATCCTACAGAGCTGTGGAAGACCTTTCCAGGCATTGTGCAAAGGCAGGAGGGACCCCTGAGACCTTGGTCTGAACCCCCTGCATGTTCACCACTCCTTGGACATCCCTTCCAACTGGCCAGACACCAGGAGAGGCCCCAGCTTTCCTGCTGGGCTCCACAAAATCACAGCATGGAACCTCCTCGGCTGGAAGGGACCTTAAGGATCATCAGTCCAGACACCCCAACAATCCCACCCTGTGCCTCAGAGCACTGTCCAAACGCTCCTGGAGCTCTTGGGGCTGTGTCCATTCAGTGCCCCACCACCCTGTGGGTGAGGAGCCTTTCCTGGTATCCAGCCTGAACCTCCCCTTTTCGCCGTGGCTGCTGTGAAAGCCTCAGCAGCTCACAGGAGGTGAGAGGCTCCAGTTGCCCTATCTTTGCCTGCCCCTAATGACCTTCCTCAATTAAGCCCTCCAATTACTGCCCGGGCAGTCTGTGAGCGCCACGGTTTCGTTACTGGAATCGGGGTGGTGATAAGCCAGGGAAGCTTTGATCACGCCATGCAAAATTGCTTTTATGGTTGGTTTTAAAGTGAGTCATGAGTCCAGCCACAGCAGCAGGGCTCCAGCTCCACTTCCAAATGCTCCCAGCACCCTCATTCCTGCAGGAAAAGCTCTGGGCAGACACAGGCTTCACCTTCTGCCTGATGCCAGCACTCGGGCTGGTGGCACCTCCTCCCTGGGCGAATCAGTCCCTAGCCCCAAAATGGGCCAGAACAACACTTGTGACTTTCCTGGGGGGAAGACAGGAGTTGTTCTAACACCCAATAGCCCTCCTAATTAAAAGTGAACCCTGCATCTCTAATTTCTGTCCTTTGACTGTTTGGGATCTGTTATCAGGAGCCATGTCCCCATAGGGATTAGTAATTCTGTGTCTCGCTTTTGCTGTTTGTCCCCTGCACTAGTGACAGAGGAAAACCCCCCAACATCATCTTTCTCTTTGCATCTCCACAGGCACAGAACTCCACACTGGTTTCTGCCTTATGGGAGGAATAAAAATCTCTGCTCAGCCTCCCTGAGCAGCTTCTGGGGTGCTGGAGCTGGTGGGTGAGGGCGCTGCTGGTTCTCTAATCAGTCCAGGTTGGACCTGTGGGTGGAGCAGAGCTGGATCCAAAGGAGCTGGGCACTTCAAACCCAGCACGTGGCTCTGCTCCAGCAGTGCTCCCAAATCAGCCTGAACCCTTTTCCCTGCTGCCCTCCCTCCTCCCGGGGGAAGGAGGCAGAGTTTGGGCTGATCGATCCCTGTGCCATTCTCAAGGGTGATTCACAAGGCACCTGTGAATCAGAGGGCAGGCATGGAGTTTGTCCCCAGGCTAGAAGGGAACAGCAGAGATGCAGAGATAGCTCCTCCCCGCACGCAAAGCCCTGCTCAGGAAAAGCTCTGGGATCCCGGGAATTCCCTCAAACCTGTACACCCACCCTGGCAGGATTTTCCATGGGCTGAGAGATGGGAGCGCCAGGGGCCACCAGGTCCCACAAGCACTGGCAGTGTGAGCCAAAAGCCTCTGGGATGGTGGGTGCTCCCCAAACTCTGCAGGATGTGGAGAGCTGGGAGGCACTCGGGGCTGGCTGTCCCCTGGGTGGCAGTGCAGCAGTGGGAGGTGGGGTCACACAGAGGGACAGTTGTCGCGGACAACTTTTATGAAAAATCCTTTCCTTAGGAATTTTCCTCCTGAGAAGCTGAGAGGCCTCAGGAACAAAATGTAAACATTGATTATCTGCTGCTGTGGAATGCAACAGGTGAATCTGTGATTGGTCTCATAGAGTTGTTTCTAATTAATGGCCAATCACAGTGAGATGGCTTGGACTCTCTGAGACAGAAGATTTTGTTATCATTCTTTCCAATTCTATTCTTAGCTAGCCTTCTGATGAAACCTTTTCTTCTATTCTTTTAGTACAGTTTTAATATACTATATATCATAAAATAATAAATCAAGCCTTCTGAAACGTGGAGTCAGATCCTTCATCTCTTCCCTCATCCAAGAACCCCTGTGAACACGGGCACAGGACAGGCTCTCGTGTCCCCCCCAGAACGAGAGGTCTCAGCTGTCTGCCCCACTCTCACCCCTAAAATCATCTCCCTGAACCCCAACAGGGTGGGTAGAGCAGGGCTGGTGCTGTCAGGGTGGGGGACACAGGCAGAGGGGGACACAGAGATGGTGAGATCCCTGGTGAGAGCCGGCATCCCCACCCTGCTCTCCAATTAAAAACATCCTGGAGTGAGAGGAACGAAGGAGAGCCCTGAAATGAGGCTGTCCCTCACAGCCAGAGGGGTTTGGGGTTGGCATGGGGGAAGAGGCACCCCGAGAAGCCGGACTGGGATGGAGAGAGCGGGATCCCAACTCACTGAAGCTGTCCCCGAACGCCCTCCGGTGGCACCTGTGACACAGCCCCGCCAGTGGCACCGAGGAGCGCCGGGTGCTTCGCCACTCACGGGGCACTTTTTGCAGGGAGAGACATTTGGGGAGGGGGATCTGTCGGAAATGGACCCTCCCTGCCGAGCATCCCGCATCCCCCAGAGCCCCCGGAGCGCTGGGAGCCGCAGAACCGGCCAAACCAAGCCCAACCCGGCTGCCCCCGGGGCTTTTGGGGCTGGAAGGTGAATTCTGCAGGCTGCAATGAGCCGGGAGCTGTCGCGCTGGCTTTACTCGGCTGCTCGCAGCCACCGCCTGCGCTGTCTCGTACATCCCGGCAGGATCGCTTCCCTTTCCCTGCCCGCCCTCGCATCACGCCCTCGGACGCTCCGAGCTCCGCAAGGAGCCCATCCAACCAGCCAGGGATGCAGAGCTGCGGGGCAAGCGGTTTTCCATCCTTCACTCCGCCGGGATTTCACTCTCAGTTCCTCCTTTGTTGCATTCTTGTCCCCTTTCCTTTATTTTCTGTTTCCCTGCCGATCCCAGCCGGCTGAAGGGCCCCCTCTCCTGGAGATGGAGATGAGATGGAGATGGAGATAGATGGAGACGTCTCTCCCAGCCTCGCTACCTGTGAATCCATCCTTCCCTTCCAGCCAGGGCATCACCCACCCTCAAACCCAGACCCTTCCAGGGAAAAATTCCAGCCAGGACTGGAATCCCGAAGGGCTCCAGAGGGGACTGAGCCCATCCAAGGTGGCCCCAGCCTCGGGGGAGACGAGGAGCTTTGTCTGCTCCATCCACTGTCTGCGCCTGGAACCTGGGCTGTGGAGGAGCCAGGTGGGACCAGAGCCCAGCTGGGACCCCTGTGGCCACCACGGTGGTGGCATCTCCTCTGTGGAGGAGCCAGGAGGGACCAGCACCCTCCATGTCCCCCCGCACGGAGCAGCCTCAGCCCGATCCCCGCACCAGCCCTGGGGATGCTGAGGCTCTTGGGGCTTGCGGGGCAAGATGAGGATTTTTTGTGGAATTCCCGTTCCCAGCCACCCCAAAGAGGCTGAGACCGTGCAGGGCAGAGCTGAACCGGGTGGGTGCAGAGCAGAACCGGGTGGGTGCAGGGCAGGCACCGGGGCGGGGTGCGTGGCTCGGTGACCGCGGGTGCATTTCTGGTGCACTTTCAGCCGCTTTCAGTTCCTCCCAGAAGGAGCCTGGGAGAGGATGGAGCCCCTTCCACACCTCCCCGAGGCCAGAGGAACATTCCAGACGCCGGGGGGAACTCGGGGCTCACCCCAGTAATGCATCCCTGGATCTTTCCTGCGCGCTGTTGGAGCAAGGATGTGCTTCCTAAAGATGGGCTGGGCTTGGCATCCCGCTCCCGTGGCTGCTGCGACCTCCCTGGTGCTGCACCCCGACTTTCCCTGTCCCCTGTGGTCCCTTAGTCCCCATGGAATCAGGGAATGGGTTGGGTTGGAAGGTACCTTAAAGATCACCTATTCATTCTATTAATTTATTTTATATTATGATGTCATATCATGTCGTTATATGACATTACATTATGTTATGCTCTCTGGTATGTTTATGTGATGTCATGCTATTTATTATTAGTTATTTAAGCAATTTTATTGCATTATTGTTAATACTAATAACAATAATTCTACATATAATATCTCCTAGGACCACAGAATCAGGGAATGGGCTAGGTTGGAAGGGACCTTAAAGACAGTTTATCATATCATCATATCATATCATATCATATCATATCATATCATATCATATCATATAATTTTTCATTGTCATTTGACCATTTTAACGGTCTTTATTTCAGACTTTGTAATGCTTTTTATTCTTTTACTGCCATTTTAGCATCATTTCAGTACTATTTGCACTCATGTGAGCACACACCGGGCAGGAACCGCGGGGTCGGTCCCGGTCCCCGGGCTGCTCCTGGTGCAGGTCCCGTTCCCAGTGCGGATCCCGGTGCCGGTGTTGCTCCGGTGCAGGTGCGGGTCCCTTTACCGGTCCCCATGTGGATGCCGGTGGCAGTCCCGCTCCCGGTGCAGTTCCCGCTCCCAGTGCGGGTCTGGCTCCCGCTGCCGCTCCCGTTTGTGTTCCCGGTGCGGGTCCCGCTCCCGTTCCCCTTCCCGGTGCAGGAGCCGCTCCCATTGCCGGTGCAGGTCCCACTACCCGACGCCGGTCCCGGCGCCTGTGGGGATGCGTTACCGGTGGGTGTCCCAGTGCGGCTGCCGCTGCCGTTCCCAGCGCGTGTCCCGTTCCCGGCGCGTGTCCCATCCGCGGTGCGGGTCCCGCTGTCTCCGCTGTCCCTGCCGTTCCCGCTGTCGGTCCCACTGTCCCCGCTGTCCCTCTGTCCCCTCTGTCGGTCCCTCTGTCGGTCCCTCTGCCCCCGCTGTCCCCGCTTTGTGGCGCTACCGGCGGTGACCGCCAGGTGGCGCCGCGCTCCTCCCGCTGCCCCCGCCCCGCCGCCGGCGCGGTGCTCGCGGCGCATGCGCGCTGCGCTCGGGGCGCTCCGGTTCCGGGCGCCGCTCCCTCCGTCCCTCCTTCCTTCCCTCCCTCCCTCGGTCCGTCCCTCCGGCCCCGCCGCCCCGGGACCCCCCGCGCCCCGCCCGCCCCGCGCCCCCCGCGCACCCGCCGCGCTGGGCCCCG
>JAXCLO010000022.1:20712634-20724858 GCA_035583995.1 Arremon aurantiirostris | reverse complement strand
CGCCGGCCCAGCCGAGCCCGGAGGCCCCGGCGGCGCCGCATGGAGCAGCCGGCGGCGGGCTGAGCCCCTGCCCGCACGGAGGTGAGTGACCGACGGCGGGAGGAACCGGCGGGGCGCGGACAATGGGCCGGGGGGAGCGCGGGTCCGGCCCCGCCTGACCCCCGGTGACCCCGCACGGCCGCTCCCGCCCCGCCGCAGTCCCCGGGGACCCCGCGCCCCGTTCCCGTCCCGCACGGGGACAGAGAGCCACCCCCGGCACAGCGAGGGATGCTGCGGGGCTCCGAGCCCGCCCGGGGTACCACCTCCCCCTGCCGCTGCATCCCCATCCCGTACAAAGGCCCGCGGGCTCAGCCCGGCTGCCCGGAGCGCTTGGCAGCTCCTTGTTGGGTTGAACGTTTTAAAAATTGGGGCTTTTTTTTGTTGTTGTTTTTTTGTTGGGTTTTGGAGGTTTTTTTTTTTGTTGTTGTTGTCTTTTATTTTTTTTAATTTTTTTCGGGCAATAAGGCGGCGGCGGGTTATTTATAGCCGCGGCTGTTGCTCTTGGTTTAGCGAGAGCGAAAAGGGGTGTGCCATCGGGCGGAAAAAAAAACCAAAAAAAAGTCCCCCCCGAAAAATCAAAAAGTCCCAAAAAAAAAAAATTTATAAAAAAAAGGCGAGTGGGAGGAGGAGGAGGAGGATGATGGCAGCCTTCCTCCCGGGACAGGGGCTTGTTCCTACTGGACCCAAGCAGGAGCATGGCCCCATCCTGGCGAGGAGTGGTCCCCGAGGGATGCGGGAGGTTTTGGGAGCATCCCCATCCTCCCTCGTGGAGCCGTGGGGTTACCCCTGCAAAGGCAGGGAGTTTTGGGGCGTTTTGTGGAGTTTTGGGGGGTTTTGTGGGGTTTTGGGGTGCCTCTTTGCCCTTTGACAGCTGCCTGCCCCCAGCTTTTTGGTTTTGAGCGGGCGTTTGCCAAAAAAACCCTTCCATGCCCCGCTCCACGTCCTGTCCCCATTGCCAGGTGACAGCACCTGGGAAAGGGGACACTGGAGTGATTTCTGGTGGAAAGTCATCCTGGTGAGGTTTTTGTAGGGTAAAGGAGGACCAGGAAATCCTCTTTGCAATGTGGGGCTGGGAGCAGCTTCTCTGCAGGCCTCCACTTGTCCCACGGGTATCTCCAGCTCTCTGACCAGCAGCATCCTCTCTTTCTCTTCCAAAAGAATTTCACAACCCCTGAAAAAGAAGCTGCTTCCCCCCTTTTTTGCAGCAGGGCACTGGCTGGGGCTGGTTTGGGGGAGCAGCTCCGAAACGCTGCGAGCTCTCAGGCGAGATGAAGGAGGAACATTTTTCTTTCGATTAGAGTAATCGTAGGTGTTCGTTGTAATAACAGCAGATAACATCTCTCAGAGGCAGGGAGGATGTTGTCTGGTTTGGGGTGGCTTTGGGATTTTTTTTTTTGCTTGTTTTTTGAAGTTTAAAGGACTTCGTTGGGAGGTGGGTGCACGGGAAGGGGTGGGTGTGGGTGATGCCCACACACCTGTTCCCATTGGGAATGAGGCTTCTGTGCCATCAAACTTCATTTCAACAGAGTCATCCTGGTGCTGGGCAGGTGCTGCCCCTTCCCCTGCTTGGGTTTGAAGCTGAGCTGCAGCATCCTTCACCTGCCCACCCCGTGGTGATGGTGGAGCTCCCAAACTCCTCTCCCAACCTGCCCGTGGGTCTGGCACGACTGGGTTTTATTTTGATTAATGAGAGGAACGCTGTCCCCAGCTCATTTCCCAGTGCCCTTTGGATTCTCAGAGGTGTTGGCTGTACCTGCCCTGCCTGGCTCCTGGCTGCCAGGCCGGCCTTCCCATTGGGAAATGAGGGATGGACCTGGGGGATGAGATCCTTCACTGGGGGATGAGATCCATCCTGGGGCTCCTGCACCCAGGATGCTCCGCTGGGCAAACAAGGGAGCTGGGTTTTGGTTCATCTGAGCACATCCTGAGCCCCAAATCTGGGAGCTTGCAAAGGAACAAATCCTGGCTTGGCAGGGCTGGGAACAGCCAAACCCAGCACTGGGCTCTGCCCAATCAGCCCGGCTGCTCCCTGGCTAATTTTTTTTAATGATTATTAATTTCTTTCATGTGCTGCTGCACATTCTGCTGGAGCAGAGCGAGCAGGGGCGATGCCCGTGGTTTCCCGGCAGGCACAGGATGCTGCTTTGAAGCTCTGCATCCCCTCGGGCAGCATCTCCAGGTCCTTCTCCCAGCCCAGCATCCCGAGGGATGTGCAGGGCGGGCTCAGGGACGGGGCTGGCCCGGGTGACACCGCTGCCTGTCACACGGGGCCTTCGGGGGACTGCTTTGGCGGCTGGCCCGTGTGGTTTCCTCCTCCTCTTCCTCGGAAAGTCTCGGCTTTGTGGCAGAAATGAGGTGAGGATTAAAAAGAGGCTCAAAGGAGGAAGGCCTGTGTCGGGCTGAGGGGCAGCCCCTGGTGTTGGAACCACCTCCCTCTTTAAAAGTGAAAGGCGGATTTATTGTGTGTGATTATAACAATGCCACAGTCCTGTGCCATGAGTATCCACGATCTGGGAAGATAAAAAAGCCTGGGCTGGCTACAGTGTGTTCTTGGTGGGGTTTGCTCAAGCAGTTTCCTCTTTAGCTGGGAAAAAAAATTCTCTTTATGAAGGCAGGCTATGAATTTTGTATCCTTGCTGCATTTATCAAATATAAATGCTGGTGACATCCGTGAGCTGAAAGCCCAAACAAGCGGCCTCTGGGACTGGGAGGATTCAGCTCCTGCACGGGGTGGGAAACGTGGGGTGAACCTTTGGGCATCCCTTGCACTGGCTCCAGGGTTTTCCAGCTGGTGGAAAGCTCCATCCTGCTGCTTTTGGGCTGTTTGGAAGCCAGGCCTGGCCGGTGGGAAGCGCTGACTCAGGGCTTTGGGCTGGAGCTCTCCTTGAGCAACAGCCTGTGCTCGCTGTCCCACGGGAGCCTGCATGGGGAACAGGGCTGAAGGGCCCAGCCATGGGAAATCCCCTCCTTAAACCTCCCTCCAGGCTTCAGCTAAATCCCTCCACAGCCTAGAGAGCGGGGTTTATTCCCTGCATTTCTGGTGCTGCCTTTCAGACCGGTGGGATCCAGACCCTTGGGTGAAAGTTTTGTTCCGTGCCAGGTGCAAATCCAAAATTTAAGCAAAAATCAGCTTGGAACAGCAGAGGGTTGGAGCTGGGAGTGCTTTGGGTTTGCAGTTGTGGGTCCCATCTGGTGCTCCCCAGCCCAGAATTGCCGTGCTCTGCCCTGCCCTGGATCCTGGCACTCCTGGCAGTGTCCCCAAGGTGCCACCAGGCTGGGTGTGCCATCTCCAGCTTTCACCGGGCTGGCTGGCAGAGAAACCCACCCAGCACTGAGGGGATGGAAACCCCTCAGGTTCCCAGGCTCTGTTTTTGGGGTGAACACCCCAGTATTGATTTCTGCCAAAAGCAGAGAGCCGTTTGCCATGTCCCCACGCCGGGGAAGGTGACGAAGGTGCAGGGGGGAGCGTGACGCCTTTTCCGGAAGGCTGCGGGCACGTGGTGGAAACAGGGCCACGTTCTCACCGAGCTCTTCCTCCCGCAGCTCTGCCCCTTATCTCCTTCCTCCTCCTTGCCCCTCGTTTCACTTCCTCCTTCCCAAAATACTCCCAGCCCTGGCTGACGCCACGGCAGCGCTGCCGGCGGTGACCCCAGGGGAGGGGATGGATTCAGCAATATTTGGGTGGGGTTTTGGGGTTGCTCTGACTGTGTCCCCCCTGTGCCCCCCAGCCTGGCTCGACCCCTGTGCCCCAGCCCAAGAAAGCCTGGTTTGATTGTGGGGCCGGTGACTTCATCCCGTGCCGGGGGCTGGAGCGGCGGGAATAAAGCCGGGTTTGTTCCCCTCCCTCCCACACAGCCATCCCAGAGCACAGCACCCCCGGGCAGCACATCCCCCTGGGCTCCAGGAGCTGCACGTTCCACTGTCCCAGTGGTTTTCATGCTGCAGGGAGCAGTTTTTGGTTTATTTCTTTTGGATCCCAGGCCTGGGAAGCTCTCAGGGCTGGATGTTTCCATGTGTGGGTCACCAGGGAGAGCAGGGCTCTGGCTGTGTGGCCTGGGAGAGGAGTGGGATGGACTTCTGGAGGTCATCTCTGTTCCCTTCCCTTCTCTGGGCATCTCCACGCTGTGCTGGACTTTTCATTGGTGCAGATGCTGCTCTCAAAAACTCAGTTCTTAAGAAGCTGGATCCATGCAAATGCCTCCTAATCCGGGTGAGCAGCTGCTCCCACCCCAACTGCAGGGGCTGAGCGGGCCTGGAGCTCCCACTTCCACCTCAGTTTGGGGATATTTTTCATGCAGGACCTGTTCTTGGAGGAGCAGAGATGCTCACCTGGCCTGAGAGCATCCTTTGGGGGGTGCTGCATCCTCCTCTCACCTCATTCGTGCCGTGCTGTGCCTCGTTCCTGCCATGCCCCGTTCTCAGCCATCCTTTCCCCCCGTGCAGGTCTCATGGTACCAAGTGAGGTGTCCCCTCTGTGAGAGTCGCTCCCCCAACCTCCTGAGAAGATGTCAGGGATGCAGGTAAGCTCTGGGTGAGGAGAGGAGGGCATGGAGCCATCCGTGAGGCTGGCACGTCCATCCATGGAGCCATCCAGAGGCGGCCCCAGCGCTCGGGAGGGACGTGGGGACACTTGGTTTGAACAGACCCCCTTTGGGTTCCCATCTGTGAGGGGGGCCCCTGAGGGTGCCAGGGGTGGGTGGCACGCTGGGGCAGGGCTCTGATGGCACCCCCTGCTCCTGCCAGGCCGTGTGGCCATCTGGTACAGAATGTATCGCCAAGTACAACTTCCACGGTACCGCCGAGCAGGACCTGCCCTTCAGCAAAGGAGACGTCCTCACCATCGTGGCTGTCACCAAGGTGAGCTGTCCCCTGTCCCTGCGGGCCCTGGCATGTGCCAGTGGCAGCCCTGGGTCCTTCCAGTCCCGCTGACTGGGTGTGAATCTGGCCAGGAGCTTGGTTAATTAATCCATGGCCTCGTTAGTTAAG
The DNA here is from genome assembly GCA_035583995.1 of Arremon aurantiirostris. Lineage (NCBI taxonomy): Eukaryota > Metazoa > Chordata > Aves > Passeriformes > Passerellidae > Arremon > Arremon aurantiirostris. The sequence goes on along the minus strand of JAXCLO010000022.1, from coordinate 20,719,833 downwards.
GTTTCTCCAAAAGGCGAGTGCCTCCTGGGAGGTGGAGGAGGGATGGGAGAGACAGCGGTGCTGGGCTCCTCTCTGGGAAAGGAAAAGAGGGGCTCTGGGTTTGGGGGGCTCTGGGATCATAGTGAACCCTGTGGGGCCATCAGCACTGGGGCTTGGTGGTCCCAGCACCGACCCCAATGCCCTGCACATCCCATCCTGCCTGCAGCCAGCAAGGGGAACCCCCAGAGGGCTCCTTGGGTGGGGTGCAGGGACCATGGGCTCGTTGTGACATCCTGCTGTCCCCACAGGATCCCAACTGGTACAAGGCAAAGAACAAGGTGGGCAGGGAGGGCATCATCCCTGCTAACTACGTGCAGAAGCGGGAAGGGGTCAAAGCTGGCATCAAGCTCAGCCTCATGCCGTGAGTACCCAGCCAGGGCTCTGGGGCTGCAGCATCCCTGTGGCAGAAGGGACATTCCTCACAGGGCACAGCGTGGATTTGGGATTGGGATTTGCTGCTGGGTAGAGCTCTGGGTGTTTTGGGAGCTGCCTGCATGGCTGGGAAGGTGATTCGATAGTTGAATTCTGTTTTAATTTTTTTTTTTTTTTTCCCAAGGCTGGGGTTAGGGTTAGACTGACTTAGGGTTAGGTTTATCTAGGTTTACCTAACTTAGGGTTAGGCTTATCTAACCTAGGGTTTGGTAAAGGCTGCTGGGAGGAAGAGGGAAGGTTGGAATGGGGTCTGTAGAGGAGGGATGGGAGACAGGCAGGTATGATGTTCCTGCTGCATCCCAGCGCTGCCAATGACTCCTGGGACTGGAGCCTCCTGGGAGCATACAGAGGGACAGAATCCCAGCTGGGGCCAGGAGGAGGGGAGAATCCCAGAATCCCAGCAGGATGAGGGTAGCAGGACACCATGGAGGGAGCTGTGTCACGGGGTGGATGGGGACAGCCAGGAGCAGCACGGTGACAGCGAGGAGCACCGTCCCCACGCAGGCAGGGCCAAAAGCTGCTGCACAGCCAAGCACAGCCCCACAGGGGTGCAGGCAGCCCTCAGCCAGCCCTGCGTGGCCCTGCAGGTGGTTCCACGGGAAGATCACGCGGGAGCAGGCGGAGAGGCTGCTGTACCCCCCCGAGACGGGGCTGTTCCTGGTGCGGGAGAGCACCAACTACCCCGGGGACTACACGCTGTGCGTCAGCTGCGAGGGCAAGGTGGAGCACTACCGCATCATCTACTCCTCCAGCAAGCTCAGCATCGACGAGGAGGTCTACTTTGAGAACCTCATGCAGCTGGTGGAGGTGAGGCCGCCGCTGGAATGCCCTGCGGGGACATGAGAGCTTGTGGGGTTGCAGGGCTGGAGGGCGGTGGGTGCTCTTCCTTTCTGCTGGGGACAGAGGGAGGAGGAAGAGGAGGGACGAGGCTCTCGGCCGCCACCAGGCCTGTCCGTGGCCTCGTGCTGCCACCTGGTGGGACCTCAGAGCCCGGCAGCACTAGGTGTCACCCACCCTGTGCCAAGATGTCACCCATGCCCTGCTGTGTCCCCCCAGCATTACACCACGGACGCAGACGGGCTCTGCACCCGCCTCATCAAACCCAAGCTGATGGAGGGCACGGTGGCAGCACAGGACGAGTTCTCCCGCAGTGAGTGGCCGTGGTGCCCCCTCCTCTGCCCCTGGGCGCCCCCAGCACCCCCTCACTCCCCCTTTTCCCCCGTGCAGGTGGCTGGGCCCTCAACATGAAGGACCTCAAGTTGCTACAGATCATTGGCAAAGGGGAATTCGGAGGTGAGCCCGCTGTCCCCAGCCCGTGGTGGCCCTGAGTGGTGGGGGGGCTCCTGTGGGGCCCCAGGAGGCTGGGATGCTTCCCAGTGCCTCCTGTGCCCGTCTCTCCTGGCCTGCAGACGTGATGCTGGGGGATTACCGGGGGAACAAAGTCGCCGTGAAGTGCATTAAAAACGACGCCACAGCGCAGGCCTTCCTGGCAGAGGCGTCCGTCATGACGTGAGTGTCACCCTCACCGGGGGACAGCGTGAGGGAGGGGGCGCCTCTGAGCCTGCCAGCATGGTGGGTGGCCCCTGACACCCCTGTTGTCCACAAACCCCTGCCCTGAGCCCTCCTGTGCCACACAGGCAGCTCCGACACAGCAACCTGGTGCAGCTGCTGGGGGTGATTGTGGAGGAGAAGAGTGGCCTTTACATCGTCACCGAGTACATGGCCAAGGTGAGACCCCCCCACACGGCCACCTGCCCTCCCCCTCTGTCCCCTTGTGTCCCTCACACTCCTGGGGCTTCACCCTGGCACGGCTGGGGGGGCTGCAGGTGGCATGTCCCTTGTCCCACTGCTGGCTCCCAGCCGGGGTGGCATCCTCAGATCTGCCCCTTGAGGGAGGGACATTATCCTTGTGTCCTGCCCCTCGTTTAAAGGACATCTCACCTAGGTCCTGTCCCATAAAGGATGGACATCTGCTCTGGGTTCTGTCCCATCCTAAAAGGGCATTATCCCTGAGTCCTGCCCTATCTTAAAGGGACATCTCCCCTAGTCCTGCCCTATGATGGAGGGACATCATCCCTGGGTCCTGCCCCATCCTTAAGGGACATCATCCCTGGGTCCTGCCCTATCTTAGAGGGACATCTCCCCTGGTCCTGCCCCACAAGGGAGGGGCAGCAGGTGTGCTGCTGGCCCTGCTGACCCCTCTCTCTCTGTCCACCCTGCCTCAGGGCAGCCTAGTAGATTACCTGCGGTCGCGCGGGCGGTCGGTGCTCGGGGCAGACTGTCTGCTCAAGTTCTCCTTGTAAGTACCAGACAAAGCCATGCCCACCCCCCTGACCCACCCCACCTGCGCTTTGGGGCCGCCCTGCCAACGCCCTTGTGCCCCCCACCCCTGGCAGAGATGTCTGTGAAGCCATGGAGTACCTGGAAGCCAACAACTTCGTGCACCGGGACCTGGCGGCCAGGAACGTGCTGGTCTCAGAGGACAACATCGCCAAGGTCAGCGACTTCGGGCTCACCAAGGAAGCCTCCTCCACACAGGACACAGGCAAGCTGCCTGTCAAGTGGACAGCACCAGAAGCACTTAGAGAAAAGGTGGGTGAGCAGAGCAGAGGGGTGGCTTGGGTATGGTGGAAGCAGCAGGAAGGGGGGAACGTTCCGGGCTGTCCCAGAGATGGTGCTTGAGTGCCACTTGGCACTGTGTGACCCCCAGAGCAGCTGCCCTGAGGGTGGGGAAGGTCCCCTGCCACCCTTGGTCCTGTGGTGTGTGCTGGGATAGCAGGCCAAGCCCTGTCTCCACAAATGAAAAACATTCCAGCAGGTAATTGGAAGGAAATATTAAATGCAGATTGAATTAAAGAAGTATCGTTGAACCATGAAGCCTGATTTTTAAAGGGAGTAACATCTTTAGCTAAAGATCCATCTTTTTTTTGTATAATTCAACTTGACCCAATAGGTCATGTACATAGAGCCAAGGAACTCTAATTCTTGAGGCTCAGAAAATGCCTTGGGAAGGTGAGGAGCCCACTCTTCCCATACATCCAAAGATTATTTGGAGATGATCCCATAAATGTGCCTGACACAGCTTTTTGAGTATCTTTTGGGATTGGCCAAACATCCACTGGCACACCAACCAAACAGGTGGAAAATGGTTTCTTGGGGGCCACCTTGGACAAACATATGGTATCTAAACTTGAAGCATTAGCTAAAGTCACCCAAACATTTGTTTTAGGTTGGCAAATCTGCATGGCTAAAAGCAAGCAAAGCAGAAAAGCATAACTTTTGATTGAGCTCCGTATTTTTATTAAACTATTGTCCAACACAAGAATTCTCCAGCACCACTGATTCCCACACCCAAAGTCCACAGTCTTCTGTGGAGCTGTAGATCCCACGCCCCTGCCTGAGCCTGCTTCTCTCCCTGCAGAAATTCTCCACCAAGTCGGACGTGTGGAGCTTCGGGATCCTCCTCTGGGAAATCTACTCCTTCGGGCGAGTGCCTTATCCGAGAATTGTGAGTGATGGGCACCCCAGGGGCTGCATTCTGGGGGGGAAGCTGAGCCCAGATTTTTGGGCAGAGCCCCTCCCTGACCCCCCGGATTCCCCACAGCCCCTGAAGGACGTGGTGCCCCGCGTGGAGAAGGGCTACAAGATGGATGCTCCGGACGGGTGTCCGGCCGTGGTCTACGAGGTGATGAAGAAGTGCTGGACGCTGGACCCCGGCCACCGGCCGTCCTTCCACCAGCTCCGAGAACAGCTAGTGCATATCAAAGAGAAGGAGCTCTACCTGTGAGGGGGGGCTCTGCCACCCCACAGCCGCAGGGGACCCACGCTGGGGGGTGACCGGGGTGTGCTCAGCCCCCCCTGCCCCACCACGGCACCAGGAGGGAGCCCCGGGGGTGCTCAGCCCCCCTCCAATTCCCCCTGGTTGCTTCCAAACTTCCAAATCTGTCAGTTTTTATTTTTATTTTCCAGGTTTGGGTTTTTTTGTTTTCGTTTTTGTCTCCCACGCTGTTTGTTTTTTATTTTAATTTTTGTGGGGTATTTTTTGTTATTTTCTCGGTTTTGGGGGGAGCGTTTATTGTTTTGGGTTTCTTTTGGTTTTTTTTTTGTCGTTGTTTTTTTATTATTTCGAGCAAGGGCCCAGCTGAGCGTTGGGCGTTTTACTAAAGTACGAATCTTATTTTTTAATGTAATTAAAAGAAGAAAAAAAAAAAAGGAAAAAAAAAAAAAGAAAGAGATAAGAAGGTTGTTCAATGGAGAATAATAATAAATAAACCAATGAAACGGACACATGAAAAGGAAACCCCCAGCGACAGAAGTGATGGTTGAGGGGGAGACGCTGGACTCGCCGCCCGGTCGGGAGAGCGCGGCCGCGTCCCCGCCTGACGCTTTTTCTTTTTTTGGGTTGTTTTGCTTTAAACTCGTTGCAATGTTTGCATGCTGTCTCCAGAGGCCTTTTTTTCCAGTCCTGTCCAGTGCTTTATTCTCATGTAATGCTACCGACTGTGAGATTAAAAACTGTAATAAAAAAACCATTCCATACGGACGCGGCACACCCCGCCTCGGCCCCCCGTCTTTTGCCAGCGGCTCCGGGGGAAAAAATGGGGGTGGACCCCCCATCTCCTCCCCAAATCAGTGAGGATGAGCAGGAATTGTCTGCATCCTGCCTGTGACAGCTGGCTGTGACGGGGGTGAAGTGATGCCAAAGCTCCCCTTTAGTCCAGGCTTTACTTTTTACTTTACTTTTTACTTTCTGATGCTTTGGGGGGGCAGTTTGGAGCTGATTGCTGAACCTCGCTGCCTTCGCTGATTATCCCGCCTGTGCAGGTGAGACCCCGATGTCCCCAGAGCTGGAATCCCCGCAGGGAGCCGGGTGGAGGTGGCGTCTGGCAGGTTTGGAATAGTTCCGCTCCTCCGCAGGGAATTATTCAGCGTTAAACGCCGGCTGCCGGCTTGGCAGGAGCTCTCCGCCTGCTCCGGGCAGGATCGAGACCGAGATTCCTCTTGGAGCGGGGTTAAAGGGGACAAAAAGGAGTGGTGGGACACGGGCACAGCTCAGGGATGTGGGATGGAGAGTGCAGAGGGGAGATTTGCTGCTCATCCCATTCCCTGAGACCTCGGGGTGTCAGATTGGGATGGGATGGGGATGATGGAGCTCCTCTGTGTGGGGTTTCTTCTCCTCTGGCCTGACCCCCCCTCCTCTTGTCCACATCCCCCCTCTGTTCCTGCCAGTGCTCCAGCAGGGCCCAGCCCGATAAGCAGCTTTGCTTTTTGGGCTTATGAAGATTAAAGTCATTTACAGGCAAAGCCTGCAAGAAACGGCTTTGGGAATGGAGAGAAGTACCCAGAAGCTTCACGTGATGGGAGACAGCAGGGAGGGCTCTGCTCCTGTCCCCTCCTGTCAAAAAAGTGGAGGAAACTCACCCCAAAATTATGGAGATCTTCGATTATTGGGATTTTTGAATTTTCCTCCAAATGGCATCACACTTCCCATGTGGTCTCAGGAGTGTTGTTTGGTGCCTCAGCATCCTCCGGGATGTAGCTGAAGGATGCTGAGAGATCTGCTGGAAGAAATCATGATATTCACTACAAATGAGGGAATTTCACCCTGATTTGCCAAGGTCCTGCCCCTCTTGTCACCACCGTGCCTCAGTTTCCCTACATGGAGTCTCTGGGTCTCTCTCACTCTGGGCCTGCAGCTGCTCATCCTGGATCCCTCCAGGGATTTATCCCAAGGGATTTTGGGGCTCTGTCCATCAACAGCAGCGTGGGGACAGGCTGGGTGACACCCTGAGTGCTGGCTCACGTCACGTCCCCTTCCTCCCGCTCCTCCTCCTCCTCCCTCGGGCACCGAGTCGGGCACAGGGCCCGGCTGTGTCAGCTCCATCCTGCCTCAAATTCCCGTGTGAATCATCATCCTGCAGGGCGCTATTCCCATGGCACACGGGCACCTCTCTCTGCTGTGCCAGGAGGGAACACGGCACAGGGAACCGGAACATGGGGTTTAAGTAATCCCTGGAAAATCCAGCTGGAAAATCTCCTCTCCACACCACTCAGTGGGATCCCAGCTGGACAGGGCTGGGGAGGGCTGGGCTTTGTTTGGGGTGTGGAAAGGGCCATCTCCAAACTCACACATCCTTGGCTTTTCCATCCCTACCCATCACCTGCACCCCACACGGACTCCTGAGCCAAATTATCCTTTCCTGGCTCCCCCCTTTCCCTGCACATCCTCTCTCTTCTCCATTAGGGGATATATAATTTTTATATATACATTAGGGCTCCTTCCACGAGCTTTGGCCCTAAACACCCAAAAATCCCCCAAAAGGACCCAAATTCCAGCTGCAGAGAGCCTTCCTCACCCTAAACACCCCAAAATCCCAATTCCAGCTGCAGAGAGCCTTCCTCACCCTAAACACCCCAAATCCCCTCAAAGGAGCCCAGTTCCAGCTGCAGAGAGCTTTCCTCACTCTGAACACCCAAAATCCCTCAAATTCCAGCAGCAGAGAGCCTTCCTCACCCTAAGCACCCCAAAATCTCCTCAAAGGACCCCAATCCCAGCTGCAGAGACCCTTCCTTGAAATAAACACCCAAAAATCCCTCAAAGGACCCCAATTCCAACTGCAGAGAGCCTTCCTCACCCTAAACACCCAAAATCCCCTCAAAGGACCCCAATTCCAGCTGCAGCGAGCCTTCCTCACCCTAAACCCCCAAAATCCCCTCACAGGACCCCA
>JAXCLO010000022.1:20699104-20712534 GCA_035583995.1 Arremon aurantiirostris | reverse complement strand
AAAGGACCCCAATTCCAGCTGCAGAGAGCCTTCCTCACCCTAAACACCCAAAATCCCCTCAAATTCCAGCAGCAGAGAGCCTTCCTCACCCTAAACACCCCAAATCCCTCCGCAGCACCCCAATTCCCCCTGGCTCCTCATTCCCTGGGTGGCAAATCCTCCATCCCGAGCAGAGGGGGTGCAATGAGCCCCCCACAACCGCTCTCTCAGTGCTGCTTGGGGCTAATTAGCAGCTCTAATTACGGCCCCTCCTCTCCATCCCCGGAGCACGGGCTTCCCAAGTCCTGGCATCCCTCCCCCTCCACGATCGACTTTATCACCAGGACTATTTTTAGCGCCACGTACAAAGCCATTCCCATCACCGTTCCGTGCCGTTCACCTCTCCCCCTTTCTCTCTCTCTTTCTCGCTCTATTTTTTTTGTGCTTTTTTAATGGTTTTTGTTTTTTTTTTTTTTTTTCTTCTGGGCACTCCAGGAATGAAGGCAAGGCTGGAAGATCCCCCGTGGGAATGGTGCGTGTGTGTGTGTGCGAGCGCCTTTGCTCGGGGCTCGCTCTCCACCAGCGGCACGGAGCAGCACATGCTCTCCCCATGTGCCTGTTTACATGCTCTGTATGTCTGTCCGGCCGCATTTGTGTCACGGCTCGGCTGCAGACACCGCCGTGGGAGCCCCCCCAGCGCCTCCTTCCTCTTCCTCACCTCGCACAGCCCTCCTCCTCCTCCTCCTCCCGGCGGGAATTGCAGCCGCTGCTCTGCTGCTGGGAGATGCTTCCTCTCCTCTTCTGCCAGAGCACTCGGGGCGCCCCAAAACTCCTCTGTGCCCTTCTGTGTGTCCCGTGGGACAGAACCGTTCCCACCCCAAATCCCCATCCCTTGGGATCAGGGCTCTTTGTCTATGACCATTCCCACCCCAAATCCCCATCCCTGGAGATGGATGTTCTGGATGACAGGACCATTCCCACCCCAAATCCCCATCCCTTGGGACCAGAGCCCTTTGTCCTGTGTGACCATTCCCACTCCAAATGCCCATCCCTGGGTGTGGATGTTCTGGATGACAGGACCATTCCTACACCATATCCCCATCCCTTGGGATGGTGGCTCTTTGTCTATGACCATTCCCACCACAAAACCCCCATCCTTCGGGGTGGATATTCTGGATGACAGGACCATTCCCACCCCATCCCTCGGGACCAGGGCTCTTTGTCCTCAATGATTATTCCCACCCCACATCCCCATCCCTCAGGATGGATGTTCTGGATGACAGGACCATTCCCATCCCAAAACCCCCATCCCTTGGGATGGATGTTCTGGATTATAAAACCATTCCCACTCCAATCCCTGTCCCTCAGGATGGATGTTCTGGATGACAGGACCATTCCTACTCCAAATCCCCATTTCTTGGGATGGTGGCTCTTTGTCTATGACCATTCCCACCCCACATCCCATCCCTCAGGATGGATATTCTGGATGAGATGATAGGGCCATTCCCACCCCAAACCCTGCGATGGTGACTCTGGGCAGCCCCGTGCTCTGTGACACAAAGATGAGAACAGGGAATTCTGAGGGAATTGGGGGGACATCCCAGCAGCATCCCCCACTCCTGGCTTCCTTTCCCAGCAGCAGCACTCAGGGGCTCCCAGGGGCTCTCCCAGGGCAAGAATGATTTTTTCATCCTGTGGAGATGATGTCAGGCTTTGGGAACTCAGAGGCTTGGTTCTATAGGAGTGGAGAGGCCTTCCATGAGAATGCCTCCCTAGGACAGGGAAATCTCTGGTTTCACTTCCATGACAAGCCGAGCTGCAGTCCCTCTTCCTCAGTATAGGCAAATTCCAGCTTTATGGAGTTGAGTAAATGCCAGATATAATTTCATCTGGTAATTTACCACACTTCTATCCTAAAGTTTCTTTATTCCCTCTGTCAGTGACATGGCAGCACTTTGATCCCCCTAAAGGATCTCCAGTGGGGATCCCACTGAAGGGATGTTTTTCTCAAGACCTTCAGGATATTTTCCCCCAAACTCCTGCGAGCTGGTGGTCCCTAACAGCAGCAGGACTCTGGATTGATGTCCCTGGGATGTCCCAGTCCCCATCCCAGGTGCCAGAGCGAAGGTGACCCTGCCCTGCGCCCAGGGTCAGAGCCGAGCGCGGCAGCTCCTGAGGTGGCAGTGCCTGTCCCCATCAGCAGAAGTGACATTCAGCTGCCAAGTGCCGGCGTGACATCCCCGGCAGCAGCAGCAGAGCAGCAGCAGAGCAGCAGCAGCATCAGTGGGCTGCCTGCTTGCTTTGGGAACGCCTTCTCATCTCCCTCCCGTGGCTGCTCCAGTGTGCACACACACGGCTTTCCAGGATTCCCTCACCTACTCCTGTGGGGTCTCCAAAGGTTAAAAAAGCCTCATGTTCCCTGCATTTCAGGCCGACGAGGATCAGGCTTTCTGATGGCTTTATTGCCATGGCCCTGCAGGTCGAGGTCACCGAGCCTTCCCCTCTACAACCCACTGAACCAGCCTCTCCTGGGCCATTCGTAGACCTCTGGAGCATCCTCTGGAGCCCGGGCTGTGGTAACTGTGCCTTTGGAGCCAGTTACCTGGAGAGAAGAGCTGGAATGATCCCTCTCAGCATGGCAGAGGGAGCTGCTTGCTTCCAATTTAAATCAGGTGTCAACGCTGAGAGAGGATCCTCTTAACTTCCACCGTCTTGTCTGCGGCTGCGGCGGGGGGACGTCTCATCTCGCTGCCGTCTAATCCGCGGAGATGTGTGATATAGCATAAGCTAATATAATGGGTCATGCAAGGATTTACATCTCATTACGGCAGGTTAGAGTCCTGGCAGGAAGGATGACTCATCCTCTCTTGAATATATTTCAGGGATGAGGAACGGTTCAGCCGCCCGAGGAAAGGCGAATGGGCAAATCAACCACCTCGGAGCATCATTTCCCAGCTCGCTGCACCCTCTGATTGTCCCCCCGGCTCTGCCTCCAGGTGGGCCACCGGCCTCTCCAGGAAAAGCTGAGGGCATGGGAGAGCTGCAGAACCTCTCTGGAGTTCTTTTCTTTGCCTTTTGCTCCATCCCTGTAAAACCCGGGCTGAGCGAGCATCCCCGCCACGAGGGGCAGGATCCGAGGCGCTGCCCGGCTTGTTTTCACCTCCTCGCCTTGGCCCAGCGGTTCTGCTCGTCAGGAGCTGTTTGCTCTTAGCTCCTCAGACAGGGAGGCTCCGTGGGAGCTGACCCATCTAACCCAGCTGGAAAAAATCGGTCCTGACTTCCAGTCTCTTATTGTTAATGGATGCTCGCAGCAAAATCCAGGATGAGCGGAGCTCGCAGGACCAGCCACAGCTGAAATCTGCTCTGAGCCCACACGAGGCTCGGGCCAGCACCCAGGGACACAACCAGGGGTGCTGGTCCTTCTCTTTCCAGCCAGACTGACGGCCAGAACGTGACCACACTGATGGCAATGGGACATCTGGGGGCTCCCAGCCTGTTTCTCACCAAGGCTGTGCCAGCTCATTGTGGGTTAAAATTAATTTTCCATGGGTGCTCCATGGGAAAGCGCTTAGGAGAGCCTGCGGATCGGTGTGAAAAGCAGAAATCATCCCTTCAAAAAGCTGTTGAGGCTCCTGAGCTGCCAGCTCGGGGTGAGCAGCAGGAGCAGGGGCACCTGCCTGGTGGGGGATGCTGAGGGTGACACTGGAGTTGTGCCAAACAGAGGGACCTCCCTCGTCCCAGCATCAGTTTGCAAGTTTGGGTGGACTCCAGGGAACTGCTGGCATCAATCAGGGGGCTCTGCTCTGCCAGGAGAGCCCTCACCAGGACAAATCCCCCGTTGTCACCTCCAAGAGGGTGTCCCAATCCCTAAGAGCAGCACGCTGCCAAGCTGCTGGCCAGATTGTTACCCTAGAAAAATGCATTATTTTTCAGTCTGTTTTCCTCTTAAGACATAATTTTACCTTGGGTGGGGGGATGGGAGGAGATGGGCCCATTCCCCCTCCCTCTGTCACTTTGTTCTGTCGCTTCCCAGCTGTTCCATCATTTTAATCTGCAGAGATTGTCTTTATATTTCGGGAATGAAATGATTTCCCACAAGCCGGGATTGGGGTTTGGATCCGAGCTCATTTTTCAGGAGCAGAGAAGAAAAAAGGGAGAAATGTCTGTTAAAGCCAGGCTGGCCATCTGGAAGGGAGGTGCATGGCTGATGCCATTAATTGCTCACTCCCCAAGGCCTGGAATGAGGCTGCAGTCAAAGGGAAGAGCAGGAGTGGGAGTGGGGCTGGAGGGAGCCAGGGGATGATGCAACACAATCAATGCCTACTCCGTCCTCCTCCTCGTTTAGGTGATCAATGAACGCCCTCGTGCCTGTGTTCTGGGGGCTGAGAGCAGCTTCAGTATTAATTAATATCATAAAATCACAGGATCACAGAATCACAGATTGGCTGGAACCAGAAGAGACCATAAAGCTCCTCCAAGCTCCAAGCCCTGCCATGGGCATGGACACCTTCCACTACCCCAGGTTGCTCCAAGCCCTGTCCAGCCTGGCCTCAGACACTTCCAGAGATGGGAATACTTCCAGGGATATCATTAATAGGATAAAGAGGAGGGAACTTCTGGGCACCAGCTCTTGGATGGATGAGCAAACAACAGTTGTGACTGGTGCTGGTACATACGGCTTGTTCCCAGTGTCAAGCCCGGCTTTCCCTCCCGCCAGACCCCACGGATGTGGAACAGAGTGGGAGAAAGCGCGCTGGGGTGGGTTTGCTCCTCGCTAGGATGGAGCAGCCGGGAATCACGGAGGGAAGTGTGTTCGGGGGGCTCCCCGCAGCCCCCACCGTGCCTCCACCCACCCCGGTGTCCCCGGGGAGCTCCGGGGCTCCTGCTTCCTCCCGCGGGAGTGGCGGCACTCGCGGTGCCCGGGGCGGCTCGGGACGGCGGCGGCTCCGCCCGGCGGAGGGCGGCGGGGCCGGGGGAGGCGGCGGGGCCGGGCGGGAGGCGGTGCTGCCGCCGCCGTGCAGGGACACACACACCGGAGCTGTGCGAGCCCCGGTGCTGCAGCGCCCGCTCCGCTCCGCTCCGCTCCCGGCCGGGACCGCTCCGCCATGGGCGGCCGGGCAGCGCGGCCCCGCTGACCCCGCACATTTCGGCATCCCGGTATCCCGGACTCCGACATCCCGGGACTCCCGGCATCCCGGCACTTCGGCACTCAGCATCCCGGCAACTCCGCTCTGCTGACCTCGGCTTCCCTGGAGCTCCGGACTCCGCCGTCCCGTGAACTCTACTCCGCTGAGCCCGGTTCCTCCATCTCTCAGCACTCCGGCATCCCGGGAACTCCTCTGCGCTGACCGCTGGTCCCGGCTCCTCGGGAATCCGGTACTCTGTCACCTCGGGAATTCATCTCCGCTGACCCCATCTCCTCCATAACCCCGTGCCCCGGGAACCCATCTCCCCGTGCCTGGCTCCTCCGCCTCCCTGTACCCACCACCCCGGGCACTCCGCTCTCCGCATCCCGGGAATTCATCCCCACTGAGCCCCTCTCCCCCGTGACCCCGGGAATTCGGCTCTGCTGACCCCGGCTCCTCATCACTCGCTATTCCGCCTCCCGGGAAATTCAGCTCGGCTGATCCCGGCTCCTCAGGAATTCGGTACTGTGTGAGCTTGGCTCTGCTGATCCCTCATCCTCCATAACCCCGATCGCTCCCCGCGTACCAGACTCCGCTGACCGCGGCTCCTCCCCGGGATCTCATCTCCCCTGTTCCCACCTCCGCCTAACCCGGTGCCCCGCTCCCCCGGAGCCCAGCTCCGCTCATCCCGGCGCTTCCGCTGCCCGGTGTCCCAGCTCCCGGGGCTCTCCGTGCTCCAGCTGCCCCAGAGCTCATCCCGGTATCCCAGCTCCCCGGTGTCTCAGTGCTCCAGCTGCTCATCCCGGTGTCCCAGCTCCCCGGGCTCTCGGTGCTCCAGCAGCCCTGGAACTCATCCCGGTGTCCCCAGCTGCTCCTTAACCCGGCGCTCCTGCTCTCCGGGAGCTCCCATCCTCAGCATCCCGCTGAAATTCCCTATCCCGGCCCCCCAGCACCGGCCATTTCTGGGCTCCCTGGCGCTCCAGCTCACCCTCAGCCCCGTTCCCCCCACATCCCACCGCCCACCCTGCCCGGAGCCCCCCGGTGACCGCGGCTGTCCCGGCTGCAGATCCGCGCTGCCCCCCGGCCCCCGGGCCCCCCGGAGGAGCGGCCATGGCGTTCATGGTGAAGAGCATGGTGGGGGGACAGCTGAAGAACCTCACGGGCGGCCTGGGCGGCGAGGAGAAGAGCGAGGGCGAGAAGTCTCCGGCCGAGGCGCAGGGCATGACCCGCGAGGAGTATGAGGAGTACCAGAGGCAGCTGGTGGAGGAGAAGTGAGTGCGGGCGGCACCGGCACCGGCACCGGCACCGGCAGGGGCTGAGCCCCGGGGTCCCTGCGGGAACGGGATGCTCCCGTTGCGCTCCCACATCCCGTGCATGGGAGATGGGGGGAGCCGGCGCTGGGGACAGCAGGACCGTGAGGGGGTTTGATGAGCCCCCTAATCCCTTAATCCTCTTCCTCGCCCGGGAGATGGGATTGTTTTCTCCTTCCAGGCTGCGCTGGGGGGAGGAAACTGTGGGAAAACGGGACTTTTCAGAGAAAATGGGGGGTGCTGAGGTTGGGGGGGAGCGTGAACCCCGGGATGGGGGGCACGGGTGGTTGGTGAGTGCCCCGTGTGCTTCGCAGGATGGAGAGAGATGCTCAGTTTGCCCAGCGCAAGGCGGAGAGAGCCACGGTCAGGTCCCACTTCCGAGACAAGTACAGGCTGCCCAAGGTACGGCTGTGCTGGAACGGGGCCACGAGGGGAGCCCAGCTCCAGATGGAGCTCTGGAGTGAGGGGAAGGGACAAGGACTCCCTTGGCTGGCTGGGCCTTGAGCCTCAAAGCCCAAACGCAAATAAATTCCCCTCAAAACTATCCTTCTTCCCAAACTTTGGCCACTTTCCTTCCCCCTGAGCACCACAGCCCACCAGCCCGAGACATTGGGACCCCCAGCCTTGCTTGATCCCCCTCTCCCTCGCTTTTGCCCCCTAAATCCAGCTGGGTGAGGGAAAACCGCCTTCACCCCAGACTCCATGGAGCCAGGAGTGCAGCCAGGGTTGCACCTTCCTGGTTGGATTAGCCAGCTCAGCTCCTCTCCCTGGATTATTTGGCGAACGTCTCCCACCTAAACTCCGATTTTGGAATTTCCGCACTATGACCCATTCACTGAAAACAATTTAATCAAGGGATAATTCAGCCTTTCTTGGAATTGTCACAAGCTCCTCTGCCTCCAAAGCCACCCTGTATTCAGGAAGAGTCGCTCAGTGGTGAATACCCCAAATTGGAGCCGGGCTAATATTAGTTCCGGAGGGTCAGCTAAGCCAAGTGAGATTGCTCTGCTTGTTTGGTGTTGTTCAGGCAGCCTGGATTCACCCCCCTGCTTCCCACCCCCTTTTACAGCCAGGAAATAAACAGCTGGAGAATTTCTTTTACCCCCTGCCAAAAGCCAGAAAAGGCAGAAAAAGAAGAGATGGAGATTTTTTTTTTTAATTCTCCAGGGAAAACTGGGATTTGTTTGGATCTGGCCCCACCATCCTTTCACTGCCTTCTCGTGCTTGAGATGTTCCTTCTCATCTCTTGACAAGTTTCTTCTGCTCATTACTGATCCCGCTTGGCAGCCGGGCTGCCTCATCCCGCGTCTCCCCGTGGCTCCGGGCTGGGAGCTGATCCCGATCACCGCTGGGAGCAGGCGTGAAGCATAAGCCCAGCTTAATTAGGTGCCTAACTCCCTGCGGTGCGAGCTGGAAACCAGTCTGTACTGGTGCTGTGCGTGGGTTTCCATCTCGCCTCTCGCTGTGCGTGCCCAGGCTCTCCTCAGGCTCCATCAGCATCCCACTCTCACCCTCAGGGACCTTCCCACATGGTCCTGTAGGTGGGAACACAGCCCTAAACCCCTCCTGTGGTGCTTCCAGGAGCCCCCTTCCCTCTGTGCCGTCCCCTCTCCTGACTCTCTCCCGGCCCCTTCCAGAACGAGACGGATGACAACCAGATCCAGCTGGTGGGAGGCGACGTGGAGCTGCCCAAGGAGCTGGCCAAGATGATCGAGCAGGACAACGAGGAGGAGGAGGAGAAGAACTCGGTGATCGGCCAGCTCAGTAACATCCAGAACCTGGACCTTGATTCCTTGAAGGACAAAGCCTCGGCCACGCTAGAGGACCTGAAGCAGTCGGCGGAGAAGTGCTCCGTGATGTGACGGGGCTGAGCAGGGAGGGGACGCAGCGCAGGCTCTGGCGGGGGCTGCTGCCTCAGCGGGGACCCCAGCCACGTTGTCACCCTTGCCGTGTGTCACCCGGCTCCCCCTGAGCCGCGTGGCCCCTCGAGCCCCTGACCCAGATGTCCCTGATGTGTGGCTTTCGTTCCGTTCTCCGGGCTGAGGCTAGAGCCAGGAGCCAGCATGTGTCCCCCGTACCCCACGGCCTCCCCCGTGCCCGGGCAGGGGTGTCTGCAGCCAGAGCCGGGGAGGTGGCAGCAAGGACAGTGACCTTGGGGTGTGAGCGACCTGGGAGTGTGATTGGAGAATGACAGACCTTGCAGTGTGACTGACCTTGCAGTGCGACTGACCTTGGGGTGGGAATGACCTTGGAGAGTGATTGACCTTGGAGTGTGACTGACCTCGGGGTGTGACTGACCTTGCAGTGTGACATTGGGACTCCCGGCCTTGCTTGATCCCCCTCTGCCTCGCTTTTTCCCCCTAAATCCAGCTGGGTGAGGGAAAACCACCTTCACCCCAGACTAACCCTAACCCACACTGACCCTGCAGTGTGACTGACCTTGGGGCATGATTGACCTTGCAGTGTGATCGACCTTTCAGTGTGACAAACCTTGCAGTGTCACTGACCTTGGGGTGTGATTGACCTTTCAGTGTGACAGACCTTGGGATGTGACTGACCTTGCAGTGTGACAGACCTTGGGTTGTGATTGACCTTGCAGTGTGACTGACCTCAGAGTGTGACTGACCTTGGGATGTGACAGACCTTGGGGTGTGACTGACCTTGCAGTATGACAGACCTTGCAGTGGTGGCCCCACGCTGCGGCTCTGCCTCCACTCAGCCTCCCAGGAACGAGCGGGAGGCTCGGATTTGCCTTGCAAGGACGAGGCAGGGTGTGGAGCACCCCCTTCCCCTTGTCCCCTCCCCATCCCCCGAGAAACAGCCTCCCATCCCTGCCAGGAACACCAGCCCCGTGCCCTTGAGGGCCCCTCTGGAGGAGCCAGCCGGGAAGGACCTGCCATCCGATCCCTGTGGGAAGGGGGGTGCTGAAGCCTGAATTGACACCAGAGAGGAACAAGAGCCCTCGTTGGTGCTGAGCTGAGCCCGTAGCAGCCCTTCCCCGGAGCAGTGCCGTCCCTCTCCTGGGGTGGGATCCTGTCCTTGTTCCTGCCAGGAGAAGAACAAAGCCATGAGGGAAAATCTCCCTGTCCTCCCGCTCGTCGTGCTGTAGTCGTGCCGTGCTCGGTTGAGTGTCCCTCCCCTCCTGTGCTGTCCCCGTGCCATGGTACTGTTATAACCGGTGGAATAAATACCAGGAGATGTCTATGCATTCACTTTTCTCCCCCAGCTCTGTTTTCCTGGGCAGATTTTCCTATTTTCCTGGTTTTGGGGAAAAAAACGTTCCTATTTTCCTGGCAGCAGAATCCCAAAGAAAGCTCCTCTCCTGGCTGCACTCACATTTGGGACCAAGGGGATGCTATGAGCAGCTCGTTGGCAGCAGTCAGGTTTAAAGCAAACAAAATTCCCATTTTTCTGCAGTTTTTTTATCTATTTTAATACAAAACCTTCAGAACTCTGAGTCTCAGGGGCACTGCAGGATGCCCAGTGGAGGCACTGCTCCAAGCAAGGACACTCTGCAGGGATGAGCCCCAGCTCGTGCAGGTGTGACCCAGCCCTGGTGGCATCCCGGCAGGCAGGGGGCTCCTGTGGTGAGGCTTCCCGGAAAAACTTGGCATGGGCTGGGAATTCATCGCTCCAAATCCCGTGGGAGCTGATTAGCTGCAGTTTGGTTTTGCGAGGAAGGATGGGTCATCCAGGAAAACACAGGGGAGGGTGCTGGGAAACTGATTCATCATCATCATCATCTTCATCATCATCATCATCACCATCATCATAATTTATTTTATTTTGTTTTATTTTATTTTATTTTATTTTATTTTATTTTATTTTATTTTATTTTATTTTATTTTATTTTATTTTATTTTATTTTTACTATTGGTGTTGGATCAAGCCATGCTGCACCAAGGGATTCCTTTTTGCCCCCAGCCCCCTGATAATCCCGTGCCAGGGCCAGGTCGTTCTGGGAAACTCCTGATGTCCATTCCTGAGAGGACAGACAGACAGACAGAGGCAGCTCAGGCGTGGACACACATCCTCCCAGCCCTCCAACCTCGGGAACAGGGTATTCCAGCAGCTCCAGGGATGTGTGCTCCCATCAGATCCCCAATTCAGTGCTGGGAGCAGCGAGAGGGGAGATTGGCAGGAGCAGCTTCAGCCCTGCGAGGAGATCATACCTGATGAGGATCAGCCCGAGCTGATGTAATCCCCACCAGGAAAGGGAGAGCAGGGAGCGGGCACGGCCCCAGCCCAGCCCTCGCTGCTTAAATCCCAGCGCCGAGGCTCAGCCCGAGGGAGAGAGCGGGATCCGAACCGTGGCGGGGACCACGGCGCAGGGATGGAGCAGGGAGAGGATGGGATGGAGTGAGAGGTCAGCATGGAGGGAGGAGAGGCTGGGATAGAAGCAGGAGAGGCTGGGATGGAGGAAGGAGAGGTTGGGATGGAGGGATGAGGCCAGAATGGGGGCAGCAAGGGCAGGCTCCCTCTCCTGCCTTTTCCCTGCCCATCAAGGATGCATCAATGCCCATCCCTCGGGAGAGCAGGATCCCAACCGGAGCAGGGAACCACAGAGCTGGGATGGAGGGAGGAGTGGCTGGGATGAAGGTGAGGAGCTGGGTGGAGGGATGGGAGGCTGGGATGGAGGGATGAGAGGTAGGAATGGGGGTGAGAGGCTGGAATGGAGGGAGGAGAGGATGGGATGGAGGAAGGAAAGGCTGGGATGGGGCTGAGACGCCGAGATGGGGGAAGGAGAGGTTGGGATGGGTGGAGAAGAGGCTCGGATGGAGGGATGAGAGGCTGGGATGGAGGAAGGATAGGATGGGATGGAGGGATGGGGCCGGGATGAGGGCAGCAGGGGCAGGCTCCCCCTCCTGCCCTTTCCCTGCCCGCCAAGGATGCATCAATGCCCATCCCACGGGAGAGCAGGATCCCAACCGGAGCCGGGGATGCATCCCCGCGGTTCATCCCCCCAGAACCAGCCCGGATCCGCTCCCACACCTTTCCCTGCCCTGCCCCCCGCGCCCGACCCCTGGGCTGCGCTCGGCGCCCTCCCGGCCCACGTGAGCCGCGCAAAGGCCGCGTGAAGCTCGGCGCGTTTATTTTAGGAGGCTCCATGACCCCCGGGCATGCGAACAGCCAGGCAGCCCCCGCTGCCCCCGCCCCGCTCCCGAGACGTGTTAAGCCTCAGCAGAGAGTTCCCGGCAGAGCCGAGCGGCGGCAGCGCCGGGGATGCTGCTATGCCCGCTGTCCCTGCTGCCATCGCTGCCCCTGCTGCCCCTACTGTCCCTGCTGCCACCACTGGGTCACTGCCTGCACTGGGGAGGAGAGGCTGGCATGGAGGGATGAGGCTGGGATGGAGAGAGGAAAGACCGGGATGGAGGGATGAGGCTGGTATCGGAGGATGAGAAGCTGGGATGGAGGGAGGAGAGATTTGGATGGAGAGAGGAGAGGTTGGGATGGGGGTGAGAGGCTGGGATGGAGGGATGAGAAGTCAGGATGGAGGGAGGAGAGGCTGGGATGGAGAGAAGAGAGGCTGGGATGGAGGGAGGAAAGACTGGGATGGAGGAAAGAGAGGTCGGGATAAGGGGATGAGTCTAGGATTGGGGGATGAGAAGCTGGGATGGAGGGAGGAGAGGCTGGGATGGAGGGATGAGGTCAGAATGGGGGCAGCAGAGCCAGGCAGACTTCCTGCCTTTTCCCTGCCCACCAAGGGATGCATCCCAGTTTCCAGCAGTTCCTGCTGCTGTATCCCAAGCATCCTTGCAGCCTCCATGCCATACGACTGCTCCGGGCATCAACACACAGACTGAAAATCTTAAAGCAAAGAATAAATGTGGGTTAAAGCAGAAAATGTTGTTTTTCTCTCTCTCTTTTATAGGTTTTATATCGTTCCCTCACCTATGGGGCTGGGATTGGGATAGGTTTGTCCAAGCAAGCCCTTGCTGGTTGCTGGAAGACGTTGGCAGTGACAAATTTTGTCAATAAAATAAAATAACCTTTATTGATCAAATAACATAAATTTTATTGACAAAACTCCTGCCCTCCTGCACGAGCCCATTGCTCAGCTGGCTGCAGGATCTTCCTCCTTCCCAGTGGTGAGTGTGGGATGAGTGAGTGGTTTCCCCAATGGATAAAGCATTAAATGAGCAATTGTTAAAGTGCTGAAACAAATGAGCTGCCACGGAAGGCTGGGGAATCTCCCTTCTCCTTTTTGCAGGCAATTAAACTTCCCTGAGAGTGGCTGTGGGAAGGGATGGCCCATCCATCCACCCACTGCTGGTCCAACAGCCAGGATTAATCCAGATTACAGAGCCCTGGGGAAGCCCAAGGCTGGCTCCACACTGACCCAGCTGTCCCCAGCCCATCGTGTGCCTGACCTCGTGTCACCCCACGCGCTGGCACCGCCAGGGTGACAACACAGCTGCCACTCCCCACCTCTATATATAGATAGATAGATAGATAGATAGATATAGATATAGATATATATAGATATCTATAGATATATATATAGTATATTAAATACATATATAGTATATTTAATATATATTTATATATAT
Source organism: Arremon aurantiirostris (assembly GCA_035583995.1). Classification (NCBI taxonomy): domain Eukaryota; kingdom Metazoa; phylum Chordata; class Aves; order Passeriformes; family Passerellidae; genus Arremon; species Arremon aurantiirostris. Next base: position 20,699,568 of record JAXCLO010000022.1, on the reverse strand, counting down.
TAAATATATAAATATATAAATATTTATATATATAAATTATATATAAATATTTATATATAATATAAATATTGTTTATATTATGTATTTATTTATACATTTTAACTCTACTGCACACGCTGATCACACATTTCTTATTGGTGTCTTTGCTTCTCCACGTGCTCTGCATGCACTTCTCAGAATACGTGATTGGTTACAGTACAGGTGGCTCAAAGCTCTCTGTTACCTCCTTCTTGTGGTCTTGGAATTCAGTTTCTTTTCTTGCTTCTTATTTTAGCGCAGTTTATATCTTAGTAACATTGATGAATTCTAGAGAGCCCTGAGATAATCCTGGTAAGAGCAGTTACAAGCCAAACAACCAGTGCACCTTGTTGTCGCAGACATCTTTTCATGAAAAACCCTTTCCTTTGGATTTTTCCTCCTGAGAATCTGAGAGGCCTCAGGAACAAAATGTAAACATTGATTAT
>JAXCLO010000022.1:20672405-20699004 GCA_035583995.1 Arremon aurantiirostris | reverse complement strand
GCCTCAGGAACAAAATGTAAACATTGATTATCTGCTGCTGTGGAATGCAACAGGTGGATCTGTGATTGGTCTCATGTTAGTTTGTAATAAATGGCCAATCACAGTCAGCTGGCTCGGACTCTGAGTCCGAGACAGAAGCTTTGTTATCATTCTTTCCTTGCTATTCTTCTGATGAAATCCTTTCTTCTATTCTTTTAGTATAGTTTTAATGTAATATATATATCATAAAATAACAAATCAGCCTTCTGAAACATGGAGTCAGATCCTTCATCTCTTCCCTCATCCAAGAACCCCTGTGAACACCGTCACACACTGCTCAGACACATCGCTCACCTTCCCTCGGTGACATTTGGGCAGGCAAAAACCCTGATGCAGGTGACACTGACACCCACCCCGGCTCCCTCAGCCCCAGGGGAGCACCCAGAGGCTCACCCTGTCCCCAAGGGCTGGGGCTGGGCTGGGGCTGGGCCGTGCTGGCGGCCGAGCGTGAAGGCAGATGCGATTATCCGCGCCGGTTGCCGCAGCCGCCACGGGCCGGGGGAGGACACGGGCTGGGAAAGCACTTCAAAGCCTCAGGGTATAATCTCTGCTCTGAATAATAACGATAAGAAGAGTAAAAAGAGATAAAAAAGAGTAAAAAAAGATACAGAAGCGCCTCGTCGTATCTGCCCGGGAAGCTCCGCGCTGGTTTGAGCACGGAGCAGCCGGCGCTGGCGTGGGACGTAGGGGGAGGCTGTCTTGGGAAGAGGTCATGGCTCAGAATAGCTGTGGGACACCCCAAAAATCCCCCTGTTGCTCGACTCAGCCCTTCTGCTTTCCCTCACGGCCCTTCCTCACCCGCCACAAAAATCTATTGGAGAAAACAGGATTTTACGTAATGGGTCGTGTTGTTCTGCTCCGCGGTTTCCACACACACACGCAAAAAAATAAAAAGATGGGAAGTGAAAACAAGGTCAAACCTTGCTTTGGCTGCCTCGTGTCCTTGGGGAGCACAGGAAGGGAGAGCACTGCTGGAGCAGAGGAGGGGACACCCCAGCTCTGCTCCTGGGGGAACAGGGACCAGGGTCCCTGCCCGCCTCGATGGCTCCAGAACCCCAGGCAGCCTCTGGGTCCTGGGGACCCCTCTTAGGCTTAAATCACAAACCTGAGCGCAGAGGAGGTGGAGAAATCAAAATTAAAGTTTATTAAAGACAATAAATTACATTCCCTTGAGATACAGTAGATTTTTGAGACAAGTACCTTGCTTTGCAGGACAGGCAACATCAGCACCCCGTAACAACGACTCCTGGGAGCATGATTTGGATGCTGGGGGTGCCAGGGCCCTGAGGAGTGGAGCAGGGCAGGAAGGATGCTGAGAGTGTCTCCCTGAAGGTGACTGACTCAATGGGTCCCCGCTGAGCACTGCTCACGGTCGTGACACTGATGGTGCAGCCAGTACCCGTCAGGTTCCAGGTTTAGGAAGGAAAAGCCTCATTCCCAGTGCTCCAGCAGTGAGAGGCAGGCAGGTATGGCCGGGCTGGGCCAGTGCAGTGGCTGCTGGATGGAGGCAGGACGAGCAGCAGTGGATGCAGAGGTAGATGCTGGGCGAGGAAGGCACAGCGGAGCATCCCTGCCCACCCTCAGCTCCCGGCCGGATTTGTGGGCTCCCCCAGAATTTGGGAGGTGGAAGAACCACCCAGCTGAAAAAGCAGGGGGGATGTCCTGCCAGAGCCCAGTGCCAGGATAAAAATACCCTTCCTGTGGAGCCAGTGGAGGGAATTAGAGTGGAATAACCCGCCCGCTGTGCCAGGGGAGGCTGCGGCAGCAGACGGCCGAGGCAGGGCTGGCAGGGAAATGAGCCAGCGCCTGCGAGAGGGGCAGATGGCCCTGCTGGCCCCCCTGGGGCTGGCAGCCCGAGGGTGACCCCCCAGGTGCCACCCCTGGGGGTGTGGGGGACGGATACCAAAGCCTTCCCTTGGTGTCTCCTGGCAGGGCAGCGAGCAGCGTCCCGCGGGGCAGCTCCGGGGGTCACTGCAAGGTACAGGCTGTGCCAGGGCACAGAGGGCACTCACCGGGCTGTCCCCACCGCTGCCACCCTCGGGAGGGCTCCCAGGGGCACAGGGCCCATGCTGGGTGGGGTTGGGATCAGCCTCGGGCTGGGGAATATTCCCCAATCCCGTGGCAAAGGGCACTCACCGCTCCGGACGGACTCTGCCAGCGCCTCCTTGCCCATGGATTGTGCCTCCCGCATCTGCCAGGGGAGAGGGGGCTTTTCCAGCCTTCATCCTCCCCCAGCACCCTCCAGAGCCCCCCCAGACATCCTACCTTGATCTGATCCTTCAGGTACTCGGCTCGGGCCATCAGGGTCTGGATCTGGTGGGGAGAGAGAGGGGACACAGTCCCTGAGGGCCAGGCCAGTGGGGACAGCAGTGTCCCAGCAGTGTCCCAGGGCTGGCACTACTCACCTCTGCATGGAGCAGCTCCCGCCGCCGCCCCGCCGGCTCCGCTGCAGGGGAAACGTGCCAGGGCATGAGGGATGGGAGCAGGACCCACCCCTGCCCTAAAAGCCCGGCCTCAGTCCCAACTCACCGGCCAGGAGCAGCAGCAGCTCCCCCAGGCTCTGCTGGTACAGCTCCAGGGCGTCACTGTCATCCCTGCCCTCCTCCTCCTGCAAGAGCCACCAAGGGCTGCTTGGGGTTGGTGGGGTCCAGCAGACCCCTCCTCACCAGGTCTGCACCTCCCCCTTCCCTCGAGGGGTGAGGGGACCCCCAGGGCCACCCCTCACCTTGGCAATGGCAGCTGAGGCCACTTCCAGCGCCGCGCAGAGCCGAGGTTTGTCCTTGGCCATCTCTGCAAGGGGACACAGGGATTGCCCAAAACCTTCACCCTAGAGCCCAAAACCCCACCACAGCCCCTGCCAGCTCTGACACCAGGGGATGGGCAAAAATCCCTCACTACCTTTAAGGAGCTCTCTGGCTGGGTTTCCTTTCTCCAGGAGGTTCTTGTTGCTGGAGGTGACCAATACCTTCAGCTCCTCGGCTCGGGAGATGTACTGCCTCACCTGTGCACATTTTGGGGGTGAGGAGAGCCCCGATATGGGGTGCAGAGGATGGGGGTGCTGCCCCCACCCCCTCAGGGGTTTTGGCTCACCTTGGCCCGGATGGCTTCTCTGCGCCGCACGTCGCCCTCATCTAAGGGGGAGAACGACCAAACACAGGGGTGTCTGGGCTAAAAACTGGCCTCCCCCGGGGTGCTGCCCCCCCAGAAATAAACCCAGACCCCACAAAACCCCCAGGGGGGGACTCACAGTGCAGTGCTGGCACGAAATACTCCAGGGCTTTGCGGTACAGGGAGAAAGCAGCAGCAGCGTCTCCCTCCTGATCCTTCCTCACTGCCTCCACCACCAGGTCGGTCTGGGGGACACAGGGGGGGGTCTCAGGGCTTGGAATGCCCCCATTGCCAGGCAGCAGCCCCCAGCCCTGCTCACCGCCTTGCCCAGGCTCTCGGGGCCGGGCACGTGCTCCATGTCCACGAAGGGGTGGGCAAAGAAGCTCTCGAAGGAGATGCGCTTGCGAGGGTCCCTCTCCAGCAGCTGCCCCAAGAGATCTCGGCATTCCAGAGAGAGCTGGGGCCGGCTGGGAAGCTGGGAGGGAAGGGGCTGAGCCCACTGAGGGCTGTGAGACCCCTCCAACCCCATCCCATCCCACCCCACGTTACCTCCACAGCCCGATCGCTGCGGATCTTCTCCTCCAGCTCGGCGAAGGAACGGGAAGCGAAGGGCGGCGTCCCAAACAGTGCTTCTGTGGGGGGAAAAGGAGCAGTGGGGGGATATGGAGAGGGGGAACCAGCCCTGAGTAGACCCCATTGGGGCAATAAGAGCCAAACCCACCATAAAGGATGACTCCCACGGACCAGAGGTCCACGCGGGCATCGTAGTGCTGCCGACACACCATCTCGGGGGCCATGTAGAGCGGGGAGCCGCGCAGCACGTGCTTCTCGTCCCACGGGGACATGTACTGGGCAAAGCCGAAATCTGCCGGGCACAGAGCTCGTGAGGGCACAGGGAGAAGGGATTTGCTCCCTGCCAGTCCCTGCCAGGGGCTGCCCTGACCTGCCAGCTTCAGCTGGGGGTTCTCCGGGGCGCTCAGCAGGATGTTCTGCGGCTTCAGGTCCAGGTGGGAGATGTTGTGGTCGTGGAGGAACTTGAGGGCGCAGGCTGGGAGGGTGGATGGGCACGTGAGAGCACAGCCCTGCACCCCAAAACCCTGGGGGAGGGTCCCCAGCAGAGGCAGGGTGGGAGGCAGGCGGGGTGTCCTCACCGAGCTGCTGCAGGAAGACCCGTGCCACCTTCTCGGGGAGCATCCGGCGCGTGCGGATGAAGCGGGACAGGTCCCCCCCAGCACAGAACTCCATGATCAGGTAGATGTGGTCACTGTCCCACTGTGAGGCAATGAGACCCTGCTGTGCCACCCTAGCTGTGCCACTACACCCACACAGCTTCACCTGGACCAGTTCGCCCAGTTGCTGGCACCAAACCCCACGGACACACCCGTGGGAAGTAGGGATGGATCCAAGCTGGAGCAGCTCCAGCTCAGAGCCCCCTGGGAAGCCCCCAGCCCACCTGGAAGTCCTTGAGCTCCACAATGTTGGGATGGCGGATGGTCTTGAGGATCTCGATCTCTGTCAGCAGGTTCTCCACCGATGCCCGGTTCAGGCTCCTCTTGTTGACGCACTTGATGGCCACCACCTCACGCGTGTCCCTCTGTCAGGAGGGGACAATGCTGGACCCCCACCCAAACAGCCACCACGGGTGGGGAGGGAAGGGAAGGAACCCCTCCAAGGGGGCGGCAGGTGCCAGGCAAGGGCTATGGGGGTGGTATCCCATGTAAAGGGCTGGAAATCGGGGGTGGTATTCCATGTGGAGGGCTGGAAATCGGGGGTGGTATTCCATGTGGAGGGCTGGAAATCGGGGGTGGTACCCCAGGTGGAGGGCTGGAAATCGGGGGTGGTACCCCATGTGGAGGGCTGGAAATCGGGAGTCCCACGCGGGTGGGGGGGCAGATTCGGGAGCAAAAAGGCGACCCCCGCGGCAGGCGCGGCCCTACCTTCCTGTAGGCCTTGTAGACGGTGGCGTAGGTGCCGGAGCCGAGGGGCTCGGTGAGGATGAACTCGTCGAGGCGCGGCGGGGCCCAGGCGGGCCCGGCCATGGCCCCTCCGGTGCCCCGGTCCCGGCACTCGGGGCCCGGGAGCCGCTTCCGCCTTCCCGGCGCGCCACGGCGCAGGCCACGCCCACTCCGAGCACCAACCACGCCCCCAGCATCCATGACCACGCCCACATACTTCCATCCCCACCGCAAGCCACGCCCCTGACCCCACCCCGTCCGCACTGGTCACGCCCCCAATCCGTCAATCACAACAGGCCACGCCCCCGTCGCGGCACGGGCACCGTGTCTGGACCACATGAACAAATTTTTATTAATAATTTTTTAAACATTAAAAGATCAGACGCAGGGGAGAAAAAAAATCCAGTAATACAGAAGGAAAAGGGTGTAAAAATACCGATTTCTGTATCCCAGCGCCCCCCGCCACCCCTCACCGGCACAGGATGGGGGTCTGATATAACCCCAGCCTGGTAAAGGGGCACCGCAAAGCCAAATCTGCATTAAATTCCCTCCCCACGACACCCAAACCACGGGGCTGAGGGAGGGAGAGGTGGGAACCTGCCCCCATCCGCCCCTCTGCGTCCCAAGGGAAATCCCATCTTGGGATGCAGCTGAACACACATGGAAACAGTTCCTTCCCAGCTAAAAAAAAAAAATTAAACTCGTCAAGAGGAAGGCAGGGAGGAGCCTTCCCTGGAGAAAGACTCATTCAAGGTTAGCCGGAGAAGGACGTCACAGGCACTGTGTGACCTGGTATCCTCAGCTGCCCCCAAACCGGAGCTGGGAGCCAAACCAAAATCCCTTTTCCCCTCCCTCTCCTGGTCTCAAGTCACTGAGAAGACTCAGCCCCCATTGATCCCTTCTCCCCCTCTCTGGCACCTGCAGGATCCTCCTGGAAGCACGGGATGTGCCCTGGGGACAGCAGGGGAAATACATCCCCTCCCAAACTCCCCCCTGCTCCCAGATTTTCCTTCGTGGCTCTAAGGAAGCCCAGCAGTTATGAGGTCAAAATACAGCATTGTGTGAGTGTAATAAACCAAAAGTACAGTTTCTGTTCTTAAAATTAATGACATCAACTACATGCATGTTACAAAACCCTCCCCAAAACAGCAGATAATCAAATTCTTCATAGCAAAGGCCAAGAGAAGAGAGAGTAAAATCAAAAACCTGCTTCCCCTCATCTTCCTGCTACAGACAGAGTGAGGGGGAGGAAGAGACAAACACCTGGAAGGTCCTGGAGAGAGGAATATTTGCCTCAGAGAATGTCTTCCCCCATCTCCCCACACCCTAAAACAAGACAGGGAAAAGGAATCATCATCCAAACCGTAGCTCAGCTGAAGCCAAAAAAAAAAACCTCTTCTCATCAGGAGTGTCGGCATCACAGAGCTCACATGGTACCCCCCAAAAAAAGTGCATTTTCAGAAAAAAAAAAAAAAAACAAAAATAAAAATAGAAGGTTGGGGAGATGAGGGCAGAGGAAGCGAGAGGGAGGCAGCCCAGGAAGAAGGGCTGGATTTGCTGGGCAGGGTTAGTTTCCTCTGAAAGCACTCTGTGCAGCTGAGGAGGCTGCCCCAGCTGCTGCGTTCTGGAAGCTCCTGTTGGTGAGGATGCCTTGGGAAAACTCCTCCTGGGCCCTCTGGAAGCTGGCTCCTGTGTGCCGGTACAGGGAATGCACCTGGGGAAGAGAGGGGAGGGAGAGAGGGATTGAAACCAGCCTGTGGGATTGCTGCACACACCCAGCTTGTCCTTGGACAGCTGCAGAGCATGGGCTGCAGCCACTGGCACCATGGTAGATTTCAGGAGAGCTTCATTTGCTGAAAAATGTGGAGCTCTCAGCAAAATTAGTGGTTTCAGACCCAAAATTCCCCACACTGTGATGGCTCAGGGTTAACCCAGTATTTACTGCAGGGCAGCACCTGAGGGTGCCAGCAGCATCAGGTATTTCCTTCAAGATAAAGGCAGCAGAGCAGAAGGAAGTACCAAAAGAAAGAGGATCAGTCCAGCCTGTCCTTGTTTTCCCCCAAGCTCCATTTCTGCTGTTCCTGCAGAAATCCAGCCCTGCTGTTGGCAGTAAGGAGGAGGGAGGAGGGCTGGGTTTAGGATCAGTGGGAAGGCACTCACTGGGATCCCACTAGGCTTTGAAAAGCCCCACAAGGCTGTGGGAGCAGTGACTGACAATCCCTGGGTGCTGAACAGAGCCACAGCCACCTCTGCTCTGCCAGCTCCAGGCATGAAAAAGGGGCAATGGTTTTAAACTGCCAGAGGGCAGGGTTATATGGGATATCAGGAAAAAAATCCTTCTCTGTGAGGGTGGGTTGCCCAGAGAAGCTGTGGCTGCCCCTGAATCCCTGGAAATGTTCCAGGCCAGGTTGGACAGGGCTTGGAGCACCCTGGGATAGTGGAAAGCATCCCTGCCCTTGGCAGGAGGTAAGATGAGCTCTAAGGTCCCTTCCCAAATCATTTCATGATTCTATGACTCCAAAGGGAGGCTACTCCCCACTTCAAGACTGTCCAAAAAATCTGGCACCGCTGCAGGAAGCACAAGCAAAACCACCTTAATTAAAACCTCCTGAGCCACCAGTGCCCCCATCCCACCATCATTCCCAGGTGGGTGAAGGGAGGCATTAAAGGCAGGAGCCCTGGGGGCAGCCTGAGCTCTGCTGGCCCCCGAGGCACTCACCTGCTTGAGGAGGAAGAGGGAGAGCACGGCGCAGAGCGTGAAGAAGGCCGCCACCACCATCATGATCACCACCACGGCCACGTTGCCGTGCACCTCCGAGAGCGCCGCGATCCAGCCGCTGCCAGGGACAGGAGAGAGAGGGGCTGGGCATGGACAGCATTCCAGCACAGCTGGAGCACAGCTGGGAGCACAGCCCTGCTGCAGGGCAAGGTTACAGGGCAGCACAAAATGGAAACGGGAGCCTGGAGCTCGTCCAGGCCTTTGTTTTGGGGATAGAGTTTCCATTAGCATTTTTAGAGGAGGATTGTGCTCATCCCACCCACACTTCAGCTCTGTGCCCTCCCCTCAGGCAGCAAAATCAATACCCTTGGCGCCAACAGTGACTTCCATGGGCACCTTCTCAAAATTCAGCCAGGTGGGGTAAAGATAGGCTGGAAGAGCTGAATTGGGAGAGATCAGCTGGCAGGTCTGGAGCCTGGAGCTGAGTGTCATCCTGACAGGGATGTAAGGGTGAGGAGCAGGAGGAAGAGGCAGGATGGAGGGATGAAGGTGGTGAAACCCTGGCACAGGCTGCCCAGAGCAGCCGTGGCTGTGGAAGTGCCCCAGGCCAGGCTGGATGGGGAGTGGAGGTACCTGGGATAGTGGAAGGTGTCCCTGCCCATGGTCCCTTCCAACCCAAAGCATTCTGTGATTCCACCATTCTAATTCAGAGACACTGGGAGGTGTTGAAGGGAAGGGACAGGGAGAATTCAGAGTTATCAGCACTTGGCTGTGGCTGAAAATACCAAGACACCTCACTCAGAACACCTTCCTGGGAGCTGGAGAAAGGAACCTTTCCAAGTGCTCCACCAGCACGCCGTGTGCCAGCAGCAGGAGGAGGAGGGATGGGTGCCATGCCATGTGTGGCACTGCTCCTGGCAGCACAGGGAAGCAGAAAGGCACACCATGCACTGCAGCCAAAAATATCCATGCTGGCTGGCTGGCAGCAGGAAACAGAGCAGAGAGCTGCAGGCAGCCTCTCCAGGGCAGACTGAACCCCCTCCCCTTCCCCCGTGACTCGGGCAGGGGGGAGCCAGGGACAGCGCTGCCCACGGGCCCTTCTGCAGGCACAGGGCACAAATAGACAGCAGCTCCTGCCTGGAGCCTGCCCTGGGACAGGCACCACGGGCTGCTGACCTGTCCTGGGCTCCAGAACAGGCTGCTAACCTTCCCTGAGTTCCAGAACAGGCTGCTAACCTTCCCTGAGCTCCAGGACAGGCTGCTAACCTTCCCTGAGCTCCCTGACTCCAGAACAGGCTGCTAACCTTCTCTAAGCTTCCTAAATCCAGAATGGGAGCTGCTAACCTCACCCTGAGCTCCAGAACAGGCTGCTGACCTTCCCTGAGCTCCCTGACTCCAGAACAGGCTGCTGACCTTCCCTGAGCTCCAGAACAGGCTGCTGACCTTCCCTGAACTCCCTAAATCCAGAATGGGAGCTGCTAACCTTCCCTGAGCTCCAGAATGGACTGCTAACCTTCCCTGAGCTCCAGGACAGGCTGCTGACCTTCCCTGAGATCCCTGAGCTCCAGAACAGGCTGCTGACCTTCCCTGAGCTCCAGAACAGGCTGCCAACCTTCCCTGAGCTCCCTGACTCCAGAACAGGAGCCGCAGCAGGGGCAGCAAGGTGAAAGGAAAGGCTGTGCTCTCCCTGCAGGGCACAGCTGCTGACATGAGGCTGCTGGAGCTGCTCCAAAAGCCCAGGCTCACCCTTCTGGACAATGTCACTGAGAAAGGGAGAGGCTAAAAGCCTCTCTGCTTATCTCAGCCCACCAAGCACAAGCTCCAGAGGGATTCAGGGAGAGTTTGGGACAGAGCTGGGGTGGTAGCATCAGTATCAGGCTGAGGAGTACCCAGATTTCAGGTCAGAGATCCCTCAGCCCCACACTGCTGTCAGGGAAGGCTCCAGTTTGAACAAGGCAGATCTGGTTCACACCAGAGGAGCAAATATGGTCTGTACTGAGTGAGGGAGAACAGGCACAAAGGAGTTCTCACAGAATCACAGAACAGTTTGGGTCAGAAGGGGCCTCAAAACTAATCACATCCCACCCCCCTGCCATGGGCAGGGACAATTCCCACTATCCCAGGGTGCTCCAAGTCCTATCCAGTGTGGCCTTGGACACTGCCAGGGATCCAGGGGCAGCCACAGCTGCTCTGAGCACCCTGTGAGGGAAGGATTCCTGCCCAATATCCAGTAACTCACATACTCCCCTTCTCATACTGGGATTAGGATGGGAAAAGCAGAGAAGGGAGGCAGCTGGGACCTGCCATGAGCTGAGAGAGGAAAACTACAGCAGAAAGAACAGGCAGCTGTCAGAAGCAGGCCCCAAAGCTCCTGCCAGTCACAGCCCTGGTGAGAAAAGGGATGTGTGACATGGCAGGCAGCAAAGCCAAGCTTACCTGTCTCCCCAGCCAGGAATTCCAACAGCCTGGATGATGTAGATTGCTATTTGGCAGAAGAAGATGAAAAAGAAGACGAAGAAGCTGAAGGAGCTGTCAGACCTGCGGGAGAGAGGAGTGAAACCTGTGATCCCTGCACTAAGAGGAGAGGAACAGCTTCAGTGAACTCCTTTCTGCAGGGAAGAGCTGCTGAGGGGAGGAATTTGGGCACCTAAATGTGTCCATCTGCCCACAGCAAGATGGGGTGAAGGCAGCTCCCTCAACAAACACAGTGTGCTCCACATCAGTGTACCAAACAGTGTCTTAGAAATTATTAAAGTGAATAAAAAATGAATTCAAAGTGTCCTCTGTCTGCCTAGGCTTGGATTTCAGGATGAAAAAGGATCACCATAATTAAGTTCTATCAGACAGATCTAATATGTTTAGCAACACAGTGGTTTGGGTTTATCTAATGATGCAAAGAGCTGGAAAAATCCTGAGGGCAAAACACGATGGGAACAGATAAACCCAAAGCTCCTCCCACTAAGAGATACATCCCTGTTACACAAAAAACCAACCCAGCACTTGCCTGAAAGCCTTGTAAATTGGTCGGTACCAACAGAGAAAGGCACAAGGGGTGAATAAAATTAACCACAGGATGGAGAGCCCAAAGTCCACTCCTCTGCTGCTGTCCACTGTGAACCACGCCAGGCAAGCCAGCAGGTTGAGGAGCAGGGTGATGGAATGCACTGTTTGGGGTGGGAGAGAGAGAAAAACAACATCAGCAAGCTCTAGGAAACTCCAAAGGACCCCCAGTGTCTCACTGAACACAGGGAGAGCTGCAGAAATTAAGGTGATTTTGGGCCATCTAATTTCCCTGCCTCTCTTGGAAGGGAAACAGAGCTTGACCTAAGAAGCTCATCTGATCCTGCTGCTCACAGCCAAATCTTAAACAGGTGCTCAAGCCTCCATTAAACAATTACAATTTTGTCATAAATGAGCTATTTCCAAAGCATAAACTCGAGGTTCTTCATAAGAAAGGAGGGAAACCTGATTTGAGCCTCGCAGACAACACCAACAGCATTTACGGCATGACAGAGCTCAGCTTTTCACACAGAACCTCCTCCAAAAGAATTCTGACTGCAGGAGAGGCCATTACTTACACATCCACAAGTAATAGAGCATCTTGCATATCCTCTGGTAGTCAGCTGGGATGTCTGCAGAGAAGTCCTGGTAGAAGCAGGGCTTGATGGGACACCTCTTGGGGAGAGGAGGCCAGTTGTTCTGCCTCGCTGTGGGAGGGAGGAAGGAGCAGCTCTTCACTTGCTCTTCTCTCATTCAAAGGCTAATTCCCACCCCAGAATTTCCAAGCTGCTGTTCAGCTATTGTTTAATTCATGCATTAAAACCTTGGCAGAGCCGAAGGGTTGGGCAGCACAGCAGGAATGCGATAAACTGCTGACACAGCAGCTGTGTGCAGGGGTTTTCCCTGGAGGAAAGCAGAATTCCCTGCACTGGCCAAAGGGCCATCACAGCCACCATCACTCAGCCCTTCAAGCCCAGATTCAGCCACTTCAAACCAAAATTAGGGGGAAAATATTGGGTTCTTGTGGTTACAAGAGCATTGAGGCTGAGGAGAAGAGCTTTGCTGCCCTCAGTGAGAAGCCTCAGCGTGGCAGTGCCACTCACCAGCTCTGACACGGGCACAGATCAGTGCTTGGGAGCTTTTGGTGGTGAAATGCAGCTGCCTGAGGGCAGGGATCCACCAGAGTTGGCCTCCAGCATCCCACCTTCCCATCCTGGAAGCTGTGGGATGCCAGGCATGTCCCAGAAGGGTTGCCACAGGGAATTATCCTGAAATCCTGGCAAACCAAGGGAGCCAGGCTGCCCTGGGCAGGAGTCAGTACTCACGGTCGATGCTGGCTGCGTGGCTCTGCAGTTCCCTTTCCTTCTTCTCCAGCTCTGCTGCCTTCCTCTCTAGCTCTGCCTGCTGCTGGAGCAGCCCTGCCTGTGCTGCTGCAGCCACGGCCTGGGGAGGGCACAAACAGCAGAGAGGTCAGCCCTGCCCTGCCCTGGGCTGTGGTGGCACCTGGGTGCCAGGCTGGGAAGGAAGCAGGGCACAGGGTGACATGAAAACTCAGCCCCTGACATCTTGGGCACAGGGTGACATGAAAACTCAGCCTCAGATATCTTGGGCACAGGGTGACATGAACCTCAGCTCCAGATATCTTGGGCACAGGGTGACATGAAAGTTCTGCCTCTGGTATCTTGGGCACAGGGTGACATGAAAGCTCAGCCCCGACATCTTGGGCGCAGGGTGACATGAAATTTCAGCCCCTGACACCTTGGGCACAGAGTGACATGAAAGCTCAGCCTCTGATATCTTGATTCTGCCACTGGAGGACAAAATCAAGTTATCCTACAGGAAGTTAGGGCTGGCAGGAGGAGCTTATCCACAGCTTCTTCTACCTCACACTTCATCTCACAGCTCTGAGCTCATCACTCCAGAGTGGTGAGCAGGGCTCCTGGGCTTACCAGGACAATTCCCTTCCCAGCTGCCTACCACACCTCTTAAGGATTTCTTCTATCTATTTTGTATTCTGAGAAATGATTCTTTCTCCCAGTTATTTGGATGAGGTGATGCTGGTGGCCGGGTACTTGCATTTATTCTCCTGGCACTGAGCATGTCTGACCAGACACCAGAACTAAGCTAAAAGCATTAGCAGGATTCATTCCAGGATTTCCAGAGGGAAGCCAGAGCCAACAGGACACAAGGCAAAGCAAGCTCTGCCACCAGAGGGACAAGGAAAGAGATGTAAGAAGAGCTCTACGTGTGTATTCCCTACAAAGATCTGCCTCAGAAATACACGTTGAAAATCCCACCTGCAGCTTCCCAGTGCCCAGCCCAGGGAATGCTGTGCTCCCAGAGGCCCTGGGAGCTGGAGAAGGCTGGGAGGGCAGCAGGGAAGGGCTGTACCTGTGGTGTGGGCTCCACAGATGTCTGCAGCACAGCTGGCTGCGAGGGCTGCGCCGCTGGCGTCGTCCGCGCCGCATTCGTCTGTGAGAGATCAGGAAAAACAGGGCAGGAGAAACACAAAGGGCTCTTGGTGAATTGTTTAAAGCAAAAAAAAATCTAACTAATCTCCCCTTCCTGCCCTCCTTCTCCCACCTGGCTCATGGCAGCAGCCAGGGAATAAGGGTGAGGCTCTCCCAGCCATCCCTCAGTGGCAGAGCCAGCACAGCTCAGCTCCCAGCCCAGGGAGCAAATAAATGCTGCAGTGCCCTGCCACAAAGCATCCTCCCCTTCACACTTCATGGGGCTTCCCTGGGAGCCAGCAGGCAGCTGGAGAGGAGCTGTTCCATGCCAGTGAGCTGGGAGCTCATTACTGCTCCAGTGCAGGAGCAATTTCCCTCTCCTGCACACCATGAGCCACATCCATGGGGAAATCTAGAGTTGTACTGTGATGGCCTCAATGAGGGGAGGGAATGATGCATCTGACTCCATTGATATTAGAAGGTTAATTAATTGCTTTATTATACTATATTATTCTATACATCTAAAACTGAACCTGCCCAGCACTCACTCTGCACACACTGCTTACCTTGCCCTGAATTTCGTGACTGTCACTCAACAGTCCTGACACACACACACACTCTTGGCCCTGACAGGCCAAGGAAACAAAACACCTTCACTGTGGGTAAAAATTCTCTATGTTGTATTCTATTCTTGCACAAACACAGGCAGAGCAAATGATAAGAATTGTGGTTTTTTTCTCTGAGGTTCAGAGAATGTGAACCCCAGAAATATTCTTGGGAAGAATTGTGCCTTGCTTTTCTCCTCTGCAAAGAGAAGTGTGGGGCTACAGAAATCAGCTGTGAATTCCTCTATTTTTTAAGCTGCACCTATCAAGGGACCTTCTACACTTCTAAAAGCACCACCAGGCACACAGAGCACAAGCACACGTGGCACTTACCCGCTGGGAGCTCTCAGAAAAGGGGTTGAACTCATCCAAGCCACTTTGGCTGGTGTTTGTGAGCTGTGTCACCGAGGGGTCCTGCAGGGAGAGAGCACAAGGAGAAATCAGCACTGGATGTGGGCTATCACCACTGACAGCACTGAATTGTTCAGTTTGGAAAAGGCCTTTAAGAACATCAAGTCCATCTTATCCATGCTGCCTGCTTTCCATCTGCTTGTTAGCTGGGAATTTGAGGGGGTGAAACACATCCCTGCCACAGGGAGATGGCCCTGGCTGGCATGGAATTTAAATATCCAAGGAGATGACTACCAGCAAGGCAAGACTTGTCAGCAGAAATAATCTCCTGTTCAGGCCAAGAGGGATGTCTGAACAACCACAATGTGCTTTTGAGACAGGAATACTTTGTGCAGGTTACTTCTGCTAACCTACAATGAGATATTCCTAATTTCCAGGGATTTGGATTCATCCACCCGTGGTCAGGATGTTGCTGGGACTCACAAAGCAAGCATGGAGCCACATAAAATGAGATTTTAGACACAGCTGATTCTGGCTGAGAGATGCTGGCAAGCTAAAATGCCAATGATTGCTCTGAATAAGTGAAACACTCAGGAAAATTGAGCTGGAGGTGTGACACCAATTATTTTAGGAGGTTTTAATGCTGCTGGCATAACAGCTCTCACTTCCACTCACAGCACCTCCCACTCGTCTTTTAAACATCCTCTGATGTTTAAAAACAGGCTCTCTGCACCTCACACACCTCCCTCCCCTCACCTGCAGGGTTTTTACTCAGCTGTTTTTATCTCTTTTCCACCTACTCCTCTGCATGCAGAGTTCCTCTTGGGCAGCCAGGTGCTGCCCTCCTCTCCCCACTTATCCCAGCAACGAGGCCCTTTTGGAACTCGGAAATCCTCCTG
This sequence comes from Arremon aurantiirostris, assembly GCA_035583995.1. Taxonomy (NCBI): domain Eukaryota; kingdom Metazoa; phylum Chordata; class Aves; order Passeriformes; family Passerellidae; genus Arremon; species Arremon aurantiirostris. Next base: position 20,683,878 of record JAXCLO010000022.1, on the reverse strand, counting down.
GCCTGGCAACCCAAGAGTTGGGAGTGGCTCAGAAAATTAAAAAGTGGCTTCTGCTCCCTCCCTCAGCACCTCGTGTGTCCAGACCAGCCCTTCTAATTTAGTGCTCCATGGGGGGAGAAGGAACCGAGGCTGCCCCGGGGTGTGCGGGGCTGATGGAGCCGGGGCACGGAGGAAAATCCCTCTGGAGCCATTCCCAGGTGTGAAAAATTCATATTTTATGATCGGCTTTTTGCAAATATTAAAATGAATATTCTATGTGTTGCATTAGAAAGTTATGCTGTATTAATTTTCTTAAGTAGTGTGTTAAATATAGTTTTAGGTTATAACATAATGTTAAAATAGGAACTATGCTATTTAAGATACTTTTTTTAAGGAAAGGACTCCCAGTGAGACAGCAGCCACAGGACACCTGAATCTTTCAGAGAAAGAGAATTTATTGCCCTCTTATCAGAAGAAACAAATTTCTTCCTGCCTTACCCAGCCCTGAGATGCTGTCAGGATTCAGAGAAAGAAGCTGACACTGATCAGACAGAATCCTGTGTTTGAATGGAATTTATGCATCACATATGAGGCGTATGAATATGCAACAGGTTATTGTTTTTAAGGGTTAATCCTGTTAATGTGTGCTCTTTTTCAGGCTAATGCTGCCCAGAAAAAGGTACCTGGACAGTCCATAACTCCTTGTTTCTATTGTCTCATATTGTCCTAATTCAAATTGTCTAAATTATTACTACTCCAACTATATTGCTATCTTTATAACCATTTTATTACTATGAAACTTTTAAAATTTTAGAAAGAAGTGACTGGCGTTTTTCACACGGGGTTCTAGCGCAGCCTGGTGCTGGGCAGGAGCACAGGGAGCAGTTAATGAGTAACAGCAGAGCTCCTGCAGGGCAGGCACTCCCACCACCAACAGGTCACACTCGTTTGTGAATCACCTCTCATTCCCCAGTGCTGCTGCTCAGGGAAGTTCAGCTCCCCAGCGAGGAAAGGCTGCAACAAGTGGGAAGAAGCAGCAGAACTGCCATGCTGGAGATAAAAAGTGCTTTTATTTCATTCCTGACTCCTCTGGAAGCTTCAGCTGTGCAGAGATAAGGGCTGTCAGCACAAGTTTATACTTCCCCTCACGCATGGCAGTGCTGCCCATCAGCACAAACCCTTTAGTCCAGACTAAAGTCCAGCAGAAAACAACTGCACAAGGGAAGAGAAACTCCCTTCAAGGTGTGGGAAGTGGAATGTGAGAGCGGCATAACATTCCAGAGAGCCTGGGTGGGCAGACTGGCAACAAGGAAAAATGCTATGGCACCACCATAAAATACACATTTTACTTCTCTTGGCTTATCTGCACCCAAAAGAAAGCTGGAGGCTCCTCAAGGGCAAGGAGAGCACCACCACAGTTTGATTCCCAAGGCAGACAAACTCTCATCTTACTGCACAGCTTTAAAAAAAAAAATCACTTAATTAGGCTGTGAGGCCAAGGCCCAGCAGCTGGGCTGAACTTGCCTGCTATTGTGCAAGCGTGTCTAAAATAGGAACCCAAAGAGAAGGGAATCTGCAACAAAGCTGAAGTGTTTGGACACGTGCCTGGGGAGGGCAGGAAGGAAAGCAGAGGGTGAAACACAGGCAGCAGCTCCTGTGAGCCTGGAGCAGGCAGTGAGGGATGAGAGAGCACCAGGAATGCAGAGATCAGCCAGGAGCTGCCCACAAACTTCATGTTTTACAGCTGTTTTCTGCCAGCTAGCAGCAAAAGGCAGCTGAGCCTCTCGAAACAAGCCTTGGAAAGCATCAGGGGACAGGGATTTAATTCAGAACCTCTTGGAGCCACAATAAGGGTGGCCAGCCACAGAGTTGATGCTCACAAATGAACAATTGGCTCAACCTGCAGGGTGCCATGGGCAGATCCCATGTGCTGCCCTTCCAACCATCACTTCTTGAGCGCCAGGGACGTGTGATGCTGTTTTTCACGGCTTCAGGTGCCCCCAGCACAGAATAACTCCACATCTGGATCAAACTGCACTGCCAGGAATATTAAAATTATTTTCAAATGCAGCTTTAATGCAAATACAAAGTTGCTGTCGTGCTGCTGAAAGGTTTGGGTACAACAGGTTGGTGCAAGGAATTCTATTTTTTTCTTTTCTTTCTCTTCCCACTGATTAAAGAAACAAAATGAGAGGCCTCTCTAGATGAGATCAAGGAAAAAGAGCTCAACCTAGAATCACCTGGAACTTAACACAGTTGTCAAAATATCACAGCATTGCCCCAAATATAACCAATCCTGCAGACTGAGGGTGCTGCCACTGCCTGGGAGATGAACTGAGAGAAATCTTGAGGATTTTGTTTTTGATATCTCTGGAAAGGATGGAACTTTCCAGCTCTGTCTGAAGCTGGAATCAAAGTTTTGGAGGCAGCTGCCACTTGCAGCAGGTTACTAGATAAAGGAAGGAAGTTAATCATCTCTCATTAACTGGTTACAATAAGTAACAGAGCAGCCAGAGATATTTTTAACAGGACCAAAGCAGCTTATTTTACACAAAGCTTGAAGAACATCATGAACAGAGCCTCCTGAAAAGGCAGAAACCTCAGGATTTGAGGAGGATGAAGCACTGAACTGGGAGCTGCAGCAAGGAAGGACAATCCTGGTGCTGTGGCAGGAGAGATCCACGGGCTGGGACACTGTCAGTGGGACACTGTCACCTCAGCACAGAGCCAGCACCTGGAGCCAGCCCTGGCAGGGAACAGGCTGGGATTCCATTTCAAACCTGACCAACGAGGCTCCAGGAAGCAGCAGTCAAAAATTCCTCTCAACCAGCAGCTGGGGACTGGGGAATTTTTCTTGGAAAAATAAAAAAAAAGGTAAGACAAAAACTTGCAGTCCCAAGAGGAGGGTACAGAAGCTTCCACAAGGATCAGATGAGCTGCAAAGAGCTGTCACAGAGGAATCCATAGTGGGACATGTGTCAATCCTTGTTAAGTGAGCCTGACGTGGGAGTTACTGCCCGGAAATCACCTTCAACCTTTTCTTGTTTGATCAGTGAATAAAGAGTGAGCACAGCCCTGTTCTGCCAGATACCAGCACAGCTTTAATGTGCACAAAGCAGCTGAAGGGAGATGACAAGAAAGATGGAGACAGACTTTTTACAAGGGCCCAAAGTGACAGGAGAACAGAGAATGGCTTCAAACTGACAGAGATTACATTGGATATTAGCAAATTCTTCCTGTGAAGGTGGGAAGGCCCTGGTACCAGGTGCCCAGAGAAGCTTTGGCTGTCCCTGGATCCCTGGAAATGTTCCAGGCCAGGTTGGATGAGGCTTGCAGCGGCCTGGGACAGTGGAAGTGTCCCTGCCCATGGCAGAGGGTGGGACAGGATGAGCTTTAATTTCCCTTCTAACTCAACCCACTCTGTGATTCTAGGAATATTTACTTCCTCAAAGCCAAAGCAACAAATCCCACGTCCATGAACAGCAATATATTCCATCCCCCACAGTGAACACCACAGGAACACGATCATCCCAACTCTTCCCATTCCTGAGGGTCACGGGACCGTGTCAAAATGAAAGTGAGGAAGAAGAGAAAGAATTTTTTCACTCTGATTCCTCAAAAGACTCAGCTCTATCAACAAACAACTCGTGTTTGGCTCAGCCCTGAGATCCAAGGTCAGGAAAGCACTCTTTCCTGTGCTCACATCCCAGACAAGCAGCAGAGGTGAGGCTGGGCTCCAGAGCCTGACTGTCGCACAGAGGCCGTGCCAGGCCAGCTCCCTGCATCAGTGACCCCAATTTCCAGAGGTTAATCCCACAGAGGAGAAACCCAGCGAGCACACACCGAGTCCTCAGCGACCTCAACAGCAATCCTCTGCTTTGAGCCACGAAATCCACAGCTTTGCCACGGGAACTCACTTTAAAGCTGAAGCGCCTTAAAAACAAACCCAGAGAGACACAGCGGACAAGCAGCCCAGCGCGCAGCACGGCCGAGAGAGTTCCAGCGATGGATTATTTTGAATAAACCCTCGGAGCAGCCATTCCCACCTGGGTGGGAGAGCCCTCCTCGAGGTGAGAGCAGCCGGGTGCGGGGACACAGCGGGAGGGACCTGGGGGTCACAGCGCTCCGGAAGGGGTTCGGGACATGGCGGCGCAGGGGAAGGGGCTGCAGACAGGGGAGGACATGGGACCATCACCCGCGGGCAGACGGGGACGCACGGACGGGGAGCGGGACCCGGGGCTCGGCTCCAGGCCGCCCTCAGGGCCGGGGGTCGCGGCCGCCTCACGCCCCCCCTGGTCCCGCCCCCTCTCTCTGATTGGCTGAGGCGCGGAGGAGCGGCTCCGCCATTGGCCGGCGGCGCTTCACTCAGTGCCACGTCCCGGCGTGCCGGGGCACGGGGCCCCGACCGGGCCGCGCCGCGCCGGGAGAGGCACCCGTAACCCGCGCCCACCTGGAAGGGGTTGATGTCCACCGGGTCGGCGAACGGGTTGGTGTCGAAGCCCGACATGGGCGCGGTCCAGCTCCTGCTCCGCTCCCGCCCGCCGCCGCTCCTGGCGCTTCCGGGGCACCCGCGTGACCGGGAGCCGCGTGACGTCACGGCGGCGCGCACAGCCCGCGCGGGGTTAACCCGGTGGGCGTGGCCGCGTGACGTCAGGCGCGGCGGTGGCGGCAGGGGGGGCGGTGAGGGGAGGGGGGGGCAGGTCCTGCCCGGCAGAGCCATGGCGGAGATCCGCGGTGAGCGGGGCACGGGCACCGGGCACCACCGCCCGCCCGCCCGGGGATGGGCTCCGCGATGCGACACCGGCACCCCCTCCGGGACCCCCCTGGGCCACGGGGAGCAGGGCCCGTGAGTCGCGCCCCCAGCCCGTGCACCCCTAGATGGCCGTGTGATGGTTGCAGATCGTCCCCACAGAGTGTCCCCTGCCAAGGCCGTGGTGCTCTCCCTCCCTGCCATCCTTTCCCCCCTGCCCCGTGGGCTCCGTGCGTGTCCGGGAGGATTTCCGGGGCTTCTTTCGGTGCCCCGCTAACACCTGCCTTCCCTCCCGCAGTGTTCCCCCTGTCCTGCGCGGTGCAGAACTACTCCTGGGGGAAGGTGGGCCTGGAGAGCGAGGTGGCCAAGCTGGTGGCCAGCGGTGACCCCCTGGTCCAGATCCAGCCTGACCTGCCCTACGCTGAGGTGAGTGTGTCTCTGTGTCCATTCTGTCCGTGTGTCCGTCCCATCCGTGTGTCCATCCCACCCCGTGGCCGTGGTGGATGTCTCCATCCTGTGTCCTAGCGGGACACGATGCTGCCCCTCAGCTGTCCCGTGTCCCCCTGGCTTGGAGGGAAGCCCGGCATGACTCAGCCCCCGAGGGAGCTGCCAGGGATCACCTCCCTGGAAAAGCCCAAGTCATCCGTGTTGGCTGCCCAGTTCGAGGTGCCAGCTGTGTGTGTTGGTGTCTGGCAGCTGTGGATGGGCACACACCCGCGGGGCGATGCCCTCATCCGGGATAACCGCATCCCCCAAAAGACCCTGGGCCAGTGGATCGCCGACAACCCCGCCTGCCTGGGCGCCAAGGTGAAGGACGCCTTCCAGGGACACCTGCCCTTCCTGTTCAAGGTGCTGTCGGTCAACACCGCCCTGTCTGTCCAGGCACACCCCAACAAGGTAGGGAGAGGGCGGTGTGGGCAGCCCAGCTGGATCCCCGTGTGCTGGGAGGCTCAGGCAGCTCCTGTCCCCTCTCTGCAGGAGCTGGCAGCGAAGCTCCATGCCCAGTTCCCTGAACACTATCCCGATGCCAACCACAAGCCCGAAATGGCCATCGCCCTCACCCCCTTTGAGGGCATGTGTGGCTTCCGGCCCGTGGAGGAGATTGTCTCCTTCCTCCAGAGTAAGGCTGGAGGAGGGGGCATGGTCAGACCCCAGAGTGGGGACGGTGGCCATGGGGTGGGGAAGGTGGCCATGCTCCCTTGGGATGGGCTTTGGGGTGGGGATGGTGGCCATGCTCCCTTCAGATGGGCTTTGGGGTGGGGATGAGGACCGTTGCTCCCTTGGGGTAGGGTTTGGCATGGGGATGGTGGCCATGCTCCCTTGGGATAGGGTTTTAGGTGTGGGTGATGGCCCTGCTCCCTTGGGTTAGGGTTTGAGGTGGGGATGGTGGCTGTGATCCCGTGGGTTAGGGTTTGGGGTGTGGATGAGGGCTGTGCTCCTTTGGGATGGGCTGTGGGGTGGGGATGGGGGCTGTGCTCCCTTGGGAGGGGGTTTGGGGTGGGCATGGTGGCCATGCGCGGTTGGGATGGGGATGGTGGCCATGCTCCCTTGGGATGGGCTTTGGGATGGGGATGGTAGCCATGCTCCCTTGGGATGGGCTTTGGGGTGGGAATGGTGGCCTTGCTCCCTTGAGATGGGCTTTAGGATGGGGATGAAAGTCCTGCTCCCGTGGGATGGGGTTTGGGATGGGGATGAAAGTCCTGCTCCCTTGGGATGGAGTTTGGGGTGTGGATGGGGGCTGTGCTCCCTTGGGATGGGGATGGCGGCCATGCTCCCTTGGGTCAGGATTTGGGTTGTGGATGGTGGCCTTGCTCCCTTGGGATGGAGTTCAGGGTGCGGGCAGCGCTCCCAGGGATGGGATTCGCTGTGGGAATGCTCTCCTGGGATGGGGGTGCTGCTCTCCCCTGGCCTGGGCTGGCTCTGAGCGGCGCTGGCCCCGCAGATGTCCCCGAGCTGCGGGCCCTGATCGGGGAGGTGGCTGCGGAGCAGCTGGAGCGCAGCGGCAGCGATGACCCGCGCGGGGTCTCGGCCGCGCTGCGCGTGTGCTTCACCCGCCTCATGAAGAGTGAGAAGAAGTTCTTTGTGGACCAGCTGAACATGCTGGTGAAGAGGATCTCCCAGGAAGGTGGGTGCTAGCTGGGACACCCCAAACCAGTTCGGGGGGCTGTGTTTGGGGAGAGGCTGAGGCTTTCCCCACACTGTGCCTGGTCTGTCCTGTGTAGCGGCAGAAGGAAAGGACACATCGGGCAGCAACGGGGAGCTGCTGCTGCGGCTGCACTCCCAGTACCCGGGGGACATCGGCTGCTTCACCATTTATTTCCTGAACCTGGTGAGGCTGGAGCCAGGCGAGGCCATGTTCCTGGGAGCCAACGAGCCCCACGCCTACCTGCACGGAGGTGAGCATCGGGGGGCTCTCCTAAACCGGGCATCTTGCAAGGCCTGGCTGTGGGGACGGGAGGAGGGGCTGGACTGGGCTTAGCTGGACTTAGGGCTGGGCTTAGGGCTGGGCTTGGCTGAGGGCTGGGCTGGGCTGACAGCGCTGCCCCGTCCCCACAGACTGCGTGGAGGTGATGGCGTGCTCGGACAACACGGTGCGCGCCGGGCTCACGCCCAAGTTCATCGATGTTCTCACCTTGTGTGAGATGCTCAACTACACACCAGCACCCAGCAGCTCCAAGATCCTCCCGGCAGCACAGAGCCAGCTCGATCCCCATGTCTACCTCTACGACCCACCCGTGCCAGACTTCACCATCATGAGGATAGAGGTGAGAGGTGACAGCTCGGTGCTGGGGACACCGGGTGGGACACACCAGCGCTGGCTGGGGCTCACTCACCTGTGTAGTCAGTGTCCTGGCAAGGTAGGAGGGATGTTTGGGCATAATGGGGTCTGTTTATCCCTCCCTGGAGCTTGTTCACCTTCTCCAGCAGCTCTGGGCAGAGGGAGAACCAGGAAGAGGTCCCTGGGCTTGGGCTGCTGCAGGCACAGCAAAGGGGTGGGAGTGGGGACAACCCTCTTCCAGCTCTGCAAAGAGAGAGGGAAAGCTGACGGACACCCCAGCACAGTGACATTTCCCTTGGCAGATCCCTGCCTCCATCAAGCTGTACCTCATCTCTGCCATGGACTCTGCCAGCATCCTGCTGGTGATCCAAGGGACAGCCGTGGGCACCTCCACAGCAGCAGCCTCAGAGATGTCCCTGCGCCGTGGCTCCGTGCTCTTTGTGTCGGCCAACGAGAGCATCTCCCTGCACCTCTCCTCACCCGAGGGCATGCTGCTCTTCCGAGCCTGCTGCCTCCTCTGAGCAGCACCTGGGACACTTCCACCACGACACTCCATGTTTGGGTAGATAGAAACTGCTGTGGGCAAAGTCTTCTCGCTTGAAAGGTCTCCCTCCACCTGTTAAACCCCCAAAGCAGCCCTGAGGTGTAGAAAGAGCAGTTCTGTGGATCAGCTTGGAGGTGGTGCAGACCACAGGCTTTCTGCTGCTGCTGGTGGGCTCTTCCCAAGCCTGGCCAGTGTGCCCCTTCCCTGACTGTAAAAGGAGGCTGCCTGGGGGATGATGGAGCAGGAGAGCCTCTGCTGCTGTGAATAAAGAAGTGACTTTGTCCCTGGCGAAGGGCAGCGTGGTGGAGGGAGCAGGAGGATGGAGGGGGACAGAGAGGCTGGGAGCAGCTCCAGCATCCCTCCAGTGCTGGCTGTGATTCCCCCCCTTGCTCCTCAGGCACAGGAAAAGAGTAAAATGTGATGAGAGAACACAGGAGTCCCCCTCACAGCACCAGCACCCCTTCTGAGTAATGAGATCCAGTTTATTAAGTGCTCCCTTTCACAAGTAAGATACAAAAACAAACAGACATGCCCCCCACCCAACCAGTTCATGTCCCTTGACATGAAATATTTAAATAAGGTTTCTGTATAAGAAGCTGATTGTCCTCTATGTCATAGAGCAGGACCATGGTTTAAGGCAGCGTTTATGGTTTGCAGCAGGGAGACTCTCCAGCCCCCCAAATCCAAGCCTTGTGCAGAGCTGGGATGGGGGGCCTGGGCTGTCCCTCACCTGCATCAAAGCAGCGTTGAGGAGAATGGGAATAAGCCATTAGCTCCAACCCCAGAAACTCCCAAATCCTTCCCTTTATACCCCCGTGGAGGTGCCAGGCCCTGCCTGTCCTCCCTTCCCACCCCAGCCAAGTGCCAGGTAACGTGCAGGTCACCAAAATGTCACTGTGCCACCTCCCCCTGGTATTGCTGAGAGTAAGGAGAAGTTTTTTGGAGTCAGCTGGTCTCTGCCACGAGCAGCATCGTTCAGTCCTTGTGCCACCGTCCTGGCGTGGGACCCGGACACCACCAGCCATCCCATGGGACAAAGAAAGTGCTGGATTTTGACCTGTTCTTGTGCAGCTACTGGATCACACAGGAGAGATTTTCTCCAAAACAACAGGGGCAAGAAGAGGAGGCAGCAGGTTTTGGGGGGATGAGATCCAGGTCTTCATCATCGGGGACCTCGTCGAGGTGGTACCCATCCTGCAGCAGCTGCCGGCTCAGGTCCTGGGTCACCTGCTGCAGGGGACAAAGCAGAGCTCTGCAGGATGGACACACATCCACGCCCTGGGGGTGATGCTTCCAGCCCCAGCCAGAGCCTTGAGGGGTCAGGGGGACGAGGGAGCCCCTGGGGACCCCACAGTGTCACAGTCAGAGCCCCGCACTTGCCTCAGCGGAGGAGTATCCCGAGGAACACCTGGATCCTGGCTCCCCGTCACTGAGGGGAAAAAGAAACAGAGCTGGCCAGGAAATGGGGGCTGTAGGGTGCAGATAAGGGGAATTTGGGGGAAAAAAGGAGCTGGCAGTGCCACCCCAAGGGGTATTTTAAATCTGGGACAACAGGAGCGTTTCACTGCCCTGAGGTGCCCAGTGCCATCAGGGATGCTCTACAAGTGACAAGGGAAATCAACCCCCCCAAAAAGCCACCTGGGAGCACCCCCACCCTCAAAATTGTGGGATATTTACCCAAAATCCTGAGCTATTCACCTGTCTGAGTCGAGGGAGACCAGGTTTTCATCAGCTGTCTGGCTGAGTGCCGTGTAGCCCTTGTTGAACTTCACAGACCTGCCAGGAAACACAGGAGGGAGACCAGCACATGTTTTATGTGCAAACACATCCATGGAGCTGACAGGCTGAGGAGCCAGGGCAGGAATCCCACTCCTTCCCACCATCAGCTAAACCCCAGGACACCCAAATAAATCCATACCACCAAATCATCCCCAAAATAGAGAGAAAACCAGTATATTTTATTATACTGGGTGTTCCTGGCCAAACAGAGCCAGCAGAACAAGGTCCCAAACTCTTCTTTAAAATCCTCTGAGTTTCCCAGTGTCCCCAAGAAAAGTGCAGAAGGCATTTTGAGAAGAGGAGGAGGGGGGTCAGACCTTTTAGGAGTTGGTTTCAGGGCAGTGGGTGCCCCCAGCAGCCCCTGCCTTCGCAGCGCTGCCTTTGCCAGCTCCCGCTGCCTCTCTGCAAGCCAAGCACAGGGACAGAGACAAAAATCCCCAAGAGCTCCCAAAGGGGTTCTTCTTTTGGGGAATGGGTGAGGAGGGTGGGCAGGTGAGCCTGGGTGCAGGGCAGTGCTTTCCCAATGGGGTTTTATAAAGGTTTTATCCCACCAAGGAATGAAAGGGCTTTTGGTAACCCCAGCTCTGGGAGACACCCAAAATCCCAGCAGAGTGCACCAAGCATCACTTACTCAGCTTGGCCTGGATGGAGGGAGGTTTGCTCATGATGTACGGACCTCTTTTCTCCACCACATCTGTCCCTTTGTTCAGCCTCTTCTTTTCAGCCCAAATCAGCTAAAAAAAAGAGTGGAAGAATCATTTAGCACCTCTCCACGGGGATGAAGGAAAGCAGAGTCATCTCAGAGCATCTGATCCCTCCTGGGAGCTCAAGGTCAGCAGGGAGATCTGTCCCCAGGGAAATCTGTCCCCAGGGACAGCTCCTCCTCCCCAGCCCGGGAGGAGGGAGAGGAAAAGGAATAAGCAGATCTGAGAGCAGATGAGAGGATTATTTGGGAATGGTGATGCTAATTAAAAGCACAGGTAGTCACCATCAGTTCCTGTGCAAGCCTGGCTGCAGTAACACTTGGGAAAAGGTGGTGGGGGAGATTTCCTGAGAGGTTAATCAAACACAAATGTAAGGACTGTGTATTTTAATTTGGGGTTTCCAAGCTTCTCCTTTTATCCAATTATTGTCAAGGAGAACCAACACTCCTAAGGGCAAGGGGGAGGATAAAACCTCCACAAACACAAGAAGTAATGAAGAAAATAGAGGGAAAATCAGAGAGAGATGGCACAGGAGGGACATGGAATTAAAGGAACACGGCAGAGGACTGGGGATGGTGATTGGAGAGCATGGCCAGGATTAGCCTCAGTGTCTTAAGCTGGAATTAGCAGGACAGAGCTTTATAGTGGGAATGACCAGGCAGGCAGTGTCCCCCAGATCCCTCTGGATGTGCCATACCCCTTCCTGGCCAGCTGATGCTCTGCTGATACACCTCTGTGTGTGCACATATATATATATTTGTATATTTATATTTATACACTCTACAGTACTGTGCCTCCCTGGCTGCAACTCTGAAAGATGAACTGTCCCACTGTATTGTTCCTATACTGCCCCACACACCTACCCCACACTGCCCCATGGACATAGCCCAGCCCCATAACCCCTGTGCACACACCCCACACTGCCCCATGGACATAGC
>JAXCLO010000022.1:20635756-20655441 GCA_035583995.1 Arremon aurantiirostris | reverse complement strand
CCGATCCATTGAGCCCCCCAACCACCACAGAGCACTCCCAGCCCCATGGAACCCCCAGCCCTATAGAGCCCCCCATAAAGGCCCCGCCCCCTTCCATCGGCCCCGCCCTTTCCCCATGGCCCCGCCCCTCATCCGGCGGCATCAGGACCCTGGACAGCGGCGGGCGCTCTCGCGAGATCCCGGTGCTGCCCATAGCCCGGGTGGCGGCGGCGCCGCAGTCTCGCGAGAGCGCGGTCGCTGCGGCAGGAGCAGCACCGGGCGGGCGGGCGGCCGCCGCCACCCGCCGGGGACCGGAGGGGACGGGACGGGTCACGCCACGTGGTGAGTTCCGGGACTGTGCAGTGGGGAAACGCCTCGGCGTGAGGGCGCTGGATGCTCCTCCCGAGGGGGCTGACGGCCCTTTGCACCGATCTCCCGCTCTGCATCCGCTTGCGGGGGGGGATGCGCGGCGTGGGGACAGCCGCGGTGACCCTGCACACGCGTGGGTGCACCGGGGACCGAGCGGGGCTTGCGCCGCCCTTCTCCCCGATGCAGGCCGCTGCTGGGAGGCTGCGCCGGCTGTGAGGTGGGGATGCGTGGGGCACGCAGCCCTTCACGCGTGGAAACGCAGGGGCAGCGATGCCGAGCCCTGCCTGCCCTCCCCAAACAAGCTCCGCGCACCAGAGCGATTTCTCCTCGGTGCCATCACCTGTGCGATCCCCCGTCCTTCTTCCATCCGCTCCACCACATTCCTCATTTTCCATGAAAACCCCACCCGATGTATCGCTGTGGCGGTGCTTTCCCCCGCGGTGGCGGGGCCGGGGGGTGCCGGGCCGTGTGTCCCCGCTCCCGGCACACGTGGGTAGGGGCGGCCGGGCGGGCGGACGTCACCGCGCCCGAGGAGCTCGTATTTATAGCACCGGCGGGATGGATGGAAGCATCCATCCGGGGGCTGCCGGCGGATGTCGGGCACGCCGAGCCCTGGGGGGTGCCAATAGACCCGAAGAGAGAGCCCCCCAAATCCCCCCGGGAGCCCCAGGTACAAACAGCCGCGACCCCGCGTCCTGGGAAATGTGTTGGTCACTGCCTGGATAGCTGGGAAAGGGCAAAACCTGCAGGCAGGTTGTGGGGATACGCCATCTTCACCCTTCTCTTTAAAACCTCAGTTATTAATTTTTTGCTTTAATTCGCCGTAATTTTCACATCTGGCACAGAGCTGAGCATGGAATGGTCTGGGATGGTCCTGGGATGCCGAGCTTCCCCCCTTTCCCACCTGCATGCTCTGGAATGAGGTGCCAAATGACATGAGTAATTGTTAAACCAGGCACTCAAGTGACTCATTAGTGACAATCGCCACTGATTTATTTTTTTTCCAGCTGGTTTCTCTGCTCTGATTTTCTGCTCCCTTTTTGGCCTTGTTTTTGGCTTGGGCTTGCAGAGATGGCAGCTACGAGGCAGCCAGGTAGTCCCCTGTGACGGAATTCAGCAAAAGACAACAATAATACATTTTTTTAAAAAATTATTTTGGGAGCAGGTCATGAACTTTAAGGTTTCAAACTGCCCACCACCACCTCATTTCCCTGCTGCCCTACCTGGCCCTCTCCTGGATGTAGGTCAGTTGGGAGTGGGAGGCCCCACATCACTGGATCCTCTCGTAATCTTCTGCCTTAACTGGCACATAAGCCTGAGCCAGAGGAGCCAGGATTTATCACACTGCCAGCCAGGTGCCAGCCTGCATGTGTGATAGTCCAGAGTGTCACACAAGTGAAGCCAACTGCCGTCCTTGAGTTGTTTGGGAATGGGGGGGAAGGTGAAGGCTTTTGCAGACGTCCCTGACCACTTCAATCAACCTTTTTTTCTCTCGTTCTCCTCCAGCTTTGCTAAAGCTCCCACGTTTTTCCCAAGTATTTTTCCCGAGGAGCAGAGAGGCTGAGTGTGTGCCAGCATGGCAGGTACAGGGGGCTCTGGAGATCACTGTGGGCTCTACTGGCCATAATGTCACCTTGTTGGTCACCAGTGGGGTGGTGGGTGTCCATGGCTGCAGGATCTGTGTGGCCAGTGAGGGCTGAATTTGATCTTTTGGGTGGGTTGGTGGCAGTTTCCATAGGAAATCCTTAAGCCCTGTGTAAAATCTGACTGTTCTTGGGGTTATTTAGGAAGCCTCTTGTTTTTTGTTCAGCCTGACACCAGTGAAACTTTTCCTTGCAGAAAAGGTGAACAACTTCCCTCCCCTGCCCAAGTTCATCCCCCTGAAGCCATGTTTCTACCAGGACTTCGATGCGGAGATCCCGCCGCAGCACCGGACCATGGCCAAGCGGCTTTACTACCTCTGGATGCGTGAGTGGCCCTGTGGGAATGGCTCCAGTGGGATCTGTTTGCCTCTCCAAAGGCTGCTCCTCTGGGAGCTGCCAGCTGAAAGGGCAGGGCAAGGTCAGGGGAAGCCCTTCTCCCCCTCCAGGCCTTGGTGTCTCCTGTTAAAAGTCAGGAATGAGGGGTGGGCTGCAGCATCCCATGGATCCCAGCCCTTCCAGCTTCCAGGATGGAGCTGTGCAGCTGGCTCAGTGTCCCAGGGTCACTGGTGGTGCTGTCGATGTCCTGCTGTAAGGAGGAGACAGCTCATACTGGAGGGCTGGTGTGCCTGCTCCCCAAAACGTGGAGCTGGAGGCTTCCTGGAGCTTGCCCGTTCCTCTTGCATGCCTCTGTGTGCCGTGCTGTGCTAACAGAGCTGTCACCAGCTTCCAGCTCTTCCAGCTCTCCTGGATCTCTCTTCTTCTCCAGACATGGCCAGGGAACAGAGCCAGAGGGACAGGTCACACCCCAGCATAGGTGGAAACGTGCACAGCTCAGGGCAAGCTGGCACCAGCATTTCATTTCCTTCTAGAAGAACTCAGTTCCCTTATCAGGCATTTCCCCTGAACTTTGGAAGCAGCAGTGCCCAGGGAGTGCCCTGTGCTTTAGGGGCAGGTTAGGAAGAGCTGAGCAAACACCACAGAGGTTGTGGTGTGTTCCTGCTTCTGCCATGGCACCAGGCTGGCAGCCATGGGGCTGTGTCCCATCAGGAGGGTGACCCTGGGGTGGCTTCATCATGTCAGGAGGGTTTGCTTGTTTAAGGCATAGGAGGAAAAAAGCTGTGCTTTTCTCTTGTGGGTGTTCAGTTCCCTCCCCATCCCAACCAGGATGTTCTTCCTCTTAATGTAGCAGAGCTTGGTCCTTGCTCCTTAGCACCAGCTCTTAGAGCCAGTCACTGTCCCTTGGGTTTTACCTCTGGAGCTCCTCTCTGGGTCATTTTCTCCCCAGCAGCCCCTCAGACACCCAGCACAGAGTGGCTGGAAGGTGCCTCATGTCCTTTAGGGCAGCTGAGCTCCTTGCCTTGCCAGCTGCAGCTCTCAGGCAGGCGGTGGTGGGAGGGCTCTCGTTCTCGTCGAAATAATGAATCATTCTCCCAACTCGGAGGCGTCAGAATGCAGCTGAGCCTTCTCTGCTTTGTCCTGTGTCTGCTGAGCTGGGACTCACAGTCAGAGCCCTTGTGTGGCCTGATCCCAAGCAGGGGTGGGCGAGGGAAATGTGTCACCCCCTGAACTGGCAAGGCAGGGTCAGGAGTTCAGGATTTTGGCTCTCAGTGGTGCTCAGGGAGCTCCTGCACGAGCTCCTTCAGCAAAGATGTATCTGGAGCAAGCAAAAAGTTCATCACAATTCCTCCAGTTTCCTTCTCTTAAGTGGAAATGTGTCCTGGCTCCATAGGAGCGGGAGGATGTGACTCCTGCCACTCTTCAGAGCCCAGGAACTGCTTAGGGAATTAACTCTGAGTGATACATTGATTTTCCTCCTGTTACACTCAGCTGAGACCTGACCCTCCTCGGCCCAGCCAGCCTGGGAATGTGCTCTCAGCTTAATTTAAGAGAAATCCAGCTAGGGCAGGACTCTGAGGCCACATCCCTGGGGTCGGGGTCCTTGGTGTCTCAGTGCCACCCTTGCATCCGTGCTACTCTGCTCTGTGTGTGTGTGTGTGTTTGCAGTGAACAGCATCACCCTGGCGGTGAATCTCGTGGGCTGCCTCGCGTGGCTCATTGGAGGCGGCGGAGCTGTAAATTTTGGACTGGCAATTCTCTGGCTCATTCTCTTTACGCCCTGCTCCTATGTCTGCTGGTTTAGACCTATTTACAAAGCTTTCAAGTAAGTGGTTGCACCTGAGCCTGGCTTCTTTCTGCCTTGTTTTCCTTCATAAACGGTCAGTGTTTAGCTTGGGGCATTACCTGACTAATTGGGGGAATTCCTTTCTGTGCAGCCCTTTAGCTTTAATTTCTAACCATCAAAACCAGAGTGTTTGGGACTTCCAGGTGATGTAAGGACACTTTCCTTGTGCCTCTGTGCAGTGGTGGGCGACAGTAGTGAGGATGCAGCTGGGGTGCCACTTTCCCTCTCATCCCTGAGGCATCTCTTATATTTTTCCACAAATCCTTGAGGTGTTTGTACAGATTACCCGTAGTGCTGAGGTCAGTCCCCAAATCTGGAGAACTAGGGGTGTATTTATTCCCCATGTAGGGTGGTGTGAGCTGAGAGTCTTGTCCCAAAACAGATGTCCTCAAGCCATGTCCCAACATAGATGTTCTCAAGCCGTGTCCCAACACAGATGTCCTCAAGCCATGTCCCAACATAGATGTCCTCAAGCCATGTCCCAACACAGATGTTCTCAAGCCATGTCCCAACATAGATGTCCTCAAGCCCAGCTGACTGAGCCATAGGGAGGGTCTGGTGCACTGTGGCTTTCCCAGGTGCCCCTTGACCACCTCCAGCCTCTTGCAAAGTTTCTCCTTTGCCTTTAATTTTTCTTTCCATCACCCTCCTGCTAAACCACGGCCAGGTCTGATATGTCGGAGCATCTCTCTTCCCTTGGAGTGCAGTGGGATGGAGGTGCAGGAGTGACTGAACCTTCTCTTGCAGGACAGACAGCTCCTTCAGCTTCATGGCCTTCTTCTTCACCTTCATGGCCCAGCTGGTGATCAGCATTATCCAGGCAGTGGGGATCCCTGGATGGGGGGTCTGGTAAGGAAAATGCTGCTCTGTTGGGTACAAGGGTGGTCACTGTGGTGTTTTAGCTTCCTTACTGGTTCTCTCCTTGGTGAAGATGGTTTGAGGAGCTGGGAGGGCTGCTGGCAGCCTGGGAGAGCTGGTGAATGAACCAATTGTTTCCATCTCCTTGCAGTGGCTGGATTGCAGCGATTTCCTTCTTTGGGACCAACGTGGGCTCGGCTGTGGTGATGCTGATCCCCACCGTGCTCTTCACAGCCATGGCAGTCTTCTCCTTCATCGCTCTCACCATGGTATGGCAGGAAGAACAGGGGTTCCACGTGGCTTTGGGTCGCCCTCCTGCCACCCCGGGAGCTCCGTGCTGGCTGCAGGCGCTCGGATTTTTCTGGATTTTCCCTGCAGGTGCACAAGTTTTACCGGGGCAGCGGCGGGAGCTTCAGCAAAGCGCAGGAGGAGTGGACCACGGGGGCCTGGAAGAACCCCCACGTGCAGCAGGCGGCGCAGAACGCGGCCATGGGCGCGGCGCAGGGCGCCATGATGCAGCACGAGACGCAGTACTCGGCCACCCCCAACTACACCTACTCCAACGAGATGTGAGCAGCAGCGGGACTCTGTCCTCGGGAGGAAGAGCTGGGGGGGAAAAAAAGGGAGGAGGAAGCCTGAGCCTGAGTTTCTGCAGCTGTCTCAGAAAGTCAGAGTGTACCATAATGGTGGTTCTTTTCCCGTCTTTGTAACGAGATCTTTTGGGATTTTTTTTCTTTCCTGTTTTTGTTTTTTCTGTTTTTCTTGTCTTGAGCTCTTCTTTTCTCCTTTCTTTTTCGTTCTGAAGAGGCCGTGAATTGACCTGCAGGGCTCTTGTTGTGCGTGGTAGTCAGTGTCTGTTCACGTGTCTTCTTTTTCCCTGTGGAATAGTGTACGGTGGTGGTTTTTTAATTACTGTGGTGATAGGTGTATGTTAGAACCTCATCAGCCAAAAGCCTCCCCATGGCCCCAAAAAGGGAAAAAGAGCAACCAGCACCCATCTTCCCTCTTGGAATAAGCCCCAAACCTCGGGTTTTTGACGTGTGTGAGTTTTCTCTTTCAGTTGGTAGTGTCCAGCCACTTGCCACTGTCTCAGCAAGGGCAAGCAATCCTGAGAATTCCCCTTTTTTTCTTTTGCTTTTTAACTAGCAAGTGGCTGGCTGATTTAGGATTAAAAAAAAAAAAAGAAAAAAAAAAGGGAAAAAAATATAAGAAACCCTCAATCCTGCTGTTGATATGCTGGAAGCCAAGAGATTCCTAATCTACACCCTGGCTCAGGATCTACAACTTCTCTCAGTGTGTGGTGTTGTGAGTAGTTTACACTTCAACGTGGAGGACCAGTGTGTGTGTGTGCACGTGTGTGTGTGTTGGGGAGCAAGGACAGGTTTTCCCTGTGGGATACAACCATCCCATTCCAGATTCTGCATCCTGAGTCTGTTCTTTTTAAAGGCTTCTGTTCTGAAAAGCAGCTGTAAAAGCCACAGAGCGTTCCTCAGAGGACTGACACTTGGGCAAGGCTGCGGGTCAAATCTTGCCACCCCAAATCCCAGCACATCCAAGCAGTCTCCCTGCTCATGGAAATAGCCAGGCCAAGGTTTGTCCCCGTTAGCTTTGGAGGTTTGTGCTAATTAAAGTCTCTTAAAGAAACCTCCAGGCTGGAGGGAAGGACTCCTGCTCACTTGCACTCCTGAAAAGCGTGGTGAGATGTGGCCCTGTGTTTTCCTGGTGCAGAAATCCTTGTCAGGTCTGAATCCCTGCCCAATTTGGGGATGTTTGACATTAAATAATGATCCTGCACCCTAGCAGGAGGCAGCTGAGCTCAGACCAACACTTCTTGGGGAAGGTGACTGGAAAAGATTGAGTGGGAGCATAAATGGGATGGATGCTGCAGGGCAGGAGTAGGGAAAGCTACTTCTCTGAGATGCTTTTCAACTCTAAATGCACTTTAAATAAGCCAAATTTTTCTCCAAGTCCTCGAAAAGCAGCCCAAACAGAATCCAATCCAGCCCTTTGGCTCCAGTATCTCCTGCCTGGCCCAGGGAAGGAGCTCAGTGTGCCACCAGCCAGGACTGTGCGAGTCCCCAGCCCCGCATCTGTCCCCTCCAGCCCTCCAGTGATGCTTGGATGTGACCCCTACCCCTGAGAATCACCCCAAAAAGGACCTTCTCTTCTCCAGCAAAGCACACCAAGACTAGTTTCCTTTTTAAGGGTGTCACTCCAGTCATTCTGCAATAGGCAGTCATCTCTTGACCAGACTAAAATGCAGCTACTGATAAAATGCCTGTCTCTGTGTGTGTGTGTGTGTGTATATATTTATGTATAAAATGTCAGGAGAAAAGTAATCCTTTGCTAAGCCTATTATGTACTTAATCAGGTTTAAATATTGTGCAATCCATTTCTAGCTCGCCTAAAACTTACTCTGCCAAACCACGTGCTCTGTCATCCGTGTCTGAGAAATGATGGATTAAGTGACTTCACCTCTTGCATTGACAATAAGATGCATCAATAATAACTGTAACGAGCTGTAACTAACAGACATTGCTTCAGCACCTAACCCTCCTCTCCGATGTGTCTCCTGAGTGTGTGAGCGCTGAAATGTGTCCCCCATAGCTCCAGCCTGGTGGGAAACTTGACCCCTCGTTCTCACCTCGGTTATTTGTAAGCTGTCCCTGCTCCTGGTGGGGCTGATTCAAAGCGTGGTGCTCCTGAAGCCCACAGGGTGGGAGAGATGGGCTGTTCCTGCTGCTGGGCAAGAGGCCTCTCACAGAACACACCTGGGCTTCTCCTGAGGCGTCCCTGTCACCTTCTACATCCTGCAGGGCACAGCTCTCTCTGCCTCTTGCTGGCCTTGCTGCTTGTTCATAGCTAATATCAGAGAGATGTCCAAATAACTGCTGCTTTTGAGCTGGATCTGCACAGGGCTGGGCACCATGGGCTGCCCCAGATCTGTCATGCCCACATAATCATGGATGGTTTGGGTGGGAAGGGACCTTACAGCTCCTCCAGCAGGGACCTTGCACTGTCCCAGGCTGCTCCAAGCCCCGTCCAGCCTGGTCCTGGACACTTCCAGGGATCCAGGGGCAGCCATAGGGCACCCTGTGCCAGGGCACAATTCCTTCCCAGTACCCCACCTCACCCTGCCCTCTGGCATGGGAAGCCATTCCCCTCATCCTGTCTGTGCCTCAGACAATGAACACTCGGTCCTTTAATGCACTTTCCCCTGCCAGCTCTCTGAGGCTGCCCTGAATCCCATAGGAAAGGTTTCACTCCTGATCTCTAGCACTTTCCTAGGCTCAGATATCACCCCTGTCACTTGAGGGGCCCTCAGACCCTCTCTTCTACCCCGTTCCCCACACGGCTTTACACCGAGTTTCTTTGGCTTTTGTTACATTCCAAAACCGAGCCACAATCCCAGTTAAGCCTGCTTCCTGAGCAGCATGAAGCCACCCGCTTGCCCTTGGCGAGATCCGCCGCGTGGGCACGACTGGGGCACAGAATGGCACAGAACCCTCCCGGGTGGCAGCGCAGCCGCCATAACCCGGGACGGGGCCGTGAGGGCCGGCCATGACACCCCTTCCTCCCGCTGGCCGCGCGCGCTGCCCGCACCAATCAGTATCGAGGGCAGGAGTGGTACGCACCAATCAGCGCTGAGGGTGGGAGCGGTGGGGACCAATCAGCGCTGAGGATGGGAGCGGTGGGGACCAATCAGCGCTGTGGGCGGGAGCGGCGCGCAAGAATCAGCGCTGAGGGCGGAGTTGTCCGCAGCAATCAGCGCCGTGGGCTGGAGCGGTACGCACCAATCAGCGCCGAGGGCGGGAGCAGCGGGCACCAATCAGCGCCGTGTGTGCGCCGTTCCCGGTACCCCGCAGTTCCGGTCCTCCCGCTCCCCTCACGGCCCTGCCCGCCCTGCCCGGAGCGGTGTCGGGGCGCTGTTTGTCACCTTCTGGGGGCCCCCGCGGCTTCTCGGTGCTGCTGTGCGGCCTTTTGGAGCCTTTTTCAGCACCGCTACCGCATTAAAAGTCGATTTAATGAGCCCTTAAGGGCCTGTGAATTGCTTGTTTTCTGGTGGCTGCTTCCCCACAGGTGTGTTTGGGTAAGAGGAAAGCGCGCCCCAGCACTTTTTTTATCGTTATGTTACATATATTATTATACATACAGCTTTTACTATAATATTTTGCCGTTATTTTATATTTTTACCACTATTTTGCTATTTTTGCCGCTATTTTTACATTTGTACCATTTAAAAATTTCACCTTTTTACCGTTGTTTTACCGTATTTATCATTATTTTACCATTTTAATAATTGTTCTATAATTTTATCATTTTTACCTTTTTATCATTGTAATTTATAAGCATTTTGAAAGTTTCCTACTTAAAAATTTGTGTTTTAGTATCCAGGCTTTAATTTGTAGATGCTTCAGTGGAATTAATTGGAAACATCCCAAGGGTGCTTTAAATCGATAATAATTTTAATTATTTATAAATAATTATCATAATAATCTGATTTTAATTAGATATAGCTAAATATGTGAAACATGGTTGTAACCTTAAAATCTCTCAGCCAATGTCCTGCTACATTTCCTCACCTCTTAATTTGTGGATGCTTTGGTGGAATTAATTGTGGACGTTTTGAGAACATCCTAGGGATGCTTTAAATAATAATTTTAATTATTTATAAATAATAATAATCTGATTTTAATTAGATATAGATAAATATGTGAAGCATAGTGGTAGCGTTAAAATCTCTCAGCCAGTGTCCTGCCACCTCTTAATTACCCTTGCTAATCAGCAAAGCTGGAATTGGGTTTTTAGTGGAAAGTGTCCCTGCCCATGGCAGGGGATGGGATTTGGTCACTTTAATTTCCCTTCCAACGCAAACCAGGCTGTGAAATTCCTCTCTCTAACCTCCAAATTCTCCCAAAAATCAGGACAGCCTGTGTCCATCTTCTTTCCACCCAAAGTGATTCCAAACAGTTTGAACAGCAAGGACATCACTAAAATGGAACAGACTTTACTGGATGCAGTGACTTTTCAAGAACTCAATTTGCTCTTTGCTGCTTAATCATTAATTGATTATATTGGAGATACTTGTGTCAGTTTCCTCACCAAAACATTAATTTCTGGTTTTTATCAGTGTGGCAGCAGCATGGGGAGGCCAGGAGGAAGCAGCAGAGCTGAATTAGAGCTGCTAAGGAATTATTTCTAGTGCTGCTGTTAATATTTAGGGACACAGTGAGAAACAAGATGGTTTTGCATGCAGTGAGGCCCCACATTTTTAATTATTAAGACATCTCTGTGCATTTATTAATCACCAGAGAGTGCAGAGGGAAAGCATCTCAGCAGGGGTTTGTTTGCCTTTAGAGAACCTGGTGTAAAATTTTATCCCAAATTGATTAATTATCTGCCCTAAATTCAACATGTGGGAGTGTTAATTTTGGAGGACACGAGCTTTATCAAGGCACTTTTGTGGCCTCTCCACTCAAGTTTTAGGAGTCTGTTTCCCAGTATCTGAGAGAAAAATGTAATTACACATTGAGCTGCCCTAAAGTTCTGTAATCCCTGTGGGATGGGTGACATTTGGGGATGACCCAGAGCCATCCCATCTTTGTGGGTCCTGCATAGTCCAGGGGAGATCCCCCTTTTTGGGAATGTGTTGGGGTTGGAGCTGTGTTAGCCCAATGTCTTTGTTTCCCTGTGCCTGCACAGCTGCATTGGAGCATGGAGCCCATCTCCCTGCCAGAGCCAGGCATTCCTGCAGGAAACAGCTCATCTGTGGCACAGGAAAAGTTCCACGTGCTGCTGGGAGTGACTGGAAGCGTGGCTGCCCTCAAGCTGCCCCTGCTGGTGGCAGAATTGCTGAAAATCCCTGCGGTGAGTGAAGCTCTTGCTGGAGCTTGGTGTGAAGTTGGAGTTACCCTGGTTTTGAGGAGTGCTCACTCTGCTTTCTGCTAAAATAACAAGTTCCTCCTTGGGGGCCTCTTAGTTCAAAAATCTCTGTGAGGAGGATTCCACCTGTATTTAAAAATTCTTTTTTTTTTCTTTCTTACCATTTCATACTTAAAACAGTCTTTGCTTTGGGTGTTTTGTTTTTTCTGGAGTTTGTCCTTGTCAGTCAAGTTATCAAACATGGTTGCAGACAGAGGTGATGCTTCTGAAACTTGAAATCTCCAGGGTATTGCAGTTTTCCATGGGTGAGATATGGCTTTTCCAAGTGTGATCCAGAAAGGGAAAGCAGACCTTGTAAAAGCAGAAATGGAGAACACAAGCTGCTCTATGTGTTTGTGTAGTATTTTTTTACTATTTGTTGTCTGGAATAACAGAGGTGCCCAGCAGGGGCCACTGGTGCCTGGTCAGGGAGGGAAATGTGCTAATTTTGCTGTAGGATAAAGTTAAACATAAAAAACTTTTAGGTTTTTAGAAAAGAAATAAATATTTTGGAGCAGTGGAAGAAAAGAGTGGCATGGGCAAGAAGAGTGCACTGAAATGTGCAGATTTATTGATGAGATTGCTGCATGAATTTCCTTTGGGAGGCTGTGCCTTGTGGGAACAGTTAGTAGAGGCAGAGGAGGTGCTGGTTTATCTGGTTGGTGTTGTCACCCAAGCTGGGAAGGAAGCTGGAGGTGAGGCAAAGGGAGGCCTCAGTTAATTTATGACTTGGCCTGATGTGATTAGTGAGGTCAAAGGTCCCAGCCTGAAATAAAGACAAAGGAAAATGACATTAAGGAATGGGGTGACCAGCCCAGAGCCAGGGATAGAGATCTTCTAATCCTCTCCCACTTGGATTAGCTTGGCTATTGTCCATTTTTCTTTGCTCCTGGAGCTTGGGACATCCTTCTGTGCAAATGATCCGTGGTAGGAACATGGCTCAAACCCTTTGCTTCTCTCTGAGTGTTTGTTTCCTAATTAAAAGCTGCAGACAGCTGCACTCAAACTCTCTGTGCAGCCCCAGAGGTCTGTAACATCCAGTGCAGACTTTGTGGTCACTGGTTTTGGGGCAGAAAAAGCAAAAGTGAGACATCCAGGAGTTTTTAAAAGCTTATTAATCAAAGTTATTTACTTATTTCTGCTGTGATTTCAGGGCCTGCTGAGTCAGTGTAACTTTCCCGTGGCATTTATTGATGCTGCACCAGGCTGTTGCATCAATTCCTTTACTGCTGGAGCAGAACTTTACAAAGCAGGCAGGGCAGGAGCAGAACATGGCTTTGATAGCAGAGGAGATGTGGTCACAGGCTTGCAACCAGAGTGGTTAGTTTAAATGGATGTTTTGCCTGAAATGCTCTGTGGTGAAGGACTTGGCAGAGTGATTTTGCTGCTCATTAAACTTTAACACCTCCTCAAGGGTGCCAGTGGATGTGACAGCTCACTGCCTTTTGCTTGAATTGTCCTTGACTTGTCCTGGAAGTGTCCCAGGCCAGGTTGGACAGGGCTTGGAGCACTCTGGGATAGTGGAAGGTGTCCCTACCGTAGCAGGGGGTGGCACTGGAACAACTTTAATTTCCTTTTCAATCCAAACCAGTCTGTGATCCTAGCTTAAAGAAGGGCAAGGGCAGACTTTTTGGTGGGCAAAATGTTTTGCTCTTGAAGCTCCAGGATGTCACCTGGACTTGAGGTTTAAATCCCACCCTGTCACTTCATTGTGACAGCCTCAGCCTGTAGGTGCCATTTAACAGGAGCTTGTGTGCTCAGGCTGTCTGGAAAGATTTTGCTGTCAGACCTGAGAAATCCATTAAAAAATAAAATAACCACGTGCACCTCCTTCCCCTGAGTACAAAGGGCTGTGCCAGGAGAATCCTCTATCAGAGACCAGCAGAGTTGCCTGAACATGGGCTTTGTGGTAAAGTTTGTTTTGGAGATTTGGCTTAAGCCAAAGACCTTTAACTAATCTAAACTGTCTCCAGTGAGGGAGTTTGAGTGTGGTCAAACTGCCTTTGCTGTTGAAGATATCCACAGACAAACAGAGGGTGTGCCAGGTAAATAGAATAAACTATGCAGGCTGAGGTAATCCTGAGAACACTGGGCTCTTCCCAGTCTACCTGGAGGGACTTCAAGGAACCAGGAGCCCACTCCAGCAGAAAACCTTCATTAGGGAGAATATTTAACTCACAGAACAACTTTTTTGGGCGCTAGTGGGATTTCAGCCTTCAGACTCCTTCAACATCCCTCTGCAACATTCTGGCCTGGAATGGTTGAATGCGGTGCTCGACAGCCAGAACTCTTCCCTAGTCCTGAGCTTATGCTTGGAAGAAACAAATATTTTTTTCAATGGCAGCATTTCAGAGAGCAGCCATCTCCTTCAAACTGCACGCTGGCCTTCAAACCCCCCAGATAAAGAAATAATTAAATAAATTTTTTGCAGACTGAGGTTAACACCTCGCCCGGAGCCTGCGGCGCAGCGATAGCACCTTTGTGGGTGTCGCTGCTTGGCTCGAGCAGCTTCCTGTGAGGTGAGGTTAGCATGGAAATAATACAGTTAGCTAATGCCTGGGAGTGTGATCTTCATGCTCAAAAACACTATGAACACCTGGCATTCCCAGTCAGAGGTGTTTCAAGAAAAACAGACATTTAGAAGAGGCAGAAATGCAAATGTACAGTACCAAAAATGTGTTGTGCAGCTGGATTATCCTTCAGAAATTGGGGGAAATTACCAGTGGGCACATTATGCTGAGGCTGGGATTTTCCACTGCTCCCAGCTGTTATTCTAATCTCATAGGATGCAAGGAGCCAGCACTGCCTGGTTCCCTGTGGAATAAATGGTGCTGGGAGCTGGATTCATGTGCTCTGACACATCACTGCTGCTGTTGCAGAGAATTTCTTGGAGCTTGGAGGTTTCCAGCAATTGATTGTAGCAAGGAGTGCACACAGCAAGTACCTCCTCAGTTTTCTACCTCAAGGCACTGCTTTCCAGCAGGAGGGAGCTGCTAGTGGGGCTGATTTCTCCCCATCTCACTATCAGATCAACAGAACTATGCAGTGGCTTCTGGGAGTTGCTGGAAGGAGCAGGTAGTACCAATACCATGGAAAAGGGGTATTTTTCACTGTAATCAGCAGCCTGAGGTTCATCTTCCTCATTACCACTCTTCAGAGTGCTCCATCCATGTGTTTTGATGTTGATGGGTTTAAGGAACATCCTTGGGAGGAATTCAGCTGGAAATTCAGCTCCATGTCCCACATGGGCTGTCAGGGCATGCAGAGCTGACACTGGCTGACCCTGGCATGTAGAGGACACCTCTGGTTCACTGCCTGTGGCAGGAGCTGTTGGCAACATTATTAGAGCTTCAGGACCCATAGAAAGCAGAAAATTTTCCACTTGGGAAGATTTCTGCAGGAGGAAACGAGAGATTCACCTTAGCACCTTTTGTAAGTGTGTGCCAGATGAACACCTGAAGGATGGGATAGGTTTTCCTCAATAAATGAAGGTTCCAGTGGCTTTGCAGATTTATCTGAGATTTCAGAGAGAACCCTCCTGTGTTCACCCAGTCTGCACAGAAACTCTGTGCTGTGGACACAGCTGCACAGAAGTTTTCCCTTGTGCTTGGCAGGTGAGGACCTGCCTGTTTTAGGCAGACATGAAATGAGTTTCTGGCTCTTTCAGATGCCTGTGGTGGCCTGGCATTTCAGCTGTGAATAGGGGAAGTTCTCTGAGAAGCCACAAAACCTTCACAATTCTCAAGTGTAACCAGTGGTCTTTTTCTTTCTGCTTAGCTCGAGGTGAAGGTGGTCACTACTGAGAGAGCAAAACATTTCTACAATGCCCAGGAGATTCCTGTGACCCTCTATGGTGATGAAGAGGAGTGGCAGGTGAGTTGTCCTTGCAAATAGAAGCATTCCTCTTAGGTTTTCTTGCAAAAAACCACACTTAGTTCTTTTTTTAAACCTGAGGTAAGATTCACTCCTTGGTCTCGTTTGGAATGTGGCTTTTGAAGAGTGTGTGCTGTAAAGGAGGAAGAAGAGAGAGGCTGCCCTGATGCAGTGCAGGATTTTGTCCTGCAGCAGGCAGGAAGGGCAGAGTGGACTCTCTCCACCCTGGGCTCAGCTGCTGTGAGTGTCAGGAAATGTCAAGGCAGCCACTGCAGAGCCATGGTGAGCAAGTTTGGTGCTTGTCATGAGTCATACTTGTCATGCAGGCAGCAGCTTCGTTCTCCTTAGCTCAGCTGTCAGGGCTGTGAACATCTCTGCTCCCTGTGAAATGGCTTTTTCTCCTGACTGCAGTTTTACTGACACACTTTGAGACTCCTTGAGTATGAAGAGGTTCATCATATAAGCATCAAGATTTGTTTTTCCATATATTTCATCCCTGCTTTGCAGTGCTGATCTGAGCACAAGGTGCTCTCTCCTTACCCCTGTTCCTGCTCACACTTGAGCATCACTTTTAAGTGGATAGAAACACGCCAGTGACAACAGCCAGGAAACTTTCTGGCTGGTCTCAGGGATTGGTGGATACCTACTGGATCCCAAGGTGCTACAGCCTCAGGCAGATATTTCTGAGGAGCCCTCAGTGGGGTGATGGAAGGGGTGCAGGTCAGGCTTTGAGGTCTGCTGGCACACTGGAGAGCAGGCACAGAGCCCTTGTGGTGGGAAATAATCACAGAATGGTTTGGTGTGGAAGGGACTTCAAACTCATCCAGTTCTACCCTCTGTCATGGGCAGGGACTTCTTCCACTATCCCAAGTTGCTCCAAGCCCCATCCAGCTTGGCCTGGAACATTTCCAGGGATGGAGCAGCCACAGATTCTCTGGGCAACCTGTGCCAGGTCCTCAGCACCCTCACAAGGAGCAATTTCTTCCAATATCCCATCTAACTCTGCCCTCTGGCAGCTGGAAGACATTTCTCTTTGTCCTGTTGCTCCAGCCTTTGTAAATAGCCTCCCTCCATCTTGCTGGCTCCTTCAGGCACTGGAAGGACACAATTAGGTCATCCCAAAGCCTTCCTTCTCTTCTCCAGGCTGAACACTGCTAGCTCTGTCAGCCTTTGCTCATGGGAGAGCTGCTCCATCCCTCAGATCAGCTTGATGGCCTTCTCTGGGCTCAGTGTGACAGCCTGCTCAGCGTCTCTTTGGGAGATCCTTCACTCTGATAATAACAGGACCAGAAAGGACAGAAGTGAGTGGAGGAGGTGGAAAGGTGTTCAGGAAGCCCCAGCTTTTCAGGTGCTGCCTTTTTGTTGTGGCTTCCTGTGACTCAGAGGAGGAGCAGTTTGTGGCCCTGACACAGCCCGTGCTGGCCTGTGGTTGGGTCTCCTCTGGGGAATAAGCACCTGATGCTGTTTGCTGCTTCTCAGGGCTATTTCCCAGTTAACTGAGCTCTTAAAACTAGGGTTCTCTTCAGCAATTCAGGGCTTTAGAGAAAACAGAAATAATCAATCAAGAGTGTGTCAAGGAGAAGCTGTGGCTGCCCCATCCCTGGAAGTGTTCAGGGGTGGGATGGGCCTTGCAGCAACCTGGTCAAGTGGAAGATGTCCCTGCCCATGGGACAAGGTGAGCTTTGAGGTCCCTCCCAGCCCAAACCATTCTGTGATTCAGAGAGCCAAGAGAGGAGAGAAGTGCCAAACTGGATAAACCTCATCCATCATGGAGAGAGGCAACAGGACACTGTTCCTGCAGGACTTAGGAGGGTTCTCTTTGCTGCTTTGAGTGTGAGTAGGGTTGTGCATCCTAATTAAAAGTGACATGTTCATTTAGGGGTCTGTACCTTGTGAGAAACCAGTGGGCAGCTTCACATCAATATGAAACTTATAAATTACATGGGTTCTCCAGGAAATGTACTTTGGGGTCTGCCTGGCTCAGCTGGCTGAGGGATGGAGCTCTTAGGAATAATTACAAAGCTAAGGAATGCCATGGATGGGGACAGCTCTTTGCTGTGGTTGTCAGTGTGTGAGTTGTCTTGTGGGGAAAGGACCCCCCATCCACCAATCCACTGCCATCCCTTAAATTCCATAAGCATAATCCCACAGGAATTCCATAGGAATTGTGGTTCCTGGGTGGGATGGATGAGGAGTGTGAGGGTTTGGTGTCCCCCACAGCTGTGGAAGGGCCGCTCGGACCCCGTCCTGCACATCGAGCTCCGGCGCTGGGCTGACCTCATGGTGGTGGCACCTCTGGATGCCAACACGCTGGCAAAGGTCGCCAATGGCATCTGTGACAACCTGCTGGTGAGTACCCAGGCTCTGCCTGCACTGCTGCCACCCCTCAGCACTGCCTGACCTTGCCTCCATGGAACCTTGGTGCTTCTGCAGCGTCGCCAACAGTGAGATTTGCACGTTCTGCTCCCCTTTCATCTGCTCTTCTCTCTTCCCCACCATGGTTCCACTGCTCCTTCCTTCTCCTTCCTTCCCTGAAATCTGTTCCCACTCCTCAATTCTCTGTCTCTCATCTCATTTCCTAGCCCTGCTTTGTGTTCCCTGCTTTTTCTAGAGGGTGGTATTTCATTCTGCCTCCTTCCTCTCTGTCACTCGTACACACAAGCACACGCTCACTCCCTTTTGAGTTCCTCTACATTTTTTTCAATGCAATCTGGAAAGACACCTGTGAGATCAGATAAAACTGTTTACTTCCTGCTACTTCACCACCTCCCTCACCTAACATAGCACAGACTTTTGAACATGCTCATGCCCACTTACCTCCCAGCCTCAGCTACAGAGGATTTTGCTTGTTCAGGCTTGTTTTTTGGTATTTAAAGGGCTCTTGAGCTCTTCAGCCTAATCAGAAAGTGTATTTAAAGGGAGTGTGCTTCTTTGTTGGATGCTGGGGACCTTCAGTGGGGCTGAATAGTTTGTGGCCAGGCGTTAACCACACGAAAGATCTCAGGAACCTGCAGATCTGCGTGACCTACAGCCTTTTGGGTAAGAAGTGCATATAAATTAACAAAATCCACCCAGAGCAGATCACTGGGGATCTGAGAGAAGCCAGAAAGAGCTGTGGGAGGGACTAGCAATGTCTTGTCCTTCTGGATCCCTCGTGGATGTGCTGAGGGAAGAGCTCAGGATGGATGTCAGGGATGTGTGGCTTCACAGGCTCCTGCCAATCTTTGGAAGCTTTGTGAATGGAAAAGGCAGCTCCAGGAAAGGGAAATGAGTGCTGGAGGTGCTGATTGGCAGTTCAGAACAGATTCCATCAGATTTCCTTGTGCTGGAAAGGGTTCAAGTCACAGGGTACAAAAAAGGATGGGCAGGGTTCCTGTAAGACTCTGTGATCAGAGCTGCTCCCTTGGAAGCTCCTTTGTTTGAAATGCTGCAAGGCCTGGGGAATCCAATGGACGTTGCAATAGGAACAACCAGTATTATCTTTCCAAGGGGATGAGGTGTTCCTGGGTTATCTGGAAGTGCTGAGGAGTCAGATTTGATTGTCTGTAGCACACAGGAGCTGCCAGATGCCTTGTAACCTGCCAGCATCTCCTGCAGCAGCCCATATGTGCCTCGTGCTCTCCTCTGTTGTATCTTGGAAGCAGCACTGCTTCCCTTACAGGGAGTAACGGATCCGGCTGGCATTTCATGTCAGAAAGACTCATTGCCAACTTTCAGTGTTCAGCTTTGTTATCTAAAGTGTTGCCCCGGGGGTGTCTTTGTAGTCAGTAAGATCTGTGGCCACCTCTCAGCTCCTCTGTATCCCACAGTCTGTTCACATCCTCTTCCAGCTTGCTTTGCTCCAGCCTGGGCTGCTGCCTGGAGCAGGGTGGGATTTATCCTCTGCCTAGCCTCCCTCATCTTTCCTGCCTGTCAGAGATGAGCTTGCCTGGAATGTGCTACAAATTCATCCCAGCCCATGGGTTAGCCCGGCTGTGCTGACAAAACAGCCAGGCTGGAAAGGTGCAGCAAGGGAATGGGGAGGAGTGAGGGGATCCCAGCCCTGCCGTGGCTTCTCCTGCAGACGTGTGTGATCCGCGCGTGGG
Organism: Arremon aurantiirostris; assembly: GCA_035583995.1. Lineage (NCBI taxonomy): Eukaryota > Metazoa > Chordata > Aves > Passeriformes > Passerellidae > Arremon > Arremon aurantiirostris. Next base: position 20,636,530 of record JAXCLO010000022.1, on the reverse strand, counting down.
ACCTGAGCAAGCCCCTGCTCTTCTGCCCAGCCATGAACACGGCCATGTGGGAGCACCCCATCACTGCTCGCCACGTGGAGCAGCTCAAGGCCTTTGGCTACACGGAGATCCCCTGTGTGGTGAAGAAACTGGTGTGTGGAGATGAAGGTCAGTCCTTTCCCTGGCTCCTTCCCCTTTCCCTGTCCTGGAGGGATGTGCTGCCTTTTGCTGTGTGGCCACAGAGATGTTGAACTGCCACGGTTCGTACAAACAAGCTGAAGCTTTGCCCTGTGTTATCCCTCATCATTAATTTTTAAATAGCCTTAAGAGCTTCCAGCTGAGCCTGATACTGAAGAGAGATGCTCGTTCAGGAGGAAAGGACATCAAAGAGAAGGAAGGTTCTGTGGCAAGACTTACCAGCCTGGGATTTGGGTGTCCTGACTTTGCCCTGTGCTGGGACTGGGGGCTGTTTTCATTGTGCCTCAGTTTCTCAGTGTGGCTGTGTTTGCAGGGGTCCCAGGATGAGGGAAGAGATGGGAATCTTGAGTCCATGTTTCAGAAGGCTGATTTATTATTTTATTATATATATTATACTGAAAGAAAATGATATATTAAAACTGTACTAAAAGAATAGAAGAAAGGATTTCATCAGAAGGCTAGAAAGGAATGATGATAAAAATATTGTGACTGACCAGAGAGTCCGAGACAGCCAGACTGTGATTGGCCATTAATTAAAAACAACCACATGAGACCAATCGAAGATGCAGCTGTTGCATTCCACAGCAGCAGATAATT